>LR738714.1:219874385-219939056 GCA_902687465.1 Secale cereale
ACACACACACACACACACACACACCAGGTTTCGCAAACATTGGACGTAGCCCAAGAGCGGTTACCCAACTGTCTTTGACCGTGGACACGACTATTCGAATAGTTTTCCACTCTGCAGAGGTTGCACACTTTACCCACAAGATCCGGGGAACTTTCGTGTCATCAACGACCCGCGGTACCTCAAGTACCCGGGGTAAGCACCCGACCACTATCTTTCCCTAGCCGACACTAACATAGAGTCCACTCGATTGGTAACAGCCTCCATGCCAAACATTTTCACAATTCAATTTGGTGGAGCCGTGCTCCCATATTCATCGCATCTCACTTGCACGGGGGTACCAACGGTGTGTCTGGTGCCCTGTAAAAATAGTCATGGCCGCCTATCCAAGCACGACCCCGTCCCGAGAGTGACCTCGTGTCACCCCCGTCACTAGTAATGCAGGCACCATGCTAGTATCAGCCTAGGTAATCAATAATGCCCTTTCCCATATAAGGGTAGAGTGGTTGCGCATGTAAGGTTGGAATAACGGTCGCAACTTAAACCAATACGTTTTGAAAACAACACACACACTTGCCTCGGTACACCACTTCGTCATCAAGTGGTTACCCAACTTATCATCTCCCTCGGGCATAAGTGGCACCCGACGTGGTTTTCGAATAGTCTTTTAAAAGTACTCTGCCTCCATCGCCATGCTTATCCCCGTCCCATTTGCGTAGCTACTAATATAGAATCCTATCAACTCCCACCTGCATAACCCTCTTAGGAAGGTAGGGTCATGCTCGATGCAAGTTCCAATATAGGAAAGTAACAGAGGAAACAACCAAAATGGCCACCACCTCAACATGATTTGGATCCATTGATAATGAGGTGCAATGTGACATGCGTAAAAAGGTTTCTCGAGCATGGTCAAAGGGCCGCTTGCCTTGTTCCACAGAGTCTTCAAAGCTTCTGGTCCATCTCCAAGTACTTTGTCTACTTCGTCAACTAATGTCGGAAACAAATCACAGTAAGCAACACAACAAGGCAAAAATAAAAGTGCTCTAAAAATGGGAGTTGGACTTTTCAAGGATACCTCTGGTCATATAAGGAATGACCACAGTGGTTTCATTGGCATTGGACCAATGGATAGTTTGGAACATTTCAATATGATGGAATCAAGGGGTTTAATAGATCTGCAAGTTGTCTACAAAATGCCTTATAATAAACATGAGTAATAGTACCCATTTAATCAGGCATGATTTTAGAAGCATTTAGGAATTGGTTTCACCAGATTTGGAGTTAAAATGAATATAATATGGACTTTTGAAGTTGACATATGTGAATAATTGGCCTATATAATAGGTTGAGTGGACAAAGGGCATAGTAGAAATGTTCACTATTTCCTATTAAATAGAGCATGATTTGTAGAGTCACCAGAAATTTCAAAAATCAAATTTGGAGTCTATTTGATTTGTTTATGGATTTTTGAAACTCACTGGATGAGAAAAGAAAAGGAATAGGTCATTACCTAAATTGCGCACTAGGAGCAGTGTAGTCACTGGGCCGGCCCAGTGGTTCAGTAGTGTGCGGGAGAGGGCCACGTCGAAGGCGTCTTTCACGCATCGCGTTTTCACCAGATGGAGGCGTAAATAGGAGCGGGCGCCTCCACTTATGCCAGCTGGGCTTGGCGCCTCAGTGGCTGTCGGGCGGGTCCCGCGAGCAGGCCGCTCGTCCTGCCCTGCGTCGTCTTCAACCCCGCCTCGCCAGGCAGAGGACGCCCGCCTCTGTCGCCGCCGGTGCTGCTCCACCCATCCGCACCGGCCGGCGGGGAGGGAATGGAGCGGCGGGGCTCGGCTGCGCCCGTAGGGTGGGACGTAGGGAGGTAGGCCCCCCTCCTTGCTTCCGCGAAGGCCGGCAAGTCCGGTGCCCTGCTGCGCTAGTGCCAGCGACTCCGACCGCCTCGGGTGCTACTTGGCTCACCGGCGTGCTCGTGAGACGACTCCGCACCGCATGGGCCTATGCACGCATCTCGGGGAGGGCCAGAGTGAGCATGGGTTCCACCACGGCGGAGAAGAGCCTCGGCCACCTTGGGCTTCGAGCGCACAGGCGTCTCGGGGAAGATTGGCGGGGGTGGGGGACTTCCTGGAGGTCGTGTGATAGCACTGGAGTGGCCAGGAGGAAGAGAGGGGCTCGGGGTAGCTCAAATTCGAACGGCGGCCGTTGGCGAGGTTCCGGCCGTGGAGGTGGACAGAGGGCTCAAGAGGGAGAGATAGGCTGTCTGGGAGGTTGGTGGAGTAGTGGGAGAGCGAGAAGAGTCCTGAGAGAGCCCAATGCGGCTCTATATGGTGGGTGCTTCGGTGCACCGTGGGCACGGTCTAGGGCGCGCTAGGGCGAGCTCGTGGAGGGAGAAGGAGAGCGAGGGAGGATAGGGCCGACAGAGTAGCGTGTCTCCGACGTCGAGACGACCTCGGGGGACATGCTGGGGAGGCTCGAGGTTGTCTGGTGGCTCAGGCAGTGAGCGGCTACAGTGCTCTGGTGCACTGTAGCGCGCTCCAGAGCACGCATATGGCCGTCATTGCCATCTTTTTGGCGCCCAGGGCGTGGCCACTAGTGTCTAGGGGGTCAGGGGAGGAGTAAACAAAGGGGCGATGGCCTTGGATGACCTGGTGACCCAATAGGAGAGAGGTGGGGTTGAGAGAGAGATGAACATGGGTTGTCTAGAAGGGTAAAATGAGGGTTTTCACCTCTCAATCATTGATCTGTGGCCTTGGGAGAGTTACATGCGTTAGAAGAGGTCTAGGAGGAGCTGTGGTAAAAAGCTTAGCTCATGGAGAACAAGGAAAGAGGTGAAAATAGCAGTTTTGGAAAATCACAAGAAGGTGTTTGATGATGTTTTGGGCAAGCAAATGGAGTCCAAATGACATGAGACTTAACAGGATTAAATACCATACAGATATAGGGTGTTACACCAAGTTTGAGGCCATTTGGGCAAAGTTGCCAATGTAACTTTGGCAAACCCTAGAAATCAACATAAATGACTTTTCCAAGATTTAGTCTTGCAAATCATTCCTCCTTGATGCACCACTTGGTGTAGTACCCTAAATTGGGGTTTTGAGCATGTCCACAAAATTTGAGGTCACAAGTAAAAAGTTGGTAATGTAGAGTTGTTCAAATTTGGATCTGGTCAAAAAGGGTTTTGGGGCACTTTGGCCAAGTTATCCTTCTACAAAACTTGTACCATTTGGTCTAGATGCATAATTATACCATTTTAGAATGTGCACCAAGTTTGAGAGCATTTGGACAAGTTTGGCAATGTAAAGTTGCTCAGACTTCAAAATGGACAGAAATGGTTTTGAGGGAGTTTGATGATGTTTTCTTGATCTTCAAGGCATGAGGCTTTGTAAGATCATCAAATATGTCATATCTGACATGCTAGAATTTCCTTGGAATTAATCAAGAAAATTTCCTTTGTAAATATTTCAAAAGCTTGAAATATCCAGAAAGGGTTTTTGAAGGATTTGTCCAATTTTTTGAACATGACCATGTGTTGAAACTCTTATATATGGACAATATATGTCCTATGAGTTTACCTAAATTTTGACAAATATTTTTGAAACAGTTAAATAATTTTAACCTATTAAATACCATTTCTGGCCTAAAGAAAAAGCCTTTAAATAAAATAGAAAAATAACTTTTAAAATAATATTTTTGTGGTTTTTGGGAGTCCTATACCTAATAGGATTCAAATATACCTTTTAAAGATTTTTCACACCCCAAATGAATTACTTGCAGTACAAACCTCAATTCAGGGGTTTTTGGAAAACTAATTTTTAGAAAATACTTTTTGGCCAAAATATTTTGTAAGAAAATACTATTATGTCCTATACACATGGCATGATCATGGGGAAGAGGTTTTGGATCAAGGAGAAGGAGTATAAGAGTAGGAGGATTTATTTAGTTTTAGAGCACTAGCAAACAGCAAACAAAAAACCAATCAAGCATAGGTGAGAAACACTCAAAAGTTTTTGTCAAACCACATTTTAGCATGATTATTAGCTTAAGTTTTGTGGCATGAAAATCAGGGTGTGACAGACCTAATCCCTTACAAGAATCTCGTCCCCGAGATTCCCAGACTAGGCGTGGAAAGGAATACGGAGACTTGGATCTGGGGTAGTCTTCACGTCCTCATACTGCTTATTCTTTCGAGTGGTGATCCTTTGAACCTTGAAGTACTTGATGGTGTGGCTGCGCGCATGTTTCCCTCTTTGATGCAGGTTGCTGAGGGGTCTCTTAAGTAGGTCAAGTTGGGGTAGATGTTAATGGCTCGGTGATCGATGTCCTCGCAGGGACCGGGCTAGTTAGGAAGTTAAAAGTATTTCCAGAGTTGTGACTCGTGGAAAATTTGGTGCACAGTGGGTAAATTAGGTGGTAAATCTAGCTAGTAGCATTCTACTATTCGTCTTGCAGTGATCTTGAAGAAGGTTGATAAATCTTGGTGTGAGCGTCCCTTCGACATGGAAATGCTTGGTCCCTTCGAGAGGGGTGACTTGCAGATACATCTGGTCTTCGACGCGGAAGTTTACTTCTTGATGACAGTGGTTGGTGTAGTTCTTCCTTCTTGACATGACAATCTTCAAATGTCTTTTAACCAGCTGCACGACTCTTCTTCCGTCTTAAAGTAGACTAGTATGTCGCCCAATAAAGATGACAACTGACTTGTCCAAGTACTCCATGAAGTCTATGGGGTATGCAAGGTAGGCTGGGGTATTGGTGGTGGTCTCGGTTGAGTATTGGCAATGGTCTTCTTGACCTAGAGTCAAGGCCCGTGGTCAGGATCTGACCATGTTGTGGCTTGGTGGGGCTTTAGGGTTTCAAGGATTCTAGTGTGTGAGTGAACGTTTATCATCTTATCCTTAATCACAGTTTATGAGATGCCAGTAGTTCCACCGAATCCTTCAAACAAATAACCTTATACCACCGAAATCATCTTTTTGTATAGGTCAACTCCGACCATCACTCATGCCATTCATATCCTCATGACTCCCAATAGGAGGTCTAACAAAATCATATATGTCATCTATCCCCAAAAATCATATGTATGTGTACCCCTAAAATCCATGTGTAGAGCATACAAGCTTCCAAGCTTGAGTTAAACACCACAATCCAAGTGCTCAGCCTATTCTTCCAAGGTTCAAGATAATGCATCTCTATCCCAAGGAAACACGTCGTAAGCCACTCCAAGATCTTGTTTCCTTCCTATGAATCAACTCCAATAGGCCATTAACTTCCATCAATCACCACATAATCCATTAATTCTACAAATCTGATGTCTACGATGTTCCACATGATCTCCAAATACTTGGAAGGGCTATCCATTATTATAGTAAGTCCACCAAATTCCCACCATCATGGTCAAGTAAACTCCAAGGTCATGATTATATAGATCCCTAAATCAACTCCGATAAGTAATCCAATCTCCTAGTTTGCCATTCACCGAGAAACATGGTATCATGATCAAGATCAACAGTCTAAATCCAATCTACTCCAGACCATGTAGATATATTTAGCATCTGTACCCAATCAGAATCACCTACTTAAATCCAAACCTCATCTCCGACGAAAATTCCTACATTTTCCCCCAAGTCATTATCGTCACATCAACTATCTCCTGTCAATATCCACTGGCTAAGCCAAATCCTCATACCTCCAAGAATTTCAGCTTGCGATCACAATTGCCCTGCAAATCCAAGTTACTTCAGGGTGATGAAAGTTACGCTACTCTATTAATCATGATCCCACCAACATGAAAACCTCACAATCCATCAAGGTCTAAGATAATTCCTCGAAGTCACTGATATAAAGTCACCAAGTCATCTGTCCTCTATTCCTATATCCTCAATTAGGTCTCCCCTATGGCATCGTCAGTTCTTGTGCTATATTAGGATGACAATGTGCTCGTTCACTGTGTCCACTAGTTCCATTACGAACCCAGTGTTGTGCAAGGTTATGGAGGCTTAACTGGTTCTCTTGTAATTCTATGGGTTAAGCACATGGTTAATGATTCGTTCTGGGGTTTCTATGAAGTCTCAAAGGGTCTGGGGATGGGTTTCTAATCTTGAGGGGTAAACATAACTTCACGTGGTTGCACTTGGTCGTGGAGGTTGTAGCAGAAGTCTTCATTGTTAGTTGGTTGCCGAGTTGGAATCCTTGGTACATCTTGTCTTGCTGGTCTTCAGTTGAGGAGATAGAAGAGAGGGAAAAAGTAGCATAGAGGAGGGGAATGCCTAAAGGGGGTTCTATAGTGCAAGTGCAAACAAACAGGTGCAAAAAGGGCGAAACAAAAGAAACAAGGCAAGGAAGGTGATATAGTCGTGTACTTGTTGCCTAGGGCAAAAGTGCGACTTATATCAAAACACAAACGATAAAAACAAGCAACACACCATCATGGTCCTATTCGAACCATCATACGGACTCGACTGCGCATAGGGGGTACACGACTCATCCTACCCTAGGGGTTCTCGGACTCAGTAGTCGTGCCTTGTGCCTTGTGCAGTCTTCTGAGTTTCCCTCAGGTGTTGCTACTTCTCTTGTAGTTGTTTGATGGAACGATCCGGGTTGAGCCTGAAGAATCTTCAACAACTTCACGCCTGATGGGGTGATGTGATGAAGGTGTCCCCTCGTAGCTAGCACTGAGTCCGTCTTCTGTTGTCTTCTTATTCATGACGATCCCTTTTTGTCTTCTAAGGCGTCGACGGTACTGGGTAGGTAATCCTTATGCAATGGCAATAACAAGGCATAATAGAGGTCCAACATGTCGGTTACATTTATGACAACATCGACACCAAGAGCGGGGGACGAAGAGAACCGTTTTCCTGCTCACTATAGTGAGGCGGACCAAATGGCGAGGTTCTCACCCACCGGTGGTTTCCGATACAACAACGATAAGGACATGGTTGCTCTATTAGCAATGTATATCATGTTCTTGCATTACTTATGCCATGTTCACCGTAGGCCAAGGTTGCATCATCTTGGGGCACTGTCAAGGGTGCCACCATCTTCTGGGTCTTCATGTCCTCATTCCTCGAGGATGTATTTTCTGTTGGTATCGTCTTGTCGTGGTGTCGCCAATCTTGTATTCACAAGAGGTGGTCAAGGTATCATCCTTCTAGATTATCCACGAGGATTTCAGGAAGTCCAGTGGTCAGGGGCATAAGGGTTCTAGCGACCAAAAGTTTTGAAGGGGAAGAGATCAATAAGGAAAGTATACCTTAGTTTTCCAAAAACTGAGCAGGGAGGAGAAGTATAGACAGTTTTGAAAACTAGCAATAGTTTTGGAAATAATTTTACCCTAACTAACGACCATGCTAACTAAGGCTTCCTACAGTCAGGATGGCTCTGATACCAGCTCTGTGGGGTCCCCGACTCATAAGTCGTGATCACCGAATGCACGTGTACAGTGATCCCAGAGACCAATGCTCACTGAACACACAGAAGGTGAATAACAAGAGTCTTACATCCATACATACCGTATTACACAAGTAGGACCATTATGGTCAAGTACTAAGTATAAATCATCGTAGCGGAAATTTTCGTCGACAACTTGGACCCATGCCATCCGCCTTAACCCTACATGCATTCTGACTAGGAAGTGTCCTAGCTTGCACGATCGTCACAAAAGATCTCTTCTTCAATACCTGCTCTTTCGTGCCTGACCAATAAAATAACCAGTGGCAAGCCAATGAGTACTTTGAATGTACTCGCAAGCAACCCAAGAGTGATAACAGAATAATTATGCAAGGCTCTACTGCTAAGTTGGCAGTTTTGCGTAAAGCTAGTTTTTCATATGCAAGTATGATCAACATAAATCAAGGACATGCATGCGTCTAAAAAAATATATTAGGAGGTTACTGTCGGGGAAACTGGACGCCCATGAACACCTATGGGACCGGAGCCCCTTCTACGTTGCGGTAAGGGAGCGGAGGGAGCACGGAGAGCAGATCGAGGAGCACACGCGGGCAGTTTACCCAGGTTCGGGCCGCGATGACGCGTAAAACCCTACTCCTGCTTTGGTTGTATTTAGTTCTTGGGCTCGGGAGCTTGAAGATCTACAGTACTAGCTACACCGAGCGTGGGAGTAAGCGAGTTTCTGTGTTCGAACCCCCTCTACGTTGTGCATGGGCCTCCTTTTATAGCTCAAAGGGGTCACCGACAGGTGTCAACGTAGAGGAGGGTAAAAATGTAAAATCGGTGGTAGTTGCAACAGTGCATGAATAGTGGTCTTCACCTAACTCTGATGGTGGGGGACAAGGGCATTGAATGCCCGTCGCCGTCGCCCCAAAAGCGCCCGCCAGGGCGTCTCCGTTTGCCACGGCGATGGCTTCGTCGCCCTGGATCGCCAGCGTGTCCCTCAGGCTGCACAGCCATCCGCCACGTGCCCCTGGAAGGGCCCCAGGGCGACGCGCGGCCAGATGAGCTGGAGCGCAGGCACACAGCATAAGTTTCCCCCCGGCAAGCACCTTGCCGGGGTCGCAACCTTGCCGGGCCCGGAAGCTTGTCGCTCCCCGGGTCCTGCCGGGGCGCACAATGCGCCACGATGTTCCTCCTTGAAGTGCCGTTCTTTTGGCCCTCCTGGCAAGCTCCTCTTGCCAGGGTCTTGTGCTGGAACGATAACTTTGAGCTTGGTGCGGCCTTCTCGGCAAGCTCCTCTTGCCGGGGTCTTGTCTCTTAACTTGAATACTTTGTTCTTGAATGGCTTAAAAAGGGTCTAGAGTGGGCTTTGGCGGGCGCGTGGTGAGCCAGACCCCGGGACGCTGCTACTGCCCGTGCACAAGTCGGGATACTAAGGTACCCCTACTTTAGTACACCGACAGGAGCCCCCGGGCCTGGGCCACACACGGTGCCGAGCGCTGTTGGGCCAGGCCCAGAACAGTGCACGGGCACACGCAGCCAACGCCGCGCCGTTTCCCACTCCAGATTCGCCGCATCTCTCCCTAACGGCACGTGTCGATTGCGGCGTCGTGGGAGAGATCGTGGCCGGTTTCTTTAATGGGGAAATGCGGAACGTCCCCCACTTCCCCCTTAAAAGCAGAGGAAGCAGGGGCGGTTTTCCCCCATTGCCTTCACTGTGCCTTGAATCTCCAGAAACCCCCGCTGCTCCCCGCCTCCGCTCTTCCTCCGCCATCTTCGCCACCCGCAGCGTCGTCGCCCTTCCTTGCCGTCCCCGCCATGGCCCCGAAGAGCGACCAGGCGAAGAGCGACAAGGCGAAGAGCGACAAGGCAAAGAAGGAGAAGTCTGAGCAGGCGGCGAAGCTGGCAGCCATGCGGAGAAAGAGGGTGGTCTTCCCGCCGAGGCTCGGCCCGAGGGAGCTGCGGGACAAGTACTACTTGTTCTGGGCGAGGGAGACGAAGGATCACCCCCGCACCAGAGTCCTCCCCGCCGTGGCCGTCGACATGTTCCCGGGAGGTTACTACTTCTTCGCTGCATTCTTCTATTGTGGTCTCTGCCCTCCGTATTCGGAGTTCTTCTGTGATGTGATGAACACGTACGGCCTCCACCTCTTAGATTTCACCCCAAATGCCGTTCTCACCTTGGCCGTTTTTGCACATCTGTGCGAAAACTATGTCGGGGTCCACCCAAACGTAGCCCTTTTCCGCCATTTCTTTACGCCTAGAGTAGAGTCTGGATCCCCACTCTCCGACGGCATCTCCTGGATCTTCAGGCTGAACAAGAAGGAGGCGTACTTGAAAGGAGAGCTCCACGACAAGTGGGAAGAGTGGAGGGCTAACTGGTGCTGGGTCCTGGAAGATGAGCCCGAGCAGTTTACCTTGCCGCGTCAGACTGCAATAGTGCGCGACAAGGATTGGAGCGACTTGGCCTCGGAGGACGACAAGCTGCAGATCGCTCTGACCAGGATTCTTCGTCTCCGGGCTGCCAATCTGACTGTGGGTGAAGTTGGGGCTGATTTCCTCCGCCGCCGCATCGCTCCTCTGCAGGAAAGGAAGAGACCCGCTTGGGAGTTCGGCAACGCGGCAGACCGCATGAGGTTGCGCCCCGGGCTGAACTATAACTTCACCGTCTTGGAACTGAAGGGGATGGTCCGGGAGCTGTTCAAGCACGACCCCAAGCACCCGGAGTGGTTCAAACCGTCGGTTGGAGTAGTTCCCTTGTGCAACAATACCGCCCTCAGTGCCATCCGCGCGGCAATGCCTGAGTGCGACTCCCACGGGGTCGTCCCCACTTGGCTGGAGCCTTCAGCGGAGACCGTGCAAGCCTTCTTCGACAACCTGGTTGAAAAACCACGCAAGGCCGAGGAGAAGAATGGGCTCACTCGGGAGACCACCGAGCGGGATGTGGCGTATATTGCCTCCAGGATGGAGGAGGCCGCTGCGGCTGCAGCGGCAGGCGAATTTGGATACACTGTGGATGAAGCGGAGGCGGCGGAAGCAGTGAGTCCGGCTGAGGAGGAGGAAATCCTCAAGCTACTGAAGATCGCGCCCGAGGAGTTTGCCGGGGAGCCTACCGGGGAGCCTGCCGGGCTGGGCGAGGTTGCCGGGTAGGGTGCTGAGTCCAGCGGGCCCGCCGAGGAGGAGGAGGATGCCGAGTCCGGTGATTCCGATGAAGATTCTGGTGGGTCTCTGAATCTTGATGACGACGCCTCCTCATCCTCGGAGAATTCTCCGCCACCACCAAGCCCTCCGCCACAACAGAAGAAGCGCCTCCGCAAGGCCGCCGAGACGGTGAGGCCGCAGGCGCCCCTACAACGACCGAAGCGCCGGGCGACACGCGCCACCACGACGAGCAAGGTCGTCAAGGAGTCGCCCCGTGCCCGAGCGACAAGCGGAGGGGGATCTTCCCGGAGTGACTCCGGGGTACCTTCTGCTCCTCGGTCCTCAGCGACGACCGGTGCTGGGTCTTCACAGCCCGCAGCCCCGGAGCCCGCCAAGCGCCCGAGGGAGCCCTCTCCTCCAGCTCCTCGCGCTGGAGCACACGAGGCGGGATTTGACTTCTCCGCCCTCAGCTCCGACGAAGAGGAGGAAGAGTAAGTACTTGCAATTTTCATTTCCTTTGAGTTTGTCTTGATTTCTCTCGCTTGGTTCTGATCTTGTTTTGGCTTCCAGGACCTTGACCCAGCGGATGGCGAAGAGGGCCAAGATCCCTGTGGTCGATATCGAGGACGACGAGCCCGTCGCAGCAGCAGGAGATGCGCCAGCGACAGACTTGCCGGACCAGCCTGCTGCTCCGGGGAGCAGCCCCCAGCGTAAGTCCGGTATTCATTTCTCTGCTTGACGGGCGCGCTTGAGGTTATTGTCCGTACTGATGTCTTGTTGTCTTGTGCAGAAGTGGAGCCGCAGCCGCAGGAGCACCAGGACGTCGCCCCCGACGAGCCGCTTGTTCCACCTTCCCCGCCAAGGATGAGCTCCCCGGCGAGGGATAGTGCTCCGCCAAGGACGGGTACTCCGCCAAGGGCGAGCACCCCGCCAAGGGCAAGCACCCCGCCAAGGGTGGACTCCCCGCCAAGGGAAGGCGCCAGCGGCCCTCCGCCGGCGGGGGCTTCTTCTACGCCGCCAAGGGTGAACTCCCCAGCGAGGGACCCCGTTGTCGAAGAGGCCCGCGCAGGTAAATTCTTATACTTTCTTCTTCTTGGATTCTTCTTTTCTGGATATTTGCTTGACAATTCTTTCTTTTCTTTTTCTTCTGCTAGATCCGCCCGCCCCGGAGTCGATGGAGACGGAGACCATCGCCGAGGAGGAGGTGCGCGGCGACGCTGGCGATGCCACCGCCGCAGAGGGAACGGTTGGCGCCGACGAGCCAGCCGCCGAGGAGACCGCCCCGACCGATGACGCCGTGGCTGGGAAAGGGACCGGTGACCGCACTGCTGGCCCGGAGGCCGCAGGAGCGCCGGACGCTGCACCGGCCGCCGATCCTTCCGCTTCCGCGGCTGGGTCGGGCGTCTATCTGGAGGCCGCCAACGGGGTCTTTATCCAAGTCCCGTGGGCGTCCTCATCAAGGGCACCCGCGGAGGGAGAGACGTTCGACGGAGAAGTCCTCATCTTCGCCGGGTTGAAGGTTGTCGATGCGCCCGGCAGCAGCGACGAGCCCGAAGAGGAGCGACTCCTACGCCGGCTCCTGGCCTTGTACCGGGCCAGGCAGGCGAAGTTGGAGTCTCGGGAAGCTCTGGCTGCCAAGGCTGGTGCTGATTTGGAGAAGCGCGCCGTGGAGCTCCGTGCCGCCAACCAGGCGGCCCTCCGACACTTGGCAGAGGAGCGCGAAGAGCTTGCCGGAGCACACCAAGCATTCATCCTCGAGAAGGCCGAGGTGGAGGAGCAGCAGCGTCTGGCCGCCGAGGAGCTGTCTCGGCGGGAAGGAGAGATCAACCAGCGGAAGGTCGACCTCGACAGCCACGAGGACGACCTCACCGCCCGGGAGCAGGCTATTGGCGGGGCTCTGCAGGAGGCGAGGGATGCCGCTGCTACCGCAGAGACCGCCAAGAGGGATCTGGAGGCCAGGGTGGCGCAGATGGAGCTGAACTTGAAGGCGAGTGAGGATAGGGTCGCTGCGCTCAACGTGACGCGGGAGAAGGATGCCCACACCAACTCGGAGTTGCAAATCCGCCTCTCCGAGAAGGGCAAAGAGCTCACCGACGCGAGGGACTCCATCGCCGACTTGGAGATGAAGGTCTCTACCCTCACCGACTCACTTGACGCTGCCCGGGACCGCGAGACGAAGCTGAAGGACGATCTCCGTACCGAGAGGGCCTTGATGGAGAGCGCCGCCGTCTCGCAAAATCACTTTCAGCAGACGGTGGAGCAGTGGACCGAGGAGCTCGTCACCTCCGCCGCCAACATCGACATGGAGATGGTGGCGCTGAGGGCGGAGCACCTCGCGTACTCCCCCGACGAGAATCTCCCCCACAGTGCCAAGCTGAGCTTGTTCCTCAGAGGAGTGGCACCGGCTCTCGCGCGGTTACAGGAGAAGATCCCCGTGCAGCTGGCCGACGAGGCGCGCTGGCTCTGTACGGGTACTATGGAGCGGGTGTTGTCGAAGATCGTCTACCGCAACCCCGGGATCAACCTCGTCAACGTCCTCCGGACCCTGCCGCCCGAAGCCGACCAGGAGGCGTTGAAGGCCCAAGTCGCCCACATCGTAGCCAAGGTGGGCAAGATCCAGAGGATTGACGGAGACCGCAGAGATTAGGCACCTTGCTTGCCTCGCCGCTGCCAATTAAGTCATAGACAGTAGTTGTTTAGAACAGCGGCAAGTTATCTCTGTAATATATACTTTTACTTTGGGTAATCAATGCAGTGTTATCTCCCTTGCTCTTGTCCCTTCACTTTGTATGCTTTCCACCCTACGCTTTTTAGGGGAACTTGCCGGCAAGGGGCCCTTGCCGTGAGCGCTGAGTGCAGGACTCTTAGCAGCCTGCTAGCAAAGCCCTTGTCGGCAAGAAACCTTGCCGCAGCTAGTCGCAGCACACTTAGATTGCTGAGCGAACTCGAAAACGAAGTAAGGGCGCGACACTTGTCGCAGCTCACTTAAGCCGTTGAGCGTGCTCGAAACAAAGTAAGGGCGCGGCTAGCCACGGGTAGGTTCCTCCGCGCACAGGTTTTCCATACAAAGTGTGGTTGTTCAAGGAAGATAACAAAAATTTAAAAATTTGAATGCTCAAACTTTGGTAACTTAGCTTTCATGGATTGTTTGTTTCCCGGCAAGACTTTTCTTTCTTGAACAGCACTTGGTCCATACTTCTATCTCCTTCCCCCCCGACAAACTTGTGCGCGATGAACACTCCTTCTGTTTCAGAGAGAAAGACAAAAGAGGAGGAAATACAAGTATGGAGCCTTGCGGCTTGTTACTGCTTACCGGGAATGTGTGCTGCACAAAATGTCAGATGACACATGCAAGTAAAATAAAGAGCACGAAATGTAAAATGGTGTGAATCACAAAAGTTTTACTGATGCACGAGGTCTGCGCCCGGCTTTGCACAAAGGTTTACATGCAACAGCGACAAGACTTGTACAAAAGGTGGTTGCCGGAGCGGATCACGGCAACCGCGCCTTATGGGTGAAACTTGCGAAGATGCTCTATGTTCCATGAGTTGCTCACCGGTAAGCCTTCTTCGGTCTCAAGGCGGACAACACCAGGCCTTGTGACTTGTCTCACCCGATAAGGGCCTTCCCACTTCGGCGTCAACTTGTTGGAGCCCTTGGCGAACTGAATGCGCCGAAGAACAAGGTCGCCTTCCTCGAGACTCCTGGCCTTGACCTTGCGGCTATGATAGCGACGCAAGGCTTGCTGGTATCGAGCAGCTCGTACAGCAGCCTGGAGATGTTCCTCCTCAAGGAGCAATGCATCATCTTGTCGCAGTTGCTCTTGCTCGAGCTCGTCATAAGCGAGCACTCGAGGAGACCCGTATATGAGTTCCGTGGGGAGAACTGCCTCTGCTCCATAGACAAGAGCAAAGGGTGTCTGTCCGGTGGCTCGATTTGGTGTCGTCCTGATTGACCAAAGAGCCGCCGGCAACTCCTCTATCCAGTTTCTTCCACACTTGTGCAGCCTGTCAAAGGTTCTTGTCTTCAGTCCGCGCAGCACTTCAGCGTTTGCCCTCTCCGCTTGACCATTGCTCCTTGGGTGAGCAACAGAAGCGAAGCAGACCTTGGCGCCAAGGTCTTGGACGTATTGCATGAAGGTGCGGCTTGTGAACTGTGTGCCGTTGTCGGTGATGATCCTGTTAGGGATCCCGAAATGGCAAACTATTGATCTGAAGAACCTGACTGCCGACTGTGCCGTCACCTTTCTCACTGGTTCCACTTCTGGCCACTTTGTGAACTTGTCGATTGTGACGTACAAGTACTCAAAGCCCCCGACAGCGCGGGGAAAGGGGCCGAGGATGTCGAGCCCCCAGACCGAGAAGGGCCAGGACAAAGGGATCGTCTGGAGAGCTTGAGCTGGCTGGTGAATTTGCTTGGCATGGAACTGGCACGCCTCACACTTGGTTACTTGTGCAGTTGCATCTTGGAGGGCTTCTGGCCAAAAGAAACCTTACCGGAACGCCTTCCCGGCAAGTGCTCTTGCACCAATGTGGTGACCACATATGCCTCCGTGTATCTCTGCCAACAGCTTCTGTCCATCTTCCCGGGAAATGCACTTCTCCTTGACACCATTGAGTCTTCTTCTGTATAGTTCGTTGCCAACGAACTGGTACATACTTGACTGCCTGGTTATCCTCTCTATCTCTTCTGGTTCTTCGGGAAGTTCTCTAGTCTGAAGAAAACGGACGACTTGCTGTGCCCATGCTGGAGCTTGAGGCTCAACAACAAGGACTAAAGGCATCAGGGCTGCTGCGAGAACCCCAGCTTCTACGGCAAGAACCTGTGGCTCTGCCGGAGCCGAGGGTTCCCCGGCAAGTCTGCTGGGGCAAGGCTTGTCGGGAACGCCCGCTTCAACTGTACAGACCCTTGGGTCCGCAGGAGCAGACTGTTCCTTAGCATTTTGGTTGCTGATCTTGGGGACCTTGACGGCGGCTTCGGGAAGATCCGCCGGCAAGTAGTCGCCAGAGACCAACTTCCTCTTCTTGCTCTGCCCAACTGATGGTGTAACGGATGGCTGAGTTAGCTTGAGCACGAAGACCCCTGGTTCCACAGGTAACTTCATTGCAGCACACTTTGAAAGGCCATCTGCGATGTCATTCTGAGCTCTTGGAACGTGCTCCATCTATAGGCCTTCAAAGTGTTCTTCAAGCTTCCTCACTTCATCGACATAAGCTTCCATCAGAGGGCTCTGGTAACTCTTGTTTACTTGTCGGACCACCAACTGTGAATCTCCCCGCACAATCAGCCTCTTGATCCCAAGTTCGGCCGAAATTCTGAGACCGGCAAGCAAACCTTCATACTCGGCAGTATTGTTTGTCGCTTGCTCCTTGGGAAAGTGCATTTGAACAACATACTTGAGGTGCTCTCTGGTGGGTGCTATGAGTAATACACCAGCGCCGGCGCCTTGCAGCGAGAAGGCACCATCGAAGTACATTATCCCCTCCTTGCTTGCTTCTTGGACGGGGATGCTTGTCTTTGGAACTTCTTCATCTGGTGTTGGGGTCCATTCCGCTATGAATTCTGCCAAAGCTCTACTCTGTATGGTTGAAGTACTCTCGAACTTGAGACCAAAGCTCGACAGCTCCAGCGCCCACTCGACTATCCTGCCTGTTGCTTCTGGATTTTGCAATATCCTCTTCAACGGAAAGCGAGTGACCACTGTTATCTCATGTGCTTGGAAGTAATGGCGCAGCTTTCTTGAGGCCATGAGGAGGCCGAAAAGTAACTTCTGCATTCGAGAGTATCTTGACCTAGCCCCCTGCAAGAGGGAACTTACAAAATAAACTGGGCGCTGCACCATCTTCCCTCGCACTTCTCCTTGTTCCTGCGCAGACTTGTCCTTGTCTGGGCCAGAGCTTGTCGGGGAAGCCCCCTGCTTGTCGCTGAATGTGCTTGCCGGGGATGTGGGTTCCTCATCTGCCTCCCTCTCCGCTACTAACGCAGCACTAACCACTTGATTGGTTGTGGCTAAGTACAGCAGCAACTTTTCTTGTGGTTTAGGTGCGACAAGTATCGGAGTGGAGGATAGGTATCCTTTCAAGTCTTGCAGCGCAGCCTCCGCTTCCGGAGTCCATTTCATAGGACCTGCCTTTTTCAAGATTTTGAAGAAAGGCAGGGCGCGTTCTGCAGACTTTGGAATGAACCTGCTGAGGGCAGCCACACAACCAGCAAGTCTTCTTACGTCCTTGACGCGCTTCGGGGCTTCAATCTGCTCGATGGCTTTAATCTTGTCGGGATTGGCTTCAATCCCCCTCTGGGACACGAAGAACCCGAGAAGCTTGCCGGAGGGGACTCCGAAGACGCACTTCTCGAGGTTCAACTTGAGTTGTATCTTGCGCAGATTCTCAAAGGTTTCTTCCAAGTCTTGAATCAGGGTATCCTTGCTCTTGCTCTTGACCACTATATCATCCATGTAGGCTTCTACATTCTTGTGTATCTGTGGCTCAAAAGCAGTGTGTACCACCCTTGCAAATGTTGAGCCTGCATTCTTCAGTCCAAAGGGCATGCGTATGAAGCAATATGTGCCACATGGAGTAATGAATGCAGTCTTCTCTTCATCTTCCTCAGCCATGAATATCTGGTGGTAACCTGAGTATGCATCGAGAAATGAAAGCAACTCACATCCAGCCATGGAGTCCACAATCTGGTCAATGCGCGGCGAGGGAAATGGATCCTTAGGACAAGCTTTATTCACATCAGTGAAGTCTATACAAAGTATCCACTTCCCATTGGCCTTGCGCACGACAACTGGATTGGCCAACCACGTGGGATGTAGTACACCTCTAACCAGGCCTGCTGCTTCCAACTTCTTGATTTCTTCGGCGATGAACTCTTGGCGCTCCACCGCTTGCTTTCTGACCTTCTGCTTGACGGGCCGCGCGTGAGGACAAACAGCAAGCTTGTGCTCAATTACCTTCCTGGGAACGCCGGGGATGTCAGACGGTTGCCACGCAAACACGTCCACATTCGCCCGCAGGAAGGCAACGAGCGCGCTTTCCTATTTGGGGTCGAGTGCAGCACTGATGGTGAAGGTACCACCAGTGTCGTCCTCCTTGGCGGACACATTCTTGGTTGCCGGTGGAGCTGCCATTCCCTTCTTGCACTTGCCGGTGGAGCTCAATGGTGCGTCCTCGACGGCAGCGTAGCACTCCGAAGAGGTGCGTTTGCCGGAGTGGGCTCCAGAGCTCTTGCCGGACTTGGTCTTGGTCTTCCCCCCGGGAGCTTCAGCGGCAAGTGTTTTGCTGTCTGCCACGGCTGCTGCATCCCGGTAGATCTTGTCGGCGCAAATAAGCGCATCCTTCTTGTCGCCTGGGACAGAGATGACGCTTATCGGCCCTGGCATCTTGAGCATATTATATGCGTAGTGGGAAGCTGCCATGAACTTGGCGAGCGCAGGACGGCCAAGTATCCCATTGTACGGCAATGGGATATCGGCAACGTCGAACGTGATCCTCTCCGTCCTGAAGTTGAGCTCCCCACCGAAGGTCACTGGCAGTGTAATCTTCCCCTTCGGCTTGCTCCTTCCCGGGTTGATTCCTTGGAACGTCCCGGTTTCCTCGAGCTCGCTGTCGGGGATCTGCAGTTTCTTGATCACAGCGGAGGAAATCAAGTTGAGTCCGGCCCCGCCGTCAACCAACATCTTGGTGACCTTGAGGTTGCGGATAGTTGGTGAAACCAACATCGGCAAGCACCCGACCGCGGTTGTGCGGTCAGGGTGGTCCTCGAGGTCGAAGATGATGGGCGTGCCGGACCATTTCAGCAGCCTGCGTGACTCGACGGGTGGCTCAGCTGCATTCACTTCCCGCACCCATTGTTTGAGTTGGCGGTGGGAAGTGTGCAGAGAGGCACCTCCATCGACGCACAGAACTTCTGTGGCCTTCTGGAATTCCTGCTCGCTGTTGTCTCCTTCGTCCATGTCCTCGTCATCGTCTTCGTCTTCGTCTTTGTCGCGGCCCTGGGGAGGTTTGTCTCCTTGCCGCTGCTTGGCCTTGCCGCGGCGTCCTCCCCGGCCATTGAACGGCCGCTTCTTGCTGGGCTCTCCTCCGCCTCCTTGGGCCTTCTCCTTGTCGCGACGCTCGTATTCAGCCTTCTGCTGCTCTACGAGGTACTCTACCCTTTTGCAGTTTTGGAGGTCGTGGCCCTTGGTGTGGTGGATCTTGCAGTACTGCTTGTCGGAGCCATCCTGCTTGTCGGCTGCTGCTATAGGGGCGGCCTCCTTGCCGGAGCCACCAGCCTGTGTCTTCTTGGCGGGAGCCTCCTTGCCGGACTGCTCGACAACCAGTACCTCCTTGTTCTTCTTCTTCCTGTTATTCCACCGCCGGCCTTTCCTTGCCGGGGCGGCATCCTCGCTGTCACTTCCTCCTGCGCCGGTATCCTCTCCGGGGAGTCTCCTCCCCTCTTCAGCACGTGCACATTTGTCAGCTAGAGCGTAAAGCTCGCTGACGTCCCAGATCTTGGTCATCGCCATCTCCTCCCTCATCCGGCGGTTACGCACGTTCTGGTGGAACGCGCTGATAACCGCGGCAGGGTGGACATCGGGGATATTGTGTTGAACATGGCTGAACCTTTGGATGTATTTGCGCAGGGACTCTCCCTCCTTCTGGGCAAGGATGTGGAGATTGCTCTCCTGGCCGTGGGGTTTGTGGCCGCCCGTGAAGGCGCCAACAAACTGGTGGCACAGATCCGCCCATGAAGAAATGGAGTTCTCCGGCAAATGCATAAGCCAAGACCTGACGTTTGGCTTAAGCACGAGCGGGAAGTAGTTGGCTAGGATCTTCTCGTCGCGTCCCCCGGCAGCCTGCACCGCAATGGTGTAAATGCTAAGGAACTCCGAGGGGTGCGTCTTGCCGTCGTACTTCTCGGGTACGTCGGGCTTAAAGTTCTTCATGCTGGGCCACTGGACTTGCCGCAGCTCTCGGGTGAACGCAGGGAAACCTGCCGCGTACGGCAAGTTGCCTGGTTCACCGGGCGCGTGCATGTCGACAGCGGTCCCAACGCGCTGATCGGACTGTCTCCTGGCTTCTCGTCGACGCTCGATACGAGTTCGAGCGTCCTCTTGTCGCCTGTCGTCGAGGACTTGGTGCTGATCGCGGCGAGCCCGCGGATCCGACGACGCCGTGGAGTCGTCGTCGACGTTGATCCGGCGGGGTGGCGATTTCTGCTTCCGCGGCGGGGAGTGCACGGTAGTTGCACCCCCGGCAGTCTTGTCACCGTCGGCCTTCGCTTGGTCGACTTGCCGCGGCCGTGAAGTTGCCGGCTGCTGCAGCGCGTCGTTGTTGGCGAAGGCGATGAGGCTCTGGATCGTCGCCCTCCAGTCTTCGGCCTTGTCCGCCGCTGGAGGGAAGTCGAGGAGCAGCTGAGCCCTGGCCAGGGCTTCTGCTGGAGAGGAGGGAAACGGTGGCGAACGGTGCGAGGAGCGGGACACGCTCGGACTTCTACCGCGTTAGAAGGAGCATGTTCCCGTCCCGGCGACCGCGCCTTGCTCGTGCCAGGACGTTGGCCTTGAGCGTCCCGCGACCCGCCGGTCTGGCCACATCCCAGCAAGCGTATGGTACCTCCGGTACCACGTCGCTGCTGGTCTGGCACCTCCTGAGAGGGACGTGGCGCGTGCACAGACACCGAGGCCTTGGAGTTCGCCCGGTCGTCCGTCTTGTCCTTGGACTTGGTGGCGCCGTGAGTCTCCCCACCGGCGTCTACCCTTCCGTCGGTGTCTCCCCCACCAACCGTCGGCTCTGGTGGTGGTGGGATCGACGCGGACGGGCCTCCGACCTCCGAAGCCTTCTTCTTCGGAGGCATGTTGATGTAGATGATGAGGTTGATGGAGTTGGTGAAGTTGCTGAAGGTTGCGCCCGCGTGAGCGCCGGATCAGGTTCGCACAACCTCGACGCCCCCTACCTGGCGCGCCAAAGATGTCGGGGAAACTGGACGCCCACGAACACCTATGGGACCGGAGCCCCTTCTACGTTGCGGTAAGGGAGCGGAGGGAGCACGGAGAGCAGATCGAGGAGCACACGCGGGCAGTTTACCTAGGTTCGGGCCGCGATGACGCGTAAAACCCTACTCCTGCTTTGGTTGTATTTAGTTCTTGGGCTCGGGAGCTTGAAGATCTACAATACTAGCTACACCGAGCGTGGGAGTAAGCGAGTTTCTGTGTTCGAACCCCCTCTACGTTGTGCATGGGCCTCCTTTTATAGCTCAAAGGGGTCACCGAGAGGTGTCAACGTAGAGGAGGGTAAAAATGTAAAATCGGTGGTAGTTGCAACAGTGCATGAACAATGGTCTTCACCTAACTCTGATGGTGGGGGACAAGGGCATTGAATGCCCGTCGCCGTCGCCCCAAAAGCGCCCGCCAGGGCGTCTCCGTTTGCCACGGCGATGGCTTCGTCGCCGTGGATCGCCAGCGTGTCCCTCAGGCTGCACAGCCATCCGCCACGTGCGCCTGGAAGGGCCCCAGGGCGAAGCGCGGCCAGATGAGCTGGAGCGCAGGCACACAACTTAAGTTTCCCCCGGCAAGAACCTTGCCGGGGTCGCAACCTTGCCGGGCCCGGAAGCTTGTCGCTCCCCGAGTCCTGCCGGGGCGCACGATGCGCCACGATGTTCCTCCTTGAAGTGCCGTTCTTTTGGCCCTCCTGGCAAGCTCCTCTTGCCAGGGTCTTGTGCTGGAACGATAACTTTGAGCCTGGTGCGACCTTCCCGGCAAGCTCCTCTTGCTGGGGTCTTGTCTCTTAACTTGAATACTTTGTTCTTGAATGGCTTAAAAAGGGTCTAGAGTGGGCTTTGGCGGGCGCGTGGTGAGCCAGACCCCGGGACGCTGCTACTGCCCGTGCACAAGTCGGGATACTAAGGTACCCCTACTTTAGTACACCGACAGGAGCCCCCGGGCCTGGGCCACACACGGTGCCGAGCGCTGTTGGTCCAGGCCCAGAACAGTGCACGGGCACACACAGCCCACGCCGCGCCGTTTCCCACTCCAGATTCGCCGCATCTCTCCCTAACGGCACGTGGTGATTGCGGCGTCGTGGGAGAGATCGTGGCCGGTTTCTTTAATGGGGAAATGCGGAACGTCCCCCACTTCCCCCTTAAAAGCAGAGGAAGCAGGGGCGGTTTCCCCCCTCATTGCCTTCACTGTGCCTTGAATCTCCAGAAACCCCCGCTGCTCCCCGCCTCCGCTCTTCCTCCGCCGTCTTCCCCACCCGCAGCGTCGTCGCCCTTCCTTGCCGTCCCCGCCATGGCCCCGAAGAGCGACCAGGCGAAGACAGACAAGGCGAAAAGCGACAAGGCGAAGAAGGAGAAGTCTGAGCAGGCGGCGAAGCTGGCAGCCATGCGGAGAAAGAGGGTGGTCTTCCCGCCGAGGCTCGGCCCGAGGGATCTGCGGGAAAAGTACTACTTGTTCTGGGCGAGGGAGACGAAGGATCACCCCCGCACCAGAGTCCTCCCCGCCGTGGCCGTCGACATGTTCCCGGGAGGTTACTACTTCTTCGCTGCATTCTTCTATTGCGGTCTCTGCCCTCCGTATTCGGAGTTCTTCTGTGATGTGATGAACACGTACGGCCTCCACCTCTTAGATTTCACCCCAAATGCCGTTCTCACCTTGGCCATTTTCGCACATCTGTGCGAAAACTATGTCGGGGTCCACCCAAACGTAGCCCTTTTCCGCCATTTCTTTACGCCTAGAGTAGAGTCTGGATCCCCACTCTCCGGCGGCATCTCCTGGATCTTCAGGCTGAAGAAGAAAGAGGCGTACTTGAAAGGAGAGCTCCGCGGCAAGTGGGAAGAGTGGAGGGCTGACTGGTGCTCGGTCCTGGAAGATGAGCCCGAGCAGTTTACCTTACCGCGTCAGACTGCAATAGTGCGCGGCAAGGATTGGAGCGACTTGGCCCCGGAGGACGACAAGCTGCAGATCGCTCTGACCAGGATTCTTCGTCTCCGGGCTGCCAATCTTACTGTGGGTGAAGTTGGGGCTGATTTCCTCCGCCGCCGCATCGCTCCTCTGCAGGAAAGGAAGAGACCCGCTTGGGCGTTCGGCAACGCGGCAGACCGCATGAGGTTGCGCCCCGGGCTGAACTATAACTTCACCGTCTTGGAACTGAAGGGGATGGTCCAGGAGCTGTTCAAGCACGACCCCAAGCACCCGGAGTGGTTCAAACCGTCGGTTGGAGTAGTTCCCTTGTGCAACAATACCGCCCTCAGTGCCATCCGCGCGGCAATGCCTGAGTACGACTCCCACGGGGTCGTCCCCACTTGGCTGGAGCCTTCAGCGGAGACCGTGCAAGCCTTCTTCGACAACCTGGTTGAAAAACCACGCAAGGCCGAGGAGAAGAAGGGGCTCACCCGGGAGACCACCGAGCGGGATGTGGCGTATATTGCCTCCAGGATGGAGGAGGCCGCTGCGACTGCAGCGGCATGCGAATTTGGATACGCTGTGGATGAAGCGGAGGCGGCGGAAGCAGTGAGTCCGGCTGAGGAGGAGGAAATCCTCAAGCTGCTGAAGATCGCGCCCGAGGAGTTTGCCGGGGAGCCTACCGGGGAGGCTACCGGGCTGGGCGAGGCTGCCGGGCAGGGTGCTGAGTCCAGCGGGCCCGCCGAGGAGGAGGAGGACGCCGAGTCCGGTGATTCCGATGAAGATTCTGGTGGGTCTCTGAATCTTGATGACGACGCCTCCTCATCCTCGGAGAATTCTCCGCCACCACCAAGCCCTCCGCCGCAACAGAAGAAGCCCTCCGCCGCAACAGAGTCTTCAAAGCTTCTGGTCCATCTCCAAGTACTTCGTCTACTTCGTCAACTAACGTCGGAAACAAATCACAGTAAGCAACACAACAAGGCAAAAATAAAAGTGCTCTAAAATCAGGAGTTTGACTTTTTTTAGGATACCTCTGGTCATATAAGGAATGACCACAATGGTTTCATTGGCATTGGATCAATGGATAGTTTGGAACATTTCAATATGATGGAATCAAGGGGTTTAATAGATCTGCAAGTTGTCTACAGAATGCCTTTTAATAAACATGAGTAATAGTACCCATTAAATTAGGCATGATTTTAGAAGCATTTAGAAATTGGTTTCACGAGATTTGGAGTTGAGATGAATATAATATGAACTTTTGAAGTTGACATATGTGAATAATTGGCCTATATAATAGGTTCAGTGGACAAAGGGCATAGTAGAAATGTTCACTATTTCCTATTAAATAGAGCATGATTTGTAGAGTCACCAGAAATTTCAATCATCAAATTTGGAGACTATTTGATTTGTTTATGGATTTTTGAAACTCACTGGATGAGAAAAGAAAAGGAATATGTCATTACCTAAATTGCGCACTAGGCGCGGTGTAGTCACTGGGCCGGCCCAGTGGTTCAGCAGTGTGCAGGAGAGGGCCATGTCGGAGGCGTCTTTCACACATCGCGTTTTCACCAGATGGGGGCATAAATAGGAGCGGGCGCCTCCACTTATGCCAGCTGGGCATGGTGCCTCAGTGGCTGTCGGGCGGGTCCTGCAAGCAGGCCGCTCGTCCTGCCCTTTGTCGTCTTCAACCCCGCCTCGCCAGGCAGAGGACACCCGCCACGCTCGCCACCGGTGCTGCTCCGCCCATCCGCACCGGCCGGCGGGGAGGGAATGGAGCGGCGGGGCTCGGCTGCGCCCGTAGGGTGGAACGGAAGGAGGTAGGGCCCCCTCTTTGCTTCCGTGGAGGCCGGCAAGTCCGGTGCCCTGCTGCCGCTAGTGCCGGTGACTCCGGCCGCCTCGGGTGCTGCTTGGTGCACCGGCGTTCTCGTGAGAAGACTCCGCACCGCATGGGCCTATGCACGCATCTCGGGGAGGGCCAGAGTGAGCAGGGGTTGAACCACAACGGAGAAGGGCCTCGACCACCATGGGCTTCGAGCGCACGGGCGTCTCGGGGAAGATTGGCGGAGGTGGGGGACTTCCTGGAGGTCGTGTGATGGCACTGGAGTGGCCAGAGGGAGAGAGGGGCTCGGGGTAGCTCAAATTCGAACGGCGGCCGTCGGCGAGGCTCTGGTCACGGAGGTGGACAGAGGGCTTGAGAGTGAGAGATAGGCTGTCTGGGAGGTTGGTGGACTAGTGGGAGAGCGAGAAGAGTCCCGAAAGAGCCGAATGCGGCTCTATATGGTGGGTGCTTCGGTGCACCGTTGGCGCGGTCTAGGGCGCGCTAGGGCGAGCTCATGGAGGGAGAAGGAGAGCGAGGGAGGATAGGGCCGACAGAGTAGCGTGTCTCCGACGTCGAGACGACCTCGGGGGACATGCTGGGGAGGCCCGAGGTTGTCAGGTGGCTCGGGCAGTGAGCGGCTACAGTGCTCTGGTGCACTGTAGCGCGCTCCAGAGCACGCATATGGCTGTCATTGGCATCTTTTTGGCGCCCAGGGCGTGGCCACTAGTGTCTAGGGGGTTAGGGGAGGAGTAAACAAAGGGGTGGTGGCCTTGGATGCCCTGGTGACCCAATATGAGAGAGGTGGGGTTGAGCGAGAGATGAACATGGGCTGTCCAGAATGGTAATATGAGGGTTTTCACCTCACTCATTGATCTCTGGCCTTGGGAGAGTTACATGCGTTAGAAGAGGTCTAGGAGGAGCTGTGGTAAAAAGCTTAGCTCATGGAGAACAAGGAAAGAGGTGAAAATAGCAGTTTTGGAAAATCACCAGAAGGTGTTTGATGATGTTTTGGGCAAGAAAATGGAGTCCAAATGACATGAGACTTAACAGGATCAAATACCGTATATATATATATATATATATATATATATATAGGGTGTTACACCAAGTTTGAGGTCATTTGGGCAAAGTTGCCAATGTAACTTTGGCAAACCCTAGAAATTAACAGAAATGATGTTTCCAAGATTTAGTCTTGCAAACATTCCCCCTTGATGCACCACTTGGTGTAGTATCCTAATTTGGGGTTTTGAGCATGTCCACAAAATTTGAGGTCACAAGTAAAAAGTTGGTAATGTAGAGTTGTTCAAATTTGGATCTGGTCAAAAAGGGTTTTGGGGCACTTTGGTCAAGTTATCCTTCTACAAAACTTGTACCATTTGGTCTAGATGCATTATTAGACCATTTTAGAATGTGCACCAAGTTTGAGAGTATTTGGACAAGTCTGGCAATGTAAAGTTGCTCAATCTTCAAAACAGACAGAAATAATTTTGAGGGAGTTTGATGATGTTTTCTTGATCTTAAAGGCATGAGGCTTTTTAAGATCATCAAATATGTCATAACTGACATGCTAGAATTTCCTTGGAATTAATCAAGAAAATTTCCTTTGTAAATATTTCAAAAGCTTGAAATATCCCGAAAGGGTTTTTGAAGGATTTGTCCAATATTTTGAACATGACCATGTGTTGAAACTCTTATATATGGACAATATATGTCCTATGAGTTTCCCTAAATTTTGACAAACATTTTTGAAACAGTTAAATAATTTTAATCTATTAAAGACCATTTCTGGCCTAAAGAAAAAGCCTTTAAATAAAATAGAAAAATAACTTTTAAAATAATATTTTTGTGGTTTTTGGGAGTCCTATATCTAATAGGATTCAAATATACCTTTTTAAATATTTTTCACACCCCAAATCAAGTACTTGTAGTACAAACCTCAATTCAGGGGTTTTTGGAAAACTAATTTTTAGAAAATACTTTTTGGCCAAGATATTTTGTAAGAAAACACTATTATGTCGTATACACATGGCATGATCATGGGGAAGAGGTTTTGGATCAAGGAGAAGGAGTATAAGTGTCACACCCTGATTTTCATGCCACATTGCTTAAGCTAATTATCATGTTAAAAATGTGGATTTACAAATAACTTTTAAGTGTTTTTGACCTTGCTTGGTTGGTTTTCTGTCTGCTGTTTGCTAGTGCTCTAAAAATCGAATAAATCCTCCAACTCTTATACTTCATCTCCTTGATCCAAAACCTTTTCCCAATGATCATGCCATGTGTATACACCAGTATAGTATTTTCTTATATAAATATTTTGGCCAAATAGTATTTTCTAAAATTAGTTTTCCAAAAACCCCTGAATTGAGGTTTGCACTGCAGGTACCTTATTTAGGGTGTGAAAAATCTTTCAAAAAGTATATTTGAATCGTATTAGGTATTGGACTCCCAGAAACCACAAAATTATAATTTTAAAAGTTATTTTTATATTTTATTTAAAAGCTTTTTCTTAAGGCCAGGAATGGTCTTTAATAGGGAAAAATTATTTAATTATTTCAAAAATATTTGCCAAAATTCAAGGAAACTCATAGGACATATATTGTCCATATATAAGAGTTTCAACACATGGTCATCTTCAAAATATTTGACAAATCCTTCCAAAACCCTTTCTGGATATTTCAAGCTTTTGAAATATTTACAAACGAAATATTCTCCAAAAATTCCAAGGAAATTCTATCATGTTAAATATGACATATTTGATGATCTTGAAAAGCCTCATGCCTTGAAGATCAAGGAAACATCATCTAATCCCCTCAAAACAATTTCTGTCCATTTTGAAGTTTGAGCAACTTTACATTGCCAAACTTGTCCAAATGCTCTCAAACTTGGTGCACATGCTAAAATGATGTAATTATGCGTCTATGCCAAATGGAACAAGTTTTGGAGAAGCATAACTTGATCTAAGTGCCCCAAAACCATTTCTGTTCAAATTCAAATTTGAACAACTTTACATTACCAACTTTTTACGTGGGGCTTCAAACTTTGTGGGCATGATCATAACCCCAAATGATGATACTACACCAAGTGGTGCATCAAGGGGAGATGATTAGCTTAACTCAAACATGGTGAAACCATTTCTGTTGATTTCTAGGGTTCACCAAAGTTACATTGGCAACTTTGCCCAAATGAGCTCAAATTTGGTGGAAGGGCCTAAATGTACGTGACATTTAATCCTGTTAAGTGTCATAGCCAATGGAGATCATTTTCTTGCCCAAAACATGATCAAACACCTTCTGCCAATTTACCAAAACCATTGTTTTGACCCCTTTTACTATTCCCCTTCACCTCAATTTCTTACCACAGGTAAACCTGATCATCCTCTACCTCCTGTAACTTCCCCATGTCCCCAGCTCAATGATCGAGGGGTGAAAACCGCATTTTTACTCGCCTGGACAGCAGCAGTCTCCTTCTTCCTCACCTCCCTCCTCATTCCAGTGGCTCCCAAGGGCATCCAAGACCATCACACATTTCTTTACTCCTCCCTTGACCCCCTAGACAACATTAGGCATGATGGACGCGACCAGAGCGGTGAGGGCACGACCGTGCCGGCCATACGGGCGCTCTGGAGCGCGCTACAGTGCGCTCCCGCACTGTAGCCGCGTCCTGCCCGAGGCACCCGACAGCTTGGGGCGTCGGGATCGTGTCTCCCGAGGTGCCCTCAACGTCCGCGACCTGCAAGCCTGTCGGCCCTATCCTCCCCTGCCCTCCTTCTCCCTCCGCGAGCTCGCCCGAGCGGGTCCATGGACGTCGCTCATGGTGCACCGCGGCCGCATCTATTTAAGCCACCCCCGACCCTCTCTCTCGTCTTGGTTAGATCCTCTTCTCTCCCGCCAACCCCCTGGACAAGCTACCTCTCCCCCTGGTGCTCTCTTCCCCTCTCCATGGCCGAAGTGTCGCCGTCGGCCTCCTCCTAAATTCACTCCCTATGGCCTCTCCCTCTCCACCTAACCATCACCAGAACCTCACACGCTCTCCCTTGAACCTCCCCGCGCTCCGCCCCATTCCCCCTGTGGCCGTAGCACCATACCCCTCTTCGCCGCCACCCATCGCCGCCGCGCCAGGCGTTTGTCCTCTCACCGAGCCCCTCCACGGGCGTGAAGCACATGGGCGGATGCGCCTTGCCACCCTGAGCACTCCGGTGCGCAGAACGCCGGCGGAGACCCTCTGGGTCGCCGGCGCGGTCGGCGGCCGAGCTCCTCCGCCCCGCTCCTGTCGCGGGCGGGAGGAGGGAGACGGTCCTGCAAGGGGGCCCCACAAGTCAGCGACCCCAACGCTGGGCCCGCTGATTTTAAGTGGAGGCGGGGCAAGGAGACGCCGCTTCCCCCGCGCGGAGGTGCACTCTCCCAGGACGCCTTCGGCGTCACCACCTCTCCCCGCGCAGCCGAGCCGCTGGGCCGGCCCACCGTCTATCCCTCGCCCTGCGCGCAGTAAAGGGGTATAACCCCTTTTCCTTTTGTTTCCCTTTTTCAGACAACTTCACAAATCCATTAATAAATCAAATAAGCTCCAAACTTGATGATTCAAATTTATTCTGGCTCCATAAATCATGCTCTATCACATGGTGCAACATGCACATTTTTCCAGAAACTTTTCCTTCACAAATAATTATCAAATACCCCTATTTCATTTTCTGTGATGAACTTTAGAAAATCACAGAGAGCTCAAATTTGATCCAAATGCAGTGGTTCAAATTCCTAGGTGCTTGTCATATCCAAACTTAGTTTTGGAACATTTTTATTTATACCTTCTGTACCCCACCAAATAATGAGCCATTTCTTCATATTTATGAACTTTGCAAAATCCTAGGAAATTCATTTGGATTCCAAATCCAGTGAAACCAACTCCTAGATGCTTCTAAAATCATGACTTGATGGATAGGTGCCTTTGCTCATTGTTCAAAAATATATTTCTGTACACTTCTTTCAAATCCATAAAACCCTTGATTCCATCATATTGAAATGTGCCAAACCATCCATTGATCATATCCCAGTGAAACCACCTTGGTTATTTTTCATATGACCAGAGGTATCCTAGAAAAGTCCAACTCCTATTTTTAGAGCACTTTTATTTTTGCCTTGTTGTGTTGCTTATTATGATTGTTTCCATCGTTAGTTGACGAAATAAACGGAGTACATGGAGAAGGACCAGAAGGTTTGAAGACTCGGAAGGATAAGGCAAGCAGCCCTTTGACCATGTTCGAGAAACCTTTTTATGCATGTCTCATAGCACCTTATTATCAATGCATCGGAATCATGTTGAGGTAGAGACCACTTTGGTTGCTACCTTTGTTACTTTACTATTGAAACTTGCACCAAACATGACCCTACCTTCCTATGAGGGTTATGTGGGTGGGAGTAGATAGATGTATGCTATAGTAGTTGGCTACGCAAAATGGGTTAGGGTTATGCATTGAGTGAAACAAGTGTGGTTTGACATACTTGCAATTGACCCAGTGGGTGCCATTAATGCCCCTGGGAGATGATGAGAAACTAGGGCACTACTTGGTGAAGGAGTAGTGTACCGAGGCTTGATGAGAGTGTTGTTGACAGAGATGGATTAGATTTATGTGTGACTACCGTCCCAACCAAACATGCGCAACCACTCTACCCTTATATGGGAAAGGGCATTATTGATTACCTAGGTCGATACTAGCATGGTGCCCGCATTACTAGTGACGGGGGTGACATGAGGTCACTCTCGGGACGGGGTCGTGCTTGGATAGGCGGCCATGACTGTCTTTACAGGGCACCGAACACACCGTTGGTACCCCGTGCTTGTGGTATGTGATGAATATGGGAGCGAGTCTCCACAATTATTAAGATGTGAAATGAGGGGCATGGGGGTTGCTACCAATCGAGTGGACTCTGTGTTAGTGTCGTCTAGGGAAAGATAGTGATCGGGTGCTTACCCCGGGTACTTGAGGTACCGCGGGTCGTGGATGACACAAAAGTTCCCCGGATCTTGTGGGTAAACTGTGCAACCTCTGCAGAGTGTCAAACTATTTGAATAGCCGTGTCCGCGGTCAAGGACAGTTGGGTGGTGCTACTTAGACTATGTCCATAAGTTTCTGGAAAACAACACGGTTCGGGTGAATTTGTTGACATGATTGTGAGAAAATCACAATGAGCTTGAGCATGAGTTGATTACAACTCCTTCTCGATTATGATGTCTGTAACCTCCTGATACTTGTTGCAGACACATGCATGTCCATGTTATATGTTGATCATACTTGCATATGAAAAAACTAGCTTTCCGCAAAACTGCCAATTTAGCAGTAGAGCCTTGCATAATTATTCTGTCATCACACTTGGGTTGCTTGCGAGTACATTCAAAGTACTCATTGGCTTGCCACTGGTTATTTTATTGGCCGGGCAGGAGATAATAGGATATGATGAAGATTTCTTGGTGACGAGCATGCGAGCTAGGACGCTTCCCAGTCAGAATGCCTGTAGGGTTAAGGCCGATGGCATGGGTCCAAGTTGTTATTGAAGATTTCCGCTGCGATGATATACTCAAGGCTTGACCATTATGATCCTATTTGTGTAATACGGTATGTATGGATGTAAGACTCTTGTTATTCAGCTTCTGTGTGTTCAGTGAGCATTGATCTCTGGGATCACTGTACACGTGCATTTGGTGATCACGACTTACGAGTCGGGGTACCCACAGAGCTGTTATCAGAGCCATCCTGACTGTAGGAAGCCTTAGTTAGCATGGTCGTTAGGTAGGGTAAAACTAGTTTTAAAAACTATCTATACTTCTCTTCCCTTCTCAGTTTTTTCGAAAACTAGGCTATACTTGATCTCTTCCCCTTCAAAACTTTGGTCGTTAGAACCCCTATGCCGTGACCACTGGATTTTCTGTAATCCTTGTGGAGTGCACCTTGCCAAACACTCACTCACCACTTCTGCATGCAAGATTGGCGACACCATGACAAGACGATACAAACAGAAAATCCATCCTCGAGGAATGAGGACATGAAGACCCAGAAGATGGTGACACCCTTGACAGTGCCCCAAGAAGATGCAACATTGGCCTATGATGACCAGGGTATAGGTTATGCAAAATCAGGATATACATCGCTAATAGAGTAATCCTGTCACTACCGTTGTTGTATCAGCAACCACCGGTGGATGAGAACCTCGCCATTTGGTCCGCCTCACTATAGTGAGCAGGAAAACGGTTCTCTTCGTCCCCCGCTCTTGGTGTCGATGTTTTCATCAACGAAACCGACATGTTGGACCTCTATTATGCCTTGTTATTGTCATTGCATACGGATCGCCTACCTGGTACCCTCGACGTCCCAGAAGGCACAAGGGGTCGTCATGATTAAAGAGACAAGAAAAGACCAAGTCAACGCCAGCTACAAGGAGGCACCTTCACCACATCACCTCATCCGGCGAGAAGTTGTTGAAGATTCTTCAGGCTCAACCCGGATCGTTCATCAAGCAACTACAAGGGACATAGCAACACCTGAGGAAAACTCAGAAGACTACACGAGGCACAAGTCACGACACTGAGTCCGAGAACCCCTAGGGTAGGATGAGTCGTGTACCCCCTATGCGCAGTCGAGTCCGTATGATGGTTCGAATAGAACCATGATTGTGTGTTGCTTGCTTTTATTTGTTTGTGTTTTGATATAAGTCGCGCTTTTGCCCTAGGCAACAAGTGCATGGCTATGTCATCTTCCTTGCCTTGTTTCTTTTGTTTCGGCCTTTTTGCACCTGTTTATTTGCACCTGCACTATAGAACCCCCTTTAGGCATTCCCCTTCCTCTATGCTACCTTTTCCCTCTCTTCTCTCTCCCCAACTGAAGACCCGCAAGACAAGATGCACCAAGGATTCTACCTCGGCAACCGACTGGCACTGAAGACTTCTGCTACAACCTCCGTGACCAAGTACAACCCCGTAGAATTATGTTTAACCCTCCAGGCTAGAGACCCATTCCTAGACCCTTTGAGACTTCACAAGACACTCCAGCTCGAATCCTTAACCATGTGCTTAACCCATAGAATTGCAAGAGAACCAGTTAAGCGTCTGCAACCTTGTACAACACTGGGTTCGTAATGGAACTAGTGGACATAGTGAGTGAGCACATTTTCGTCCTAATATAGCACAAGAACTGACGATGCCGTAGATAGACCAGTTCGAGGATATAAGACAGATGACTTGGTGGCTTTATATCAGTGACTTTGAGGATTTGCCTGAGACCTTGATGGATTGTGAGATTTCATATTGGTGGGATCATGACTTTAGGGAAGCATGTAGGAATTCTCGTTGGACCTGAGATTTGGATTTAAGTAGGTGATTCTGGTTGGGTATAGATGCTAGATATGTATGCATGGTTCGGAGTAAATTGGATTTAGACCGATGATCCTGATCATGATACCGTGCTTCTCGGTGGACAATAACCTAGGAGATTGGATTATTTGTCGGAGTTGATTTAGGGATCTATATAATCATGACCTTGGAGTTCACTTGACCCGGATGGTGGGTATTTGGTGGATTTACTATCATGATGCATAGCCCTTCCAAGTATTTGGGTATTATAGGGACTTGAGATCTTGCGGAACACCGTAGACGTCGGATTTGTAGAATTGTTGGATTATGTGGTGATTGATGGAAATTACCGGGCTATTGGAGTTGATCTATAGGAAGGAAACAAAATCTTGGAGTGGCATATGACGTGTTTCCTTGGAATAGAGATGCATTATCTTGAGCCTTGCAAGAATAGGTTGAGCGCTAGGATTGTAGTGTTTAATTCAAGCTTAGCAGCTTGTATGACCTACCCATGGATTTTAGGGGTAGACATACATATGGATTTGGGGATCGTAGACAAGTAAAATTTTGTTAGACCGTCTCTTGAGAGTCATGAGGATATGTATGGCATGAGTGGTGATTGAAGTTGGTCTATGCGAGAAGATGCTTTTTCGTTCGGAGTACCGGATAGAGCTAATGGCATCTCAGAAACCGTGCTTAAGGATAAGATGATAAACGTTCACTCACTCACTAGAATCCTTGAAACCCTTAAGCCCCACCAAGCCACAACCTGGTCTGACCCGACCACGGGCCTTGGCTCTAAGTCAGGAAGGCCTCTGCAAATACTCAACGGAGACCACCACCAATACCCCAGCCTACCTTGTGTACCCCGTAGACCTCATGGAGTAATTGGACAAGTTGGGTAACATCATTATTTGATGGCCTACTTGTCTGCCCGAAGACAAAAGAAGAGACGGACAGCTGGATAGAAGACATTTGAAGACCGCCCCGTCAAGAAGGAAGAACTACGCCGACCACCGTCATCAAGAAGTGAACTCCTGCATCCAAGACCGGGCGTATCTGCAAACCACTCCTCTCGAAGGAACCGAGCATTTCTGAGTCGAAGGAACGCTCACACCAAGATTTATCGACCTTTCTTCAAGGCCACTGCAAGACAAATAGTAGACGGCTCCCAGCTAGATTTACCACCCGAGTTACCCTCCGCGCACCAAATATTTCACGGGTCACCACTCTGGAAGTACTTCTTACTTCCTAACTAGCCCGGTGCCCGCAAGGACATCGATCATCGAGCCTTTGACAACTAACTCAGCCTAACCTACTCAAGAGACCCCTCAGCAACCTTCATCAAAGAAGGCAGCAAGCAAGAAGCCACACCACCAAGTACTTCAAGATTCCATGGAGCACCACTCGGAAGCAGAACTAACAAGAAGAAGTGAAGACTACCCCGTATCCAAGACTTCGTATTTCTTTCCACGCCTTGTCTGGGAATCTCGGGGACGAGATTCTTGTAAGGGGGGTAGGTCTGTCACACCCTGATTTTCATGCCACATTGCTTAAGCTAATTATCATGTTAAAAATGTGGATTTACAAAAAACTTTTGAGTGTTTTTGACCTTGCTTGGTTGATTTTCTGTCTGCTGTTTGCTAGTGCTCTAAAAATCAAATAAATCCTCCAACTCTTATACTTCATCTCCTTGATCCAAAACCTTTTCCCAATGATCATGCCATGTGTATAGACCAGTATAGTATTTTCTTATATAAATATTTTGGCCAAATAGTATTTTCTAAAATTAGTTTTCCAAAAACCCCTGAATTGAGGTTTGCACTGCAGGTACCTTATTTAGGGTGTGAAAAATCTTTCAAAAAGTATATTTGAATCCTATTAGGTATAGGACTCCCAGAAACCACAAAATTATAATTTTAAAAGTTATTTTTATATTTTATTTAAAAGCTTTTTCTTAAGGCCAGAAATGGTCTTTAATAGGGAAAAATTATTTAATTATTTCAAAAATATTTGCCAAAATTCAAGGAAACTCATAGGACATATATTGTCCATATATAAGAGTTTCAACACATGGTCATGTTCAAAAGATTTGACAAATCCTTCCAAAACCCTTTCTGGATATTTCAAGCTTTTGAAATATTTACAAAGGAACTATTCTCCAAAAATTCCAAGGAAATTCTATCATGTTAAATATGACATATTTGATGATCTTGCAAAGCCTCATGCCTTGAAGATCAAGGAAACATTATCTAATCCCCTCAAAACCATTTCTGTCCATTTTGAAGTTTGAGCAACTTTACATTGCCAAACTTGTCCAAATGCTCTCAAACTTGGTGCACATGATAAAATGACGTAATTATGCATCTGTGCCAAATGGCACAAGTTTTGGAGAAGCATAACTTGATCTAAGTGCCCCAAAACCATTTCTGTTCAAATTCAAATTTGAACAACTTTACATTACCAACTTTTTACCTGGGGCTTCAAACTTTGTGGGCATGATCATAACCCCAAATGATGATACTACACCAAGTGGTGCATCAAGGGGAGATGATTAGCTTAACTCAAACATGGTGAAACCATTTCTGTTGATTTCTAGGGTTCACCAAAGTTACATTGGCAACTTTGGCCAAATGAGCTCAAATTTGGTGGAAGGGCCTAAATGTATGTGACATTTAATCATGTTAAGTGTCATAGCCAGTGGAGATCATTTGCTTGCCCAAAACATGATCAAACACCTTCTGCCAATTTACCAAAACCATTGTTTTGACCCCTTTTACTATTCCCCTTCACCTCAATTTCTTACCACAGGTAAACCTGATCATCCTCTACCTCCTGTAACTTCCCCATGTCCCCAGCTCAATGATTGAGGGGTGAAAACCCTATTTTTACTCTCCTGGACTGCAGCAGTCTCCTTCTTCCTCACCTCCCTCCTCATTCCAGTGGCTCCCCAGGGCATCCAAGACCATCACACATTTCTTTACTCCTCCCCTGACCCCCTAGACAACATTGGGCATGATGGACGCGACCAGAGCAGTGAGGGCACGGCCGTGCCGGCCATACGGGCGCTCTGGAGCGTGCTACAGTGCGCTCCCGCACTGTAGCCGCATCCTGTCCAAGGCACCCGACAGCCTGGGGCGTCGGGATCGTGTCTCCCGAGGTGCCCTCGACGTCCGCGACCTGCAGGCCTGTCGGCCCTATCCTCCCCTGCCCTCCTTCTCCCTCCGCGAGCTCGCCCGAGCGCGTCCATGGACGTCGCTCACGGTGCACCACGGCCGCATCTATTTAAGCCACCCCCGACCCTCTCTCTCGTCTTGGTTAGATCCTCCTCTCTCCCGCGAACCCCCTGGACAAGCTACCTCTCCCCCTGGTGCTCTCTTCCCCTCTCCATGGCCGAAGTGTCGCCGTCGGCCTCCTCCTAAATTCACTCCCTGTGGCCTCTCCCTCTCCACCTAACCATCACCAGAACCTCACACGCTCTCCCTTGAACCTCCCCGCGCTCCGCCCCATTCCCCCTGTGGCCGTAGCACCATACCCCTCTTCGCCGCCACCCATCGCCGCCGCGCCAGGCGTTTCTCCTCTCTCCGAGCCCCTCCACGGGCATGAAGCACATGGGCGGATGCGCCTCGCCACCCTGAGCACTCCGGTGCGCAGAACACCGGCGGAGACCCCCTGGGTCACCGGCGCGGTCGGCGGCCGAGCTCCTCCGCCCCGCTCCTGTCGCGGGCGGGAGGAGGGAGACGGTCCTGCAAGGGGGCCCCATAAGTCAGCGACCCCAACGCTGGGCCCGCTGATTTTAAGTGGAGGCGGGGCAAGGAGACGCCGCTTCCCCCGCGCGGAGGCGCACTCTCCCAGGACGCCTTCGGCGTCACCACCTCTCCCCGCGCAGCCGAGCCGCTGGGCCGGCCCACCGTCTATCCCTCGCCCTGCGCGCAGTAAAGGGGTATAACCCCTTTTCCTTTTGTTTCCCTTTTTCAGACAACTTCACAAATCCATTAATAAATCAAATAAGCTCCAAACTTGATGATTCAAATTTATTCTGGCTCCATAAATCATGCTCTATCACATGGTGCAACATGCACATTTTTCCAGACACTTTTCCTTCACAAATAATTATCAAATACCCTTATTTCATTTTCTGTGATGAACTTTAGAAAATCACAGAGAGCTCAAATTTGATCCAAATGCAGTGGTTCAAATTCCTAGGTGCTTGTCATATCCAAACTTAGTTTTGGAACATTTTTATTTATACCTTCTGTACCCCACCAAATAATGAGCCATTTCTTCATATTTATCAACTTTGCAAAATCCTAGGAAATTCATTTGGATTCCAAATCCAGTGAAACCAACTCCTAGATGCTTCTAAAATCATGACTTGATGGATAGGTGCCTTTGCTCATTGTTCAAAAATATATTTCTGTACACTTCTTTCAAATCCATAAAACCCTTGACTCCATCATATTGAAATGTGCCAAACCATCCATTGATCATACCCCAATGAAACCACCTTGGTTATTTTTCATATGACCAGAGGTATCCTAGAAAAGTCCAACTCCTATTTTTAGAGCACTTTTATTTTTGCCTTGTTGTGTTGCTTATTATGATTGTTTCCATCGTTAGTTGACGAAATAAACGGAGTACTCGGAGAAGGACCAGAAGGTTTGAAGACTCGGAAGGATAAGGCAAGCAGCCCTTTGACCATGTTCGAGAAACCTTTTTATGCATGTCTCATAGCACCTTATTATCAATGCATCGGAATCATGTTGAGGTAGAGACCACTTTGGTTGCTACCTTTGTTACTTTACTATTGAAACTTGCACCAAACATGACCCTACCTTCCTATGAGGGTTATGTGGGTGGGAGTAGATAGATGTATGCTATAGTAGTTGGCTACGCAAAATGGGTCAGGGTTATGCATTGAGTGAAACAAGTGTGGTTTGACATACTTGCAATTGACCCAGTGGGTGCCATTAATGCCCCTGGGAGATGATGAGAAACTAGGGCACTACTTGGTGAAGGAGTAGTGTACCGAGGCTTGATGAGAGTGTTGTTGACAGAGATGGATTAGATTTATGTGTGACTACCGTCCCAACCAAACATGCGCAACCACTCTACCCTTATATGGGAAAGGGCATTATTGATTACCTAGGTTGATACTAGCATGGTGCCCACATTACTAGTGACGGGGGTGACATGAGGTCACTCTCGGGACGGGGTCGTGCTTGGATAGGCGGCCATGACTGTCTTTACAGGGCACCGGACACACCGTTGGTACCCCGTGCTTGTGGTATGTGATGAATATGGGAGCGAGTCTCCACAATTATTAAGATGTGAAATGAGGGGCACGGGGGTTGCTACCAATCGAGTGGACTCTGTGTTAGTGTCGTCTAGGGAAAGATAGTGATCGGGTGCTTACCCCGGGTACTTGAGGTACCGTGGGTCGTGGATGACACGGAAGTTCCCCAGATCTTGTGGGTAAAGTGTGCAACCTCTGCAGAGTGTCAAACTATTCGAATAGCCGTGTCCGCGGTCAAGGACAGTTGGGTGGTGCTACTTAGACTATGTCCATAAGTTTCTGGAAAACAACATAGTTCGGGTGAATTTGTTGACATGATTGCGAGAAAATCACAATGAGCTTGAGCATGAGTTGATTACAACTCCTTCTCGATTATGATGTCTGTAACCTCCTGATACTTGTTGCAGACACATGCATGTCCATGTTATATGTTGATCATACTTGCATATGAAAAAACTAGCTTTCCGCAAAACTGCCAATTTAGAAGTAGAGCCTTGCATAATTATTCTGTCATCACACTTGGGTTGCTTGCGAGTACATTCAAAGTACTCATTGGCTTGCCACTGGTTATTTTATTGGCTAGGCAGGAGAGAACAGGATATGATGAAGATTTCTTGGTGACGAGCATGCGAGCTAGGACGCTTCCCAGTCAGAATGCCTGTAGGGTTAAGGCCGATGGCATGGGTCCAAGTTGTTATTGAAGATTTCCGCTGCGATGATATACTCAAGACTTGACCATTATGGCCTTATTTGTGTAATACGGTATGTATGGATGTAAGACTCTTGTTATTCAGCTTCTGTGTGTTCGGTGATCATTGATCTCTGGGATCACTGTACACGTGCATTCGGTGATCACGACTTACGAGTCGGGGTCCCCACAATAAGAGTAGGAGGATTTATTTTATTTTTAGAGCACTAGAAAATAGCAAACAGAAAACCAATCAAGCATAGGTCAGAAACACTCAAAAGTTTTTGTCAAACCACATTTTAGCATGATCATTAGCTTAAGTGTTGTGGCATGAAAATCAGGGTGTGAAAATAATACAATGGAATTGTACAAGGGGATAATTATTTTTATTGAAAAGTTTCTGTAATCAAGGTTCACAAAGTTTCCATGGGCATGAACAAAGTTCAAGGCTAGCTCCCACTTTAACAATGCTCGTCTTTCTCACTTTCGCTTTTCTTTTTGAAAAAGTTTTAGGTTCCCCTCTTTATTTTTTTGTTTTTAAACTTTATAAAATCACACAACAGAAATAAATGACTCTCTAAAAGTTCCGGGTTGTCTCCCTGGCAGCGCTTTCTTTAAAGCCATTAAGCTAGGCATATAGAGCTCAAGTAATGGATCCACCCGGATCCCAAGGTATATCAAAGCCAATTTTAATTAGCAATGATTTGGCATTTAATAGTGAGCACAAAGTGATATGTGTCATGCAAAAACGAAGTCTAACTCTCTTCCTATGCATAGGCATGTCATACAACAACAATTCATGCACATCAAGTAAAGGCCAATGCATAGTATAAGCAGTTTCTTGCAATTTTATCGTGTTGGAAACATAGAGAGGCGGAGATGTTGTTCCTCTCTCATAATAATTGCAAGTAGGAGTAGCAAGCACATTCATATTATATTCATCAAAATCATCATGTGTAATGGAAAAAGGCAACCCATCAATATAATCCTTAATAAGTGCAAACTTCTCCGATATAGTGTAGTTTGGAGAACTCAAAAAGATAATAGGACTATCATGCGTGGGTGCAATAGCAACAATCTCATGTTTAACATAAGGAACTATAGCAAGTTCCTCTCCATAATCATAATTCATATTGGCATCTTGGCCACAAGCATAGCAAGCATCATCAAAAAGGGATATTTCAAAAGAATCAACGGGATCATAGAAATCATCATAGCATTCGTCCTTCGGTAAGCACAAAGGGAAATTAAACAATGTATGAGTTGAAGAGTTACTCTCATTAGAAGGTGGGCACAGGTAGCTAATCCGCTCTTCCTCCTTTTGTTCTTCGCTCTCCTTGTCATCTTTTTCATCCAATGAGCTCACAATGTCATCAATTTCTTCTTCCATAGACTCCTACAAAATATTAGTCTCTTCTTGGACAGCGGAGTAGTCCTCAATATATGGTTTAACATAGGCATTAGAAGTATAATTATCATAACAATATTTAAATATGGCAAAATTTTTAGATTTGTAAAGAGTAGCATCATATTTTTCAATCAAAGAAGCAATTTCAAAAGCACCCTTAAAAGCAACAAATTCTTTAATTTGTTGAACATCATAGTAACTATAAACGCCCTTATCATACGAAGATACGATTCCATTATCACTAAACTCACATTGGTAGGGAAGGTGTTTCTTAGGGTCTTCATAACAACAAGTAAAATCATATATTTCACATAAATTCCAAGCATAGCATTGCAAACGACGAATTTGATCCAGTAAAAGTTTCCCTTTTTCAGATATGCGGTGTCGCACATAACAAGCATGCTCATCTAAAGATTTTCCCTCAACTAAGCTAGTTGGGGTTTCAGCCCGAGTACATAGGGATCAAAGATGATCCAAGTAATAAGCTTCAGTAGTGTGATAGATTTTGAGTGGTTCTTCAACAATTCGTTCAGTAGGTACCACTATTTTTTTGGTATTTTGCATTTCCTACCCATAACTAAAGATAGAAAACAACTTAGAACAGCAAATAAAATCTACTTAGTGATAAAGCAAACAAGCACACACGAGAATATTCACCCCACACTATTGCTCCCCGGCAACGGCGCCAGAAAAAGGTCTTGATAACCCACAAGTGTAGGGGGTTAGTTGTAGCCTCTTTCGATAAGTAAGAGTGTCGAACCCAACGAGGAGCTAAAGGTAGAACAAATATGCCCTCAAGTTCTATCGGCCACCGATACAACTCTACGCATGCTTGACGTTTACTTTACCTAGAACAAGTATGAAACTTGAAGTACTTTGTGGTTTTTGTGGGATAGGTTTGCAAGAATATAAAGAGTACGTAAATAAAACTAGGGGCTGTTAAGATAAAGACACAACTAAATTAGTTTTAGTAGAGTGCTTTTTTTCACGAGAAAGTTATTTGTCCCTAGGCAATCGATAACTAGACCGGTAATCACTATTGCAATTTTATTTGAGGGAGAGGCAGAAGCTAACATACTTTCTCTTCTTGGATCATATGCACTTATGATTGGAACTCTAGCAAGCATCCGCAACTACTAAAGATCATTAAGGTAAAACCCAACCATAGCATTAAAGTATCAAGTCCTCTTTATTCCCATACGCAAATAACCTACTTACTCGGGTCTGTGCTTCTGTCACTCACGCCACCCACCATAAGCAAATCATGAACATATTGCAAACCCTATAGCAGGGATCCCTCACGCTTGCGCGACACGGAGGGCACCATAGGACAACACCAATAACAAAACATGCAACTCAAACCAATCACAGTCATCAATTAACCCATAGGACAAAATAGATCTACTCAAACATCATAGGATAGCCATACATCATTGGGAAATAATATAGAGCATTGAGCACCATGTTTAAGTAGAGATTACAACGGGTAGAAGAGGGGTTACACCGCTGCATAGAGGGGGGAAGAGTTGGTGATGATGGCGGTGAAGTTGTTGGTGTAGATTGTCGTGACGATGATGGCCCCGGCGGCACTCTGGTGCCACCGGAAGCGAGGGGGAGAGAGCCCCCCTCCTTCTTCTTCTTCCTTGACCTTCTCCCTAGATGGGAGAAGGGTTTCCCCTCTGGTCCATGGTCTCCATGGCGTGGAAGGGCCGAGAGCCCCTCCGAGATTGGATATGTCTCTCTGTCTCTCTCTGTTTCTGCGTTCCTAGATTTTGACCCTTCACCGTTTCTTAAATTCCCGGAGATCCGTAACTCTGATTGGGCTGATTTGTGGACACGATAATTTTATTCGGATATTAGCTTTCTTGCAGCGAAAGAAGGGCATCAACCGCCTTACGGAGTGGCCACGAGGCCTAGGGTCCGCCCCTCACCCTCGTGGGTCACTCGGGCATCGTCTCACGTTGGTTCCGCTTCCCGAAATTCACATATATTCCACAAAAAAATCTCTGTCTGTTTTTATCCCGTTTGGACTACGGATGATATGGATATTCTGCGAAACGAAAAACATGCAACAAACAAGAACTGGCACTGGGCACTGGATCAATATGTTAGTCCCAAAAAATAGTATAAAAAGTTGCCAAAAGTATATGAAAGTTGTAGAATATTGGCATGGAATAATAAAAAATTATAGATACGACGGAGACGTATCACCGGCCGCTTCGATGCCCAGCTCGTAGAGCTTCAGGAACTCCGCAGGGTCGGGGCTGCCGTCATAGCGCGGAGGCAGGTCGGGCTTGAACTTCCCAGGCCAGTTGACGTTGCGCAACTCGGGGGCGAGGGCCTTGCAGCCTCCTGTCGACACCGGAGCTCGTTGGGGAGGCCGAACTTGATCTTGGTCCTCACGCGCCACCGCGGCAGGGGGCGCGCGGTCTCGACGCAGCGGTGGAGGGACCGCCGGTGCTCCTCCGCGGGGCCGCTGGATCTCTTGGCAGCTTCCTTCTTTGTGCACTAGTGCCGCGTGTGGGCGGTCATGCCGCGGGGCCACGTGCCTCGGGTCTTGGACGATGCCTTGACGCGGGGGTAGTAGTGGAGCTTCATGGGCCTCGTCGTCCGCATGGGGAGGCAGACGAGGCAGGGAGAGGGACGGCGCTGGAGAGCCCCTAGCGGCGCTAACGAGCTCGACGATGCGGTCGAGCCATTCTTCGTAGAAGTCATCGACGGGGTGGTAGCGTAGGAATTCGCGTGCCATGAGCAATGTAGCGTGTGCGTCCGCGACGAGCATGGGATGATGAGACTGCTGGGGTTAGCGACGGGGTCGCGGTGCGACCGTATTGCTGCACGGAGGGGTGCAGGGATGAGGCCTGCTGTTGATGCTGCGCTAGGCCGGTGGCGGCAGGCGATGGAGAACGGCGGGGTGGTCTGCCGGCAGGAGCAGTCTGAGCGACGTAGGCGGCAAGGGCAGCCCGCCGCTCAGCACGGGCTCTACGAGCGTCGGCCATGGAACCGATGGGACGACGGAGCGCGGATCGATGGAAGGGAAGTTTCGACACACCCCTACCTGGCGCGCCAAATGTCGGATCTTGGGTTCTGGCAAAACCCTTGAGGTTCTAACTCTAGGGTGCGCACGAAGATCTCTCCTTCTGCTATAGCTCGTCTACTCACCGATCCCTAGGCCTAGCTCATCCGATCCGAAGAACAAGGGACACAAGGTTTATACTGGTTCGAGCCACCATTGTAGTGTAATACCCTAATCCAGTGTGGTGTGGTGGATTGCCTTGTAGGCTTATGAAGAACTAGTACATGGATGAACTGCCTCCTCAGGAGAGGGGTTCTTGTGCTCGAGTGAGCTTGTGGTGTGTGGCCTTCTGATCAACTCAAGATGAGATCAACCCCCGATCCGATGAGATGAGACTAATGGTGGTGGCTAGTCCTATTTATAGTGGCTTGGGTCCTCTTCCCAAATATTGCCAAATTTGAAGGGGGACAGCCAGTACAAGCTATCCTGACAAAAGGTGGTCTTCACCTGCCGAAGGCTCTGGTGGGGACGCCGCCGTGGGCTCCGCGATGACCTCCGTTCTGCCATCCTGCTGATCTTGGTTTTGTTGCACCGATATGGAAACCTTTGCCTGACGCCTCGGGACTCCTCGCCTGCACCTACTCCTTTAGCACCAAAGAGGAAACTGGCACTCTGCGCCCACTGGAGCCCGCTGACGCCCGCCTGGCCTTGGTCATCATTGCTCACGTCACGAGGACCTCGCGAGGTACCCCTTGCCTTGATATCTCCGATCCTCATGAGCCGGCCTAGTGCGACCGCCCCAGGGGATGTCTTGCGTCGTCCGCCTCGCGAGGCTCGGCCCCTTGCGAGGGTCTTGAGTGGTTGCTGAAGATGCTGGGCCGTACCAGGCCGCCTGAAGAGCCATGCCCTGGGCCGCAGGCAGGCAAGTCTGGGTACCCCCGTTCCCAGAACACCGACAGCGTCGTGCCACGAATGGGCGGCGCGACGATTTCCAAGACACCCACACCGGCGCCAACAACGTGCTCCTCCCAGGTCGTGCACGATGAGTAGCGTCGCCATGTTGGTGACCCTTGGCGCCGCTGTGGAAAGAGCCCTGCTCATCATTCGCGGGACGTAGGAGACCTACATGCTCGCCGAGGTGCTGGAAAAAACGGCGTACAGCCGCAGGGCCGTGATAGAGCTCCTTCTAACGTGGTTAGAAGTCGGAGCGCATCACGGTCCATGCAGCTTTCGCCGCCGCCCACACCGGCGGAGGCCTTAGCACGCGCAGTTGCTCCTCGACTTCCCTCCTACTGCGGAGAAGCTCGACGAGTGGAGAGCCACCATCCGGAGCCTCGTCGGCATCGCCAACAAAGACGAGCCGCGGCCAGCGGGGCCCTCAGGCTGATGCTCTGTCGAGCCACCACATGCTAGTGGTGCAAGGAATGGAGGCGCTGCAGCCACGGTGCATTCTCCTCCTCCTCACCAGTTACCGCGGGCACTGGTCCGTCGGGACTACGCTTGTGATAACATTTCCTTAGCGTCGTCCGACCCACGGACCCACCACGAGCAGCGCCAGGTTCTTAGGGAGCGAGCCCATGAAGATGCTCGAACTACCATCGAGCACCGACGCGAAGCACACCATCAATCAGATAGGCAGGCATGGCCCACTATGGAGCACTCAGCATGGGGAGGCCCTGGTGGCTTACCTCACGAGGTAGGCTGTCCAGCCTTTACCCATGAGCTGCGGCAAATCCAGTGGCCCACTCACCGCACCTTCAAGCCTGACGTCGGCGAGAAGTACAATGGCAAGACTCACTCGTCAGAGTTCCTCAGCATCTAAACCATCACGATACAGGCCGCCGGAGCACGTGATGATAAGGTGCTTGCCAATTACTTCCCGTTGGCGCTTAAACCCAATGTCATGTCATGGTTGATGCACTTGCCAGTAGATTCTATTTCTTCCTGGTCGGATATGTGCCATGAGTTTGCTGGCACCTTTACGGGAGGCCACCAGGCTCATGGCTAGGCAAGCCATTTGCATGTCATTCCCCAGAAAGAAGGTGAAAACCTACGCATTCAGCCGAGTGCAGTACAACATCCCAGATGTTCATCCTACCACCGTCATTAACGCATTCCATCAGAATGTGCGTAACCGCAAGATGCGCGAAGAGCTGGCGATGAATAAGGTCAAGGATGTGGCCGAACTCTATGTTATGGCCGACAGATGCGCTCGGGCCGAAGAGGGAAAAGTACCCCGATGAAGACGCTGGTGTGGAAACCGATGCCTCAGACGAAGATGCCGTCGCCCCGGCGAAGAAGGGCCAACGCCACAACAGGAAATGCAAGGGCAAGGCCGTGCTTGCCTTCAAGGGATCCGACAACGCCGGCGCTGCCAAGAAGACCAAGGCAGACGACCCCGGCAAGGAAGTTGCCGGGTGTCTCGCCTGCCGGGCCTTGGCGTGTGCCGGCAAGCGAGGAGGCTCCGACAAGCAGTACTGCAAGATCCACCGCACCAAGGGCCGTGACCTCCAGAGCTGCCGGCAAGTCGAGCAGCTCGCAGAGAAGCAGAAAGCCAAATATGAAAGGTGGGACAAGGAGAAGGGCCAAGATGGTGCCGAGGGATCCGACAAGAAGTGTGGCGGCCAGCTTGGCCGCCGCGGCAAGGATAACCAACAAGAAAGGCATGCCCGAGGCTGCAACAAGAAGCAAGAAGATGATGATCATGATGAGGACGACGAGTCCGACAAGCAAGAGTTCCAGAAAGCTACAGAGGCCATGTGCGTCGACGGTGGTGCCTCTCTGCACACCTCTCACCGGCGGCTCAAGCAGCGGGCGCATGAGATCACAGTAGCAGAACCATCGTTCGATACCCAGAAGCCGCTGAAGTGGTCCGGCACACCTATCATTTTTGACACCGAGGATCACCCTGATCGCACAACTACGGTCGGGTGTTTTTCATTGTTGGTTTCACCAACAATACGCAACCTCAAGGTGACAAAAATGCTGGTTGATGGCAGGGCCGATCTGAACTTGATCTCACTCGTTGTGGTCAAAAGGCTGCAGATTCATGATGGAGACCTCGAAGAGACGGGCATGTTTCAAGGGGTCAACCCGGGAAGGAGTGAGCCGAAGGATAAAGTCACGCTGCCCGTGACATTCGGAGGCGAGCTGAACTATAGGACAGAGAGGGTTGTTTTTTATGTTGTCGAGATCCCCTTGCCTTACAACGGGATCGTCGGCCGCCCAGCCTTAGCCAAGTTCATGGTAGCATCACATTACGCCTATAACACACTGAAGATGCCTGGGCCGACGACCGTCATCACCGTCCCCTCCGACAAGAAGGATGTGCTGATCTGCACTGATCAACTTTATCGGGAGGCCGTTGCAGCGACTGCCGCCAAGGCACTTGCTCCTGCCGCTAAAGCCCCGGGAGGGAGGAAGACCGGTAAGACCTCTCGCACCCACTCCGGCAAGCGCACCTCTTCGGAGTGTAGTGCTCCCGTCGAGGACGTGCCAGAGAGCTCCATCGGCAAGAGCACCTCTTCGGAGTGCAGTGCTCCCGTCGAGGACGTGCCAGAGAGCTCCACCGGCAAGAGCAAGAAATCTAGAGCTGCACCACCAGAAACCAAGAAGGTGTCCGTCAAGGAGGATGGCACGGGAGGGGCTTTCACCATAAGCTCTACCCTCGACAGCAAATAGGAAGGCACGCTCATCACCTTCCTGCGGGCAAATGTCGACGTGTTTGCCTGGCAAGCATCCGATATCCCCGGCGTTCCCAGGGAGGTGATTGAGCACCATCTTGCTGTCTGCCCTCATGCGTGGCCCGTCAAGCAGAAGGTCAGAAAGCAAGCTCTAGAACGATAAGGGTTCATCATAGAGGAAATCAGGAAGTTTTAGGCGGCATGCTTGGTGAGGGGAGTACTCCATCCAACGTGGTTGGCCATTCCGGTGGTGGTGCGTAAGGAAAATGGGAAGTGGAGACTATGTATTGATTACACATACATCAATAAGGCCTGCCCAAAGGACCCTTTCCCGTTGCCACACATTAACCAGATTGTAGACTCCACGGCCGGGTGTGACCTGTTATCATTCCTTGACGCTTACTCAGGATACCATCAAATCTTCATGACGAGAGAGGATGAAGAGAAGACATCATTCATCACCCCATGTGGTATGTATTGTTTCATACGAATGCCTTTCGGGTTGAAGAGTGCTGGCTCAACATTCACAAGAACAGTCCAAATTGGTTTTGAGCCTCAGCTACATAGAAATATGGAAACCTATATGGATGACATAGTGGTCAAAACCAAGGACAAGGCAACGCTCATACAGGATTTAGAAGAGATGTTTGTGGATTTGTGCAAGATCATCCTCAAGCTGAACCCTGAGAAGTGTGTCTTCGACGTTCCGTCCGGCAAGCTTCTCGGTTTCTTCGTGTCATAGTGTGGGATCAAGGAGAATCCAGACAAGATGAAGGCTATCGAGCAAATTGAGGCACCCAGGCGGATCAAAGATGTGCGTTTGCTTGCTGGCTGCGTTGCCGCCATGGGCAGATTCATCTCCAAATCTGCCGAGCGCGCCCTTCCCTTTTTCAAAATCTTGAAAAAGGCGGGCCCAATGGAGTGGACCCTAGAAGCCGAAGTAGCACTACAAGATTTGAAGAAATACCTCTCCTCTACGCCAATACTGGTCACGCCCAAACCCCAAGAGCCGTTGCTGCTATATCTAGCGGCGACGAATCAAGTGGTCAGTGCTGCGCCAGTAGCCTAGAGAGAGGTCAATGCGGAAGTAATAGCAACAATAGAACCTGATGCCACTGGGGCAGAAGCGATGCAACCGAATGAAGTAGTGCAAAAGAAGAAGATGATGCAGCACCCAATTTACTTTGCCAGCTCCCTCTTGCAGGGGGCTAGGTCAAGGTACTCCGGTGTGCAGAAATTGCTCTTCGGCCTCCTTATGGCCTTGAGGAAGCTGCATCATTACTTCCAAGCACATGAAATTACCGTCGTCACCCACCTCCCGTTGCAGCGGATATTGCATAACCCAAATGCGACCGGGAGGATTGTGGAATGGGCCTTGGAACTGTCGAGCTTTGGTTTGAAGTTTGAAAGCACTTTGATGATTCAGAGTAGAGTCTTGGCAGAGTTCGTTAAAGAATGGATCTCAACGCCCGATGAAGTGATCCAGGAGACCACTTTCCCCGGCAAGGAAACAAGTCACGACTGGATTATGTACTTTGACAAAGCTTTCTCGCTGCAAGGCGCCGGTGCTGGTGTGCTACTCGTTGCGCCCACCGGAGAGCACCTCAAGTATGTGGTCCATATGTACTTCCTCAGGGAGATGTCAACGAACAACACTACCGAGTACGAGGGACTACTTGCCGGTCTTAGGATCGCGACAGACCTCAGAATCAAGAAGCTCGTCGTCAGGGGTGATTTGCAGCTTGTCATCAAGCAAGTTAACAAGGATTACACGAGCTCGTTGATGGAGGCCTACGTAGATGAAGTGAGGAAGCTGGAGGAGCGTTTTGATGGTATACAAGCAGAGCATGTTCCTCGAGAGGAAAACGACATCGCCGACTACTTGTCAAAGCGCGCCGCCCTCAAACTACCTATGGAACCAAGTACTTTTGTGCTTCAATTAACTCAACCATCAATTGAACCATCGACAGAGCAGAACAAGCGAAGGAAATCAGGCCCCGACAAGTAATTTCCCGCCAAGCTCCCAGGGGCCGCCGGCAAAGATGTTGTCGGGGACGCTGAGCCTGCCGTAGGGTAACGGACTCCGGCAGGGCGTCAAGCCCTGGCCGTGGAGGCAGCTCCTCCTATGGCAGAGGAGATGCCTTTAGTCCTTACCATCGAGCCCTAGGCTCCAAGCAGGGGAGCTTCCTGAGGAGCAGGAAGAAGTGGAGAAAGTAGCCCGTTGGTCTGCCATGTATCAGTTCGTCAATGACATCTTGTACAGAAAAAGGACGAACGGCCTGAAATTGAAGTGCATTCCCCGGGAGGAAGGACTGGAGCTGTTGGCAGAGATACACGGAGGCATATGTGGCTCCCACATAGGGTCAAGGGCCCTTGCCGGCAAGGCATTCCAGCAAGGTTTCTTCTGGCCCACTTGTAATGCCCAGGATGGGACTATACCTCCTACGTGTCGAGGCACGACTTAAAGGTATAAGCCCATCCTAGAATGATCTCAAGTTTGGTATCTTTGCACGACTCATGTAAAAGAGGGATTAAATTGCAAAAGGAGATAGTTGGCTTACACTCGCCACTTCACACAATACATTACATAAGCAGAACATCATTCAAAACATCACAGCCCATCTAAGGGTAAGATCCAAAAGACAAGATACCAAAACAACATAAAGCCACAGGTCAGGATCGAATCCTAGTAGAAACCACTACTGATCGTCGAAACGTCACAAGCATACGGACAAACTCTTCATCGAGCTCCCAGTGAAGAACTTGAACCAGCTCCTGCATCAAACTCGTCTGAACCTGCATCTGGTGTTGTAGTATCAGTGAGCCATGAGGACTCAGCAATCCCATAACCATGGGTATCAAGACTAGCAAAGCTTTGTGGGTAGGAAGAGGTAAAGTGGAGAGGTTGCAGCAGCGGCTAAGCATAATATGGTGGCTAACTTACGAGTACCAGAAAAAGAAGAGCATCTACGCAAACGGTCGCAAAAGAGGTGATCGCTAAAGATCCTGAACTACATACGAATCAAACATAACCCCACCGTGTTCTCTTCTCAAAGTGAAAAGAGACAGTCACGGTTACTAACACAGTTGTGTGTTTTACTTCGGATCCTCTGTCAAGTTTTCTACAACCGGACATTAACAAATTCCAATCTGCCACATAACCGCGGGCACGGCTTTCGAAAGATCATAACCCTGCAGGGGTGTTCCAACTTAGCCCATCACAAGCTCTCACGATTAGCTGAAGTGATAAATATAATATCATCACCCCTTATCTTAGGGAAAATCCGATCAGGCTCGGCATCCCGGTAGCACAAGTCATTTCGACAATGGTAAAACAAGTCCAGCAAGACCTCCCGGCGTGCCGATACCCTGATAGTAGCCGCGCGTATCTCGTCTCAGGCCACGATCGGATGAGCACAGCGTACAGCAACCGAAGACCCCAGATAACTGGGTGGCACCGCACACGACTCTATTTGGGACCAACACCATCAGCACTGCCCCCCCTGCTATGTAGAATTAAGAATCCTCGGGTAGCGCTAACTCCCTATGCAAATTAATTAATTAATTAAGTTGTTATTATGAGCAAATTAAAACCAATGTTGGGCCTTGCTGGAGGAGTTTTATTCAAAGTCGAACTGTCAAGGGGTCCCCATCCACCCATCGTGTAAGGAACGCAAAATCAAGGAACATAATGCCGGTTTATCGGCGCCTAAGGTGGCATGAGTGGAACAAAACACCGAGCAAAAGGCCAAGCCTTCCACCCATGCCCAATATATAGGTGTGTTAATAATAATAATAGATATTGTGATATATCCAACAACAAGTTCCCTCCTGGAACGAACTTCATCTTCACCTGCAACTAATAACTCTATAAGAGGGACTGAGCAAGCGAGGCTGAGCAAGCCGGTAACATAGCCAAACAGTGGTTTTGCTAGGAAGGTGTCAGGGTTAGAGGTTTCATGGCAACAAGGAGAGGGCTGACATAAAAATGGGTAGCGCGACATGTAACGATAGCATCGAGACAACTAAGCATGGCAATGGTAGTAAAGGTATCCAAGGGTATGATCATCTTGCCTGGGATTCCACAAGGGAGAAGAACGGATCCATGAAGTAGACGGAGAAACAGTCGAGCGAAAGCTCACAACTCCGGAACGAAACCGAAGCTAACAAGAGAAGCAACCGGAAAGAAAGAAACAACACGGTAAACACACAAGCATAAACATGTCATACGATGCACATCCAAGTATGATGCATGTCCGGTTTAATTATGCATGGCATGGCAAAGTGCACAAGCAACACTACAAGTTAAGTGGAGCTCAATATGCAACGAGATGCATATTGACGAAACACCACATTTTAATTATTTAGATGACTCTCATTTATTTACAAGACAAGATTAAATGTTTTTTAACATGGCAAGAGGTGAAGCATAATAAAACTACACTATTTAGGCATTTTAAATGAGGCCGGAAATAACAACAACAAATCTGGAAAATCCCCATGAGCATGTTTAGCAATTATAAGCAAACAACAATTAAACATTCTCATGTTGTTATCATGATGCGGATGACATGATTAAGTTTATGCAAGTTTTTATTAAAAGTTGACAAGAGAGATGTGAAGCAATTGTCCCCGTGGTGGAAGGAAAAAGGTGCCACGGCAGCAATTCCGAAAATTATGCCACGGCAACATGTCGGTTCTGGTAACTCGTTGAGAGTCGGGTGCAAAAGAAGAATCGACGTGAGCAAGTCGAACAAGATGAAAGTGGGTTGATCCCGTCACCGGGTTCCCACTGGTCGGCGACGAGGCAACCGAGGAACATGACAAAAGATGAAACGGCACAACGGGCACGGAGCACACAAGGGAAACATTTCATACAACACAACAAGCATTCCACGAGTCATCCACGGGGTCGTCGCGTTATACCTTCGAAGCGTGCGTTTCGGGGTGGTTCGAGACGTAGAGGAAGAAGGCGTTCACGTTCGAAGAGGAAGTAGCCGTTCCATAGAGGGAAGTAGTTGTTCCGATATCGTGTCGTGGTACTTGACGTATCGCCGTGTAGTTGTTCCCGTTCATAGTCGTTCAAGTCGTCGGTAGAGGTACTTGCGGTCTCGGCGACGGTAGTGGTACTTGTTCATGAAGTCGTTCTCGTTCGTAGTTGTTCACGTTCGAAGTACTTGCCGAGTCGGTCGTCGTGGTACACGTTATGTAGTGGTACTTGGTCTCGGCGACGGTAGTTGTTCGGGCGTCGAGTTCGTAGATGTACTTGGCGCATCCACGGGTCTTCGAGGGTCGACGGTAGTGGTACAAACGAAGGTGGTCGAACTTGACACTTCCGGGTCTCGGCGACGTAGTTGAAGTAGTTGTACATGTCGGGGTAGTGTAACTTGACGGATCCGAGCTCTTCGAGGGTTGTCGTGGTACTTGGCAAAAACAGCACGGCAACCTCGCACTAGCGAAAAGAAAAAAACAGCAGCAACAAGTCTTGCGGGAAGGGACCAAGGCAGCGGCACGGCGAGGTGGCTGCAGCTCCTTGGGCTGCTCCCGACAGAAGGAGGCAGTGGCAACTTGGCGTGACGAGGAGGAGGGGAAGTGGCTGCAGCTCCTGGCGAAGAGGAGACAGGGGCCGGGCGCGGACGGAGGGAGGCCACGGCGGTCGGGGCCTGCGGCGGAGGGCCTGAGGGCCGGAGGGGCGCTGCCAGCTTGCGGGGCTCTGGCGCGGTCCGGGCTCGTGGCCGCGGGCTTCTGGGGTGCGGCGCTCGGGGCCTGGGGGCCGGGGCCGCTGCGCCTGGCGATGGAGGGCGCCCTGGAGGACGGGCGGTCGGAGAGACGCCTCGCGGCAGGGGCGTCGGGCTGGACGTGGCCACCGAAGCCTTGGCGACGGAGGCCTGCGGCCGGTGGCGCAGAGGCTGGCGGGGCCCCGCTGGAGCGACCGGGATGGGGAGGCTCGGGGAGGCGAGTGGCATCGGGAGGAAGGGCACGGGGAATCAGGGTCGCGAGGCGATGGGGTGAGCGATGGGAGGAGGGAGCGGTCGAGAGTTGCGGGCGATGGGATCGGGCAGAGATGCCTGGCGGCGCGAGGAAGGGAAAACGGAGGGAGAGGAGCGATGCGGGCGACCTGCCGGTCGAGCCTAGGGTTAGGAATTGGCCAATGGGCCTGAAGGGATGCTGGGCCTGATGGGCCGCGGGGAGGGAAGGCTGGCTTGGGCCTTCTCTGGTGCTGATTTCTCTTAGCAGAAAAATTAAAAAGAGAGGAGAAAAGAATGAGGAGGGAGGAGTTAGGGCAAAAGTTAGCACATGAGGTTATTTTTCTCGGCCATCATAAAATGAGCACGGTCCGAGAAAAATATAAAAGACAAGATCAAGATATAATTCAAACATATTTGAATTTAATTCAAATGGGTTTGAACTAAGACTTGATTATTGAATTGTCCAAAAATGTTCGAATTTTCGGAGGAACCTCGAAACAACGGAAAGGAATTATTGGCAAGGTTTTTGAAGGAGAACTCGAAGTAGGAAAAGCATGGGGAAAATTATGCACGTGTGTTGGTTAATTCCAAACAAATGGAATATTTAATATAGCTCCCTAAATATTGAGAGGCTTTTATATGTTATAAAGAGAAGTCACACTTCCCTCGATTTAAATGGACCGAAGGTCCACACAATTTATTTAGGTTGAGATGCAAAATAAAAAAAATGACATGATGCAATGCAAAATAAATAACACAAGCGCAAAAGAAACACAAGGGGAAACCCGGAACATCTGGAATCTTCTGGGATCTTCTGGAATCTTCTGGGACATCGGTCTTCGGGCGTCACAACTCTCCCACACTAACAGAGGATCTCGACCCGAGATCCTAGAGATAGCACCGGGTAAAAACGAAAAGAAGAGGTAAAACAAAGTTGCTTCTTTGACAGACGAGTGAAACCACGAACCTTGAGAGGTTGAACAATCTGAAAGAAGAATAGAATGGAGATGAACGAAGTTAAGAGCACTCCGGTAAAGGAGGAACAAGGAACATTATGAGAACCTTGTAGGTTGAAAAACATGAAACAAGAGCTCACGGACCAAAAGAATATGAAACTGCAAGGGTATAGCCAAGGAATAAGAATGACAGAATTCGGACAGCACTCCGTCTGAAAATGGAAGGAATTAACAAGAACTTAAGGAGATGGGAAGATACTTGATGAAAACAACAACATATTGCCTCTGAAACAATTGAAAGAATGGCACAAGGGGTAAGAAGGATTCAGACAGCACTCCGGTTGAAAAGATAGGCAAAACTTGATAGGAAGAGGGAACTCGAACGAAGAATACAACACTCTGGTTAAATAGACAAGCAAAGGAAGAATATGATCTCGATAAAAACGAGATGATGGTTATAGAGAGCAATATCACAAAACCTCCGGAATGAAAGAATAGCATATAAAACAACGAAAGAAATGAACGGAGAAGAAAATGACAACTTCTCCGACAAATGAATTTGAAGAGCATCCTTACGAAGAAGGGTTGAATGGGGTTGATGAAAAAATCAACACAAAATGACTAAGCTTGATGTGGGCTTATGGAAAACATCTCAAAATTATGAGGTGGCAACCAGCCACTAACAGAAACGAATTGCTTGGATTGAGATCAACAAGGAGACGATAAACTTATTTCACCGGAATGATAAATGAAGAACTTGGGTCATTTATAAGCACCATAATAGCAACAATCCTTAGGGAAAGCTTTTAGGTGAAATACAACCCAAGATAACTCCAACGAATAAATTGAAGGGTTGAAAAGATCTCCTGAACAAGGAAAATGATGGGTTTAACTATCTCATTCCTGACAACTTGTGAATCATGAAACATGCAAGGAAATTGTCAAAATGACATAACACCATCTGAAAAGATAAGGTGGAAAGGATTGTAATTGGAAATCATGATGAAGAAAGCTTGAGCTCCAACAAGAATCTTGATGAAGAGTTCGAGGATGAATTAAAACATGATGAACCACCATGAGAACTCCGGTAATACAAGCATGAGAAGTGAAAGATGAAAAGAATAAGATTAAAGGCCTGTGATGAATTAGATGGAGCTTTGAAATGATGTAATTGAAATAACTTGGAGCTCCGGAAAACAAGATGAACAACTTAGGACCGAGAATATGATATGATGAAGAAGCTCCGGAAAACAGAGATTAATCACTTCGAGGAAATAAGAATAAGATTTACTGTGTGCTTATCCTTCACCAATTAAATTGATGACAACCAAAGGATTTGGCATACTACTTATTCTCGTTGGAAAGAATTAAAGAGAGATCTCGCACAAGCTTGGATAAATCTTCAACGAACCACCGGTAGGGTTGTGAAAAGAACGAGTGAATTAATACGATAACAACGGAAGGGTAATCTTGAACGAACCACCGTAAAAATATGGAGATGAACGAAGAGGCATCAATGAAGAATATTTGGAGGACGAAGTTGAAAACTGAGAACGAAGAAATCTTCTGAAATGATGGCCTTCGGAGGATCACAAAGAAAAGAATTCATGAAATGCTTCGGATGGTTAGAAAGAATTCCTCACAATCTAAAACAATTATGAGGATGGCGTGAAGCTAGAACCACGAATCTTCAAGAGAACGGGCCAAGATTTAAGAGAAACACTTCTCCGATCTTGAAATGTTGAGAATGAAGACGAGAAATGCCATAAGAATTGTTGAGCACTCCGGAATGAAAGAATTAAAAAGGTTAAATCTATGATGAACAAGAATTTGAAAGCGATCTTGGAGAAGGCATGTGACTGATGGGAATCATTCTTACGTCACACTTTACAAGAATTTGAGTATAACTCCAGAAAAATAATTAGAAGAGTCAGGTAAGATCCTGGGAAAAGACCTGTGGGTTAGGGCCCACTAAAGAAATCACCGTTGAAAAAAAGATTGCTTAAGAGATATTGCACCGGTTGAATTAAATGACTTGAATAAGATGATAAACCTCAAAATAGCTTGAACGGATTAATAATGGAATTATGAATCTTCCGAGATATCTTGAACACTCCGGATATGAACAGCAAGAGGAGAATGATTAATTGGTCCACCGGAATAAGAAAGCATTGTGAAATGAGGAAAAGGATAAGATCGACACCGAAATCTTGAATTACATCCACCGGCAGAATTTGAGAACAAAAGAATGATGAACTTGGAGTTCTTGAGCATCTTCACGATAAATCACCGGATAAGAACATTGAAGGAAAGAATGAAGAAACATCACATGAATAAAGTGGATATTTCATTTGAGAATTTCTTGCTCCGAGAAGAAGAAGGGTGGGAGGGTGGGGAAAACAAAGACAACTTGGAATGAATGAAACAGACAAAACGTTAGATTTCTCAACGGCGTCCGTATGGAATAACTTGAAGAGAAGGCACACCGGTTGAAAAGAATTAACATGAAAATCTCGATGGTCAAAACAATTAGTACTCCCATAGGAATGTGAGAACACCGATTAAGAAAGGTATGGAATCAACATTTGACATCGAAGCAACTCGAATACCAGAATCAAAACGAAACAAAGGATAGATGTGTTTATGAAGAAGATTATGTTGCAACATATCTATCCGAACAGAGAATTGAACGAGTGAATTCCATAGGTACATCAACTTGTCGAGAAGCCACTTGGAAAACAAAAGGTAAAAAAAAAGGAACAAGGAACAGATAGAACAAATACAAGATAGAAGTTTCATTCCACATCTTCGTGCTGAAAGCTCATGGAACGTGTTACAAAAGGGTTTTGCAATCCCCGGATCAGCATAGCCAAGGACCCTTTAAGATGCAACTCCCGATCAGAACAAGTCCATAAAACCACGTCACTCAATGTAGAACCCCGAACTTCATATCGTGCATCCGTTGGAAGAATGCCTAGAACTAGTGGATGAACCCACCTATTAATTTCCGAAAGTTTCCAGTTATGCAATCAGGTGTTGGGGATACAGGGGAAGCACCGCGCAATCAACTCTAAACCTACATCCAGCTGTATCCATCCTTCAACACATAACTAGTCTTTCTCGGAAACCGTTTACCTCGGACCTTCGAAACGCATCCACTATACAAGCTATGGCAATACTCCCGAACTACCTCCCCAGTACTGGGTGATGTTGGGGTTATCTTGCCACTAACCGCATAGGAGAGTTTTCGATGTCGGCCGTCTTAAGTATTCTAGTACTGCCGCGATGGATTTGTGACGACAACACCTCGGAGCTCAACTCCCCGGGACACTGCCACAACCCCTAATGACAGGAGGCATCGAGAACAATGTTCTCGTCACAAAGACATCGGAACAATCCAAACAATACTAGCGAGATCCTAAAAAAATTTGGTGCAATTTTTGAAAGTAGAAGAGGCAAGAGTAATCGTCAGGAATCCTCACCAGAGTGAAAAGGGATGAGAAGCAAAGAAATCCTACTCTCCGATATAATATAGGACTCAAAATATTTTTCAGTGTGTGCCTAGACTCGACCGTCAACGATTCGATCAATCAGTGGGGGCTTCTAGGTCGGAGAAGGCTCTGAATACCAACTTGTAATGCCCAGGATGGGACTATACCTCCTACGTGTCGAGGCACGACTTAAAGGTATAAGCCCATCCTAGAATGATCTCAAGTTTGGTATCTTTGCACGACTCATGTAAAAGAGGGATTAAATTGCAAAAGGAGATAGTTGGCTTACACTCGCCACTTCACACAATACATTACATAAGCAGAACATCATTCAAAACATCACAGCCCATCTAAGGGCAAGATCCAAAAGACAAGATACCAAAACAACATAAAGCCACAGGTCAGGATCGAATCCTAGTAGAAACCACTACTGATCGTCGAAACGTCACAAGCATACGGACAAACTCTTCATCGAGCTCCCAGTGAAGAACTTGAACCAGCTCCTGCATCAAACTCGTCTGAACCTGCATCTGGTGGTGTAGTATCTGTGAGCCACGAGGACTCAGCAATCCCATAACCATGGGTATCAAGACTAGCAAAGCTTTGTGGGTAGGAAGAGGTAAAGTGGAGAGGTTGCAGCAGCGGCTAAGCATAATATGGTGGCTAACTTACGAGTACCAGAATAAGAAGAGCATCTACGCAAACGGTCGCAAAAGAGGTGATCGCTAAAGATCCTGAACTACATACGAATCAAACATAACCCCACCGTGTTCTCTTCTCAAAGTGAAAAGAGACAGTCACGGTTACTCACACAGTTGTGTGTTTTACTTCGGATCCTCTGTCAAGTTTTCTACAACCGGACATTAACAAATTCCAATCTGCCACATAACCGCGGGCACGGCTTTCGAAAGATCATAACGCTGCAGGGGTGTTCCAACTTAGCCCATCACAAGCTCTCACGATTAGCTGAAGTGATAAATATAATATCATCACCCCTTATCTTAGGGAAAATCCGATCAGGCTCGGCATCCCGGTAGCACAAGTCATTTCGACAATGGTAAAACAAGTCCAGCAAGACCTCCCGGCGTGCCGACACCCTGATAGTAGCCGCGCGTATCTCGTCTCAGGCCACGATCGGATGAGCATAGCATACAGCAACCGAAGACCCCAGATAACTGGGTGGCACCGCACACGACTCTATTTGGGACCAACACCATCAGCACTGGCCCCCCCTGCTATGTAGAATTAAGAATCCTCGGGTAGCGCTAACTCCCTATGCAAATTAATTAATTAATTAAGTTGTTATCATGAGCAAATTAAAACCAATGTTGGGCCTTGCTTGAGGAGTTTTATTCAAAGTCGAACTGTCAAGGGGTCCCCATCCACCCATCGTGTAAGGAACGCAAAATCAAGGAACATAATGCCGGTTTATCGGCGCCTAAGGTGGCATGAGTGGAACAAAACACCGAGCAAAAGGCCAAGCCTTCCACCCATGCCCAATATATAGGTGTGTTAATAATAATAATAGATATTGTGATATATCCAACAACAAGTTCCCTCCTGGAACGAACTTCATCTTCACCTGCAACTAATAACGCTATAAGAGAGACTGAGCAAGCGAGGCTGAGCAAGCCGGTAACATAGCCAAACAGTGGTTTTGCTAGGAAGGTGTCAAGGTTAGAGGTTTCATGGCAACAAGGAGAGGGCTGACATAAAAATGGGTAGCGCGACATGTAACGATAGCATCGAGACAACTAAGCATGGCAATGGTAGTAAAGATATCCAAGGGTATGATCATCTTGCCTGGGATTCCACAAGGGAGAAGAACGGATCCATGAAGTAGACGGAGAAACAGTCGAGCGAAAGCTCACAACTCCGGAACGAAACCGAAGCTAACAAGAGAAGCAACCGGAAAGAAAGAAACAATACGGTAAACACACAAGCATAAACATGTCATACGATGCACATCCAAGTATGATGCATGTCCGGTTTAATTATGCATGGCATGGCAAAGTGCACAAGCAACACTACATGTTAAGTGGAGCTCAATATGCAACGAGATGCATATTGACGAAACACCACACTTTAATTATTTAGATGACTCTCATTTATTTACAAGACAAGATTAAATGTTTTTTAACATGGCAAGAGGTGAAGCATAATAAAACTACACTATTTAGGCATTTTAAATGAGTCCGGAAATAACAACAACAAATCCGGAAAATCCCCATGAGCATGTTTAGCAATTATAAGCAAACAACAATTAAACATTCTCATGTTGTTATCATGATGCGGATGACATGATTAAGTTTATGCAAGTTTTTATTAAAAGTTGACAAGAGAGATGTGAAGCAATTGTCCCCGTGGTGGAAGGAAAAAGGTGCCACGGCAGCAATTCCGAAAATGATGCCACGGCAACATGTCGGTTCTGGTAACTCGTTGAGAGTCGGGTGCAAAAGAAGAATCGACGTGAGCAAGTCGAACAAGATGAAAGTGGGTTGATCCCGTCACCGGGTTCCCACGGGTCGGCGACGAGGCAACCGAGGAACATGACAAAAGATGAAACGGCACAACGGGCACGGAGCACACAAGGGAAACATTTCATACAACACAACAAGCATTCCACGAGTCATCCACGGGGTCGTCTCGTTATACCTTCGAAGCGTGTGTTTCGGGGCGGTTCGAGACGTAGAGGAAGAAGGCGTTCACGTTCGAAGAGGAAGTAGCCATTCCGTAGAGGGAAGTAGTTGTTCCGATATCGTGTCGTGGTACTTGACGTATCACCGTGTAGTTGTTCCCGTTCATAGTCGTTCAAGTCGTCGGTAGAGGTACTTGCGGTCTCGGCGACGGTAGTGGTACTTGTTCATGAAGTCGTTCTCGTTCGTAGTTGTTCATGTTCGAAGTACTTGCCGAGTCGGTCGTCGTGGTACACGTTATGTAGTGGAACTTGGTCTCGGCGATGGTAGTTGTTCGGGCGTCGAGTTCGTAGATGTACTTGGCGCATCCACGGGTCTTCGAGGGTCGACGGTAGTGGTACAAACGAAGGTGGTCGAACTTGACACTTCCGGGTCTCGGCGACGTAGTTGAAGTAGTTGTACATGTCGGCGGTAGTGTAACTTGACGGATCCGAGCTCTTCGAGGGTTGTCGTGGTACTTGGCAAAAACAGCACGGCAACCTGGCACTAGCGAAAAGAAAAAAACAGCAGCAACAAGTCTTGCGGGAAGGGACCAAGGCAGCGGCACGGCGAGGTGGCTGCAGCTCCTTGGGCTGCTCCCGACAGAAGGAGGCAGCGGCAACTTGGCGTGACGAGGAGGAGGGGAGGTGGCTGCAGCTCCTGGCGAAGAGGAGACAGGGGCCGGGCGCGGACGGAGGGAGGCCACGGCGGTCGGGGCCTACGGCGGAGGGCTTGAGGGCCGGAGGGGCGCTGCCAGCTCGCGGGGCTCTGGCGCGGTCCGGGCTCGTGGCCGCGGGCTGCTGGGGTGCGGCGCTCGGGGCCTGGGGGCCGGGGCCGCTGCGCCTGGCGATGGAGGGCGCCCTGGAGGACGGGCGGCCGGAGAGACGCCTCGTGGCAGGAGCGTCGGGCTGGACGTGGCCACCGAAGCCTTGGCGACGGAGGCCTGAGGCCGGTGGCGCGGAGGCTGGCGGGGCCTCGCTGGAGGGAGCGGGATGGGGAGGATCGGGGAGGCGAGTGGCATCGGGAGGAAGGGCACGGGGAATCGGGGTCGCGAGGCGATGGGGTGAGCGATGGGAGGAGGGAGCGGTCGAGAGTTGCGGGCGATGGGATCGGGCAAAGATGCCTGGCGGCGCGAGGAAGGGAAAACTGAGGGAGAGGAGCGATGCGGGCGACCTGCCGGTCGGGCCTAGGGTTAGGAATTGGCCAATGGGCCTGAAGGGATGCTGGGCCTGATGGGCCGCGGGGAGGGAAGGCTGGCTTGGGCCTTCTCTGCTGCTGATTTCTCTTAGCAGAAAAATTAAAAAGAGAGGAGAAAAGAATGAGGAGGGAGGAGTTAGGGCAAAAGTTAGCACAGGAGGTTATTTTTCTCGGCCATCATAAAATGAGCACGGTTCGAGAAAGATATAAAAGACAAGATCGAGATATAATTCAAACATATTTGAATTTAATTCAAATGGGTTTGAACTAAGACTTGATTATTGAAGTGTCCAAAAATGTTCGAATTTTCGGAGGAACCTCGAAACAACGGAAAGGAATTATTGGCAAGGTTTTTGAAGGAGAACTCGAAGTAGGAAAAGCATGGGGAAAATTATGCACGTGTGTTGGTTAATTCCAAACAAATAGAATATTTAATATAGCTCCCTAAATATTGAGAGGCTTTTATATGTTATAAAGAGAAGTCACACTTCCCTCGATTTAAATGGACCGAAGGTCCACACAATTTATTTAGGTTGAGATGCAAAATAAAAAAAATGACATGATGCAATGCAAAATAAATAACACAAGCGCAAAAGAAACACAAGGGGAAACCCGGAACATCTGGAATCTTCTGGGATCTTCTGGAATCTTCTGGGACGTCGGTCTTCGGGCGTCACACCACTGCCCTCCAGGATGCAACGACACTAGTAACCAAGTGTGAAGCATGTCAATTCCATTCAAAGAAGCTTCATCACCCAGCTCAAGCTCTCCAAACAATCCCTCTTTCCTGGCCATTCTCGGTCTGGGGGCTCGACATACTAGGCCCCTTTCCCCGTGTTGTCGGGGGCTTTGAGTACTTGTATGTTACAATCGACAAGTTCACAAAGTGGCCAGAGGTGGAAGCAGTGAGAAAGGTGACAACACAATCAGCCATCAAGTTCTTCAAGGGCCTAGTCTGCCGTTTTGGTGTACCAAACAGAGTCACCACCGATAATGGTATGCAGTTCACAAGCCGCACATTCATGCAGTACATTTAGGACCTCGGTAGCAAGGTCTGTTTTGCTTCTGTTGCGCATCCTCGAAGCAACGACCAGGTAGAGAGGGTAAATGCTGAAGTACTGCAAGGCCTCCGGACAAGGACTTTTGACAGGCTGCACAAGTGTGGAAGGCGCTGGATTGGTGAATTACCGGTGGTTCTTTGGTCAATCAGAACGACACCAAATCGAGCCACCGGCCAGACACGCTTCTCCCTCGTTTACGGGGCGGAAGCAGTTCTCCCCATGGAACTCACATACGGGTCACCCCGAGTGCTCTCTTATGATTAGCTTGAGCAAGAGCAACTGCGGCAAGATGACGCAACGCTCCTCGAGGAAGATCGTCCTCGGGCGGCTATGCGAGCAGCATGCTACCAGCAAGCCTTGCGCCGCTACCATAGCCGCAAGGTTCATGCCCGAAGCTTTGAGGAAGGCGACCTTGTTCTTCGGCGCGTTCAGTCGGCCAAGAATTCCAACAAGTTGACGCCGAAGTGGGAAGGCCCTTATCGAGTAATACGAGTCACCAGGCCTGGCGCAGTCCGCCTGGAGACCGAAGATGGTATCCAAGTGAGCAACTCCTGGAACATCGAACATCTTCGCAAGTTTTACCCATAAGGCGCGGTTGCCGGGCTCCCCTTTTGTACAAGCCTTGCCGGCAAGGCATGTAACCCTTCGTACAAAGCCAGGCGTAGACCCTGAGCATAATGAATGAAGTGCTGGCGCCCTAAGTTTTAGCATGCATGCTAGGTTGAGTCTCTTTCTCTGTTAGGGTTGATAGTGCTTGGCGCGGCTAACCCCTAGCATAGAGGTCGAGTGTGCGTCTCTATGTTCCTTTCCATCCTCTTTTGTTCACAGGATGCATGGACACTTCTGGTGAGCTGTTCGGAAGAAAGAGGATGGGCCGACGCTCCGACCCCGGCGAACTAAGGTTCCCGGGGGCTGTAGATCCAAGGATCCGACCATGGCAAGACAAGGTTGCCGAAGGCTACAAAATCAGATAAGCCTTTCATCCCCCATTCCTTACTTCCGCATGTAACTTGAACGTAGGAGACTTCGCTCGCTCTTATACCATCATGCTCCCTTTTTCCTGCTTCCAACAAACTTTATTTTGGACTAGAACTCGGTAGTAGTGTGATGGGAAAGGAGCAGGCGAAGGGCCTAATCGTACTCTACTCCTACTTCTGCCAAGGGCATGAATGTGGTCGAGCTATAGAGCAGGAAGACGGTAAGGCCTGTTGTCGGGGTACCATGTTTATCTTAAGATAACAAGGATTCGTTCCTTGGTGTGGCCCCTGCCCACGCACAAAAGAAACCCATCAAACACCCTTATCTCCATTAATACGTTGTAAACAAGTACAATTCATACGGGATGCATACATGAGCAAGGGGATTACAAGATTTAAATCTTACAAAGGCCCGTAGGCTTAAAAACTAAAAAGAGATAAGATGCCCGTAACCCCTTTCTTGTCCCTCTTCTCAGGAAATGGAACAAGATGACAAAAGGGCAAAGGGGGCGCCTAGGCGAAGCACGAGCAATAGAAAGCACCAAGAGAACATCTCGGTAGCCATCCCGGAGAGGGCTGCTAATGATGGCGCCGGGAGAAGAGCCGAAGGATGAGGCAGCGGGTTGGCAATATGTAGTGAAGGCATTTGATGCACGCGTACTCCGACTTGATGGCCGCCACCCACCTCCTTCATCTTCTCCGGCCTCCCAACGCCAGCCGCCCAAGGAGACGACCCCGAGAAGCTCAGGGAGCTGGTGATGCAGATAATGGTGCCGCCGACGTCGCCCAGGGACGGTGTGTTCGACACCTAGTCAGACCCATCATCCTCCCGCTTGCTGACCTCGTCGTCGCTGTCGCTGTCCTCCTCGTCACGGTCGCTCGAGGAGGAGCTTTCGTCATCGGTCGAGCTCTCCGCACAACACCCTAGCCCGTGTCTCGAGCGCTCGAAGACCTTGAAGGAGAGCAAATCGCTCTCCGCTAACTTGAAGCAGAGGACGTGCCCCTTCGTCAAGCAGTGGGGACGCGCGAAGGTCTTCCACCCCTGGTGGAGAAGCATTACATGAGGGACAGGGAACTTGGTGTTCGCCCACATGGCTCAATTACAACACCCCTTCATGTGAAGCCTCAACCTCGATGGCCGGTCGACCTCCAACACCCTCGCGAACGCTTCAGGAAGACGAAGGCGAATGCACGGCGGCTCGCGCAGTTGCAGAATGAACTCCACCGCCATGTCCCTAACATGGCCGCATGGTGAGGCAGGGGGAGACGGCGGAGGATATGGAGACGGAGATGATGACGGTGCGGGTGTCCCCCGTCCTCGCCCGCCTCTGCCTCGACCGCCTCGTCGACCACGAACCCGGCCGACGCCTCTGACTCTAGCATGGCCCTCATTTTGGGCGTCCGACTCTTCTTTGACCGCCGCCGCCCTCTGACAAGAGGAAGACCTGGTCGCCTCCTCAGGGGCACGGCCACGGCCACGCCCTCTCGCCATGACTTGGGAAGGAAAGGGATCAGACTGGAAGAGGATGAATGGGGGGAGCACTGTCCCTCCCCCTTCTTTATAGGAGGGCGAGACTAAGCAAGCCTGAAGGCGACCGCCCGAATCGACCAATCCAATCGCCGGAGACGCAAGGAAACAAGACCGACCCGCTACTCCAATCAGCGGTGCCCCCCCCCCCCCCCC
>LR738714.1:219945463-219998068 GCA_902687465.1 Secale cereale
AACCCCCCCCCCCCACACACACACTTTCAGTCGGCGGGCCAGAGAGGCATATATCTTACCAAGATGGATCATAAAACCGACCAAGAATAATCCACCTTGGTCATACAACCTCTCTCTTGTTGTTGGTCAAAGTGATGGCCGTCCATGCGACCCAGGAGATGGGCTTGCTCGCCAATAATCACGCAAGTAGCTAGTCCCCGAAGACAACCACTGCATGCGTGTGGCCCAAACATATGTATGGAGATGTGTGTTTTTGAGTAACAATGGAACAAGTTTGATGTGGCACCATGATTTCGAACTAGAAATCCCCACACTGAGTGAGGGTTAGGTTGACGATGCATATGTATGTTACACCACACTTCAAACCAACAACGGGGATTCATGCATGCATGTGTGCATAGTATATGCGCTCAAACTTAATTGGGTCTGAATCTCACCATGACCTATACTATGATAACACGAACCAAATGAAGAATCCGCCATGGTAACCTATCTTGTTGTTGGTCAAGGTGATCATGGATGTGCATGCGGCCCAAAAATATATAGGCTTGTCGCCGATAACCACGCGAGGGAGCGTATCGTTCGAAGGCAACCACACATGCATATGTATGGAGGTGATGCGTGCATGCATGTCTTAATACACAACATTGATGTGGCGCGTGTGTCAAAATCGTACACTAGCTCCCCACACAGAGCGAGATCGGTTCATGATGTGTCGTTGTACTAGCCACATCGACTGGATGGGACGGATTCATGCGTACAGATGCATGTGTGTGTGCTCAAACTGTATCATGCATGCCACCCCAGAGCAAAAATAATAATCCCCTCCTAAGTCAATTAACCTCTCTTATTGTCAGGCAAAAAGTAGTGATGGACCAAGTGGACCCACAGATGGAAAGCATCGATATCGCTGATAACCGCTTAAGTGAGTGCGAGAGGACAACCACCACCGCTTTGCATGTGGGCCAAACATATATATGTTGAATACCCAAAATGCACAACTTTGATGTGCCACATGCCTCAAAAACCGTAAACCATGCACCCACACAAAGTGAGTTTCATATCAAGCGTACAACATATGATGGTCCCCTTCCCCCTCTTCACCGCATACTATATGCTCCTGCCGTAATATATGTACAACCCAAAAGAATCCTCATCGATGGTGAAATTAATTAACCTCTCTCGATGTAGGTCAAAGTGATGCATGCATGCATTGACGTTAGCCTCGTGGGCCCACAGATGGAAGTGTCACACGTGATTTCCTAGCTAGGATATGCATGTGGCCCAAAAAGGTGTTGTGTGATGTTTGAATGACCAATTTCACAATTTTGATGTGGCATGTGCCTCGGTAACCATAAAGTCCCGACACTGAGTGACGTGTACTTGTTCACGGACGCGTACGTATAGTATATATGCTAGTCCCCTCCCACCTCTTCGACACGTACTATATACCACCATAACACAAACAAAAAAGATTCTAACTTCCTGGTCAAATTAACCTCACTGCCGGCTGTTCGTCAAAGTAATGGACGATGACCTCACGGGCCCACATAAAGCATCACACACGAGTATCGAGTGTCGTGTAGGACAACCATCGACTGCATGTGGTGAAAACATTTATGTATGAAAGGGTTGTGTAATGTTTTAAATAACGATTTCCCGACTCTGATGTGGCACCGACCTGCCTAACAAAACGGCCAACCCACACGGTGACTCACAAATCATAGTGTACTGCGAGCCACCCGCCACCCCCAGACGCACACACCCACACACACACCGCGAATCCACCGCAACTACGGTGCATGTTAAATTAATTATCCCGCGGTGAACATACATGTTACCAAAGGAGGGACGTTTTAATTTCAAAAAAAATCACATAGATCATTAAAACGTTCTAGTACATTGATTGCTTGATTTTCTACGGGTATAATGTGCAAAAATCAAATTTGAGCTACATGCACACGTGACAGTGCACCTAAATGGATTGCAAAAACACATGTGTCTCACTGGGTGCATGTTTACTCCCTGTGCAACAAATTTCAAACATTGAGAATCTTGATTTTTAAATTCTAGTACATCCAAATCTTATTTGAAGTTCATGAAACTTATCATATTGTCATATGGACACCAATACAAGGTGGCATTGTACTTTATTTTGTCAAATTTGAGACCAGTTTTGATGTAATATTTATCTAATTACAGACGGGAGATTATTAATAATTGGGAACCAATATCCCAAACGGATTATTTATTCGAACCGTGAGCGTTAGACCAACAATGGATACGTGCCATGCTTTGGTTAAGCAATAAAGCGATAGCATTAATCATACAAATCGAAAAACAATATACGTGCTGTCGTGCGACCAGTGTGGCGTGCAAGCAGGCGTGAGTTGATGGGACGCATGCAAGCAGTCCACCGCGCAGGCAGACGGGGAGGTGTGCGTGCAGGTGTGTGAATTGACGGAGGCGTGCTCGCCGCACAGTGTCATCGGGAGGCGTGTGAGTAGCCGTGTGAAACTTTGGTTGGCATGCGAGCAGTCCGGTGCGCAGGCTCACCGGTAGGCGAGCCATCGGTTTGACCACCGCCCCCTCTCTCCCACAACTCCCACTACTCCATATTAATGGTGCGCCTGAGGGGCCGCACCCCCCATCCTCGCTACGCACACACAATCCTCCCTCTCCGCTTGCATCCTCTACGCTGCTCTCAGTGCTCAAAGCCGTCAGAGGATGCCGCCGAAGCGCCCCATCGGAGGGAGTGGTGACGCCAGGGCAGCTAAAGCACCGGAGCACGGCGTGGAGATGGAGACAGAGGTTTCCATCACCGCCGACGAGTTATCGCTGCACCCTGACGTCATCGACGGCGTCGAGCTTCCACAACCGGAGGCGGAGTTCCACACCGACTCTGAAGACCACCCCGGCGATGACTCTGACAACGACAGACAGCTGGTTAGTCATCTATACCCATTTATGTGTCAAATAGATCATAGGGTTTCTCTAGTTACTCCTGCCTCCCCCATTTTTGGAATAGAAATCCTATGGGTATGTTCTCCCAATCCATGAAATCTGAGTAAGTTTCGTTAGATCCATGTAGTGTATTGATTGTTTGAATGGTACAGGTGATAAGTGATTAGTTGTTTCATCTATGCAAATGATTTCTGCTAGTAATCCGACAAGGGTTAGTGTTCGTGCTAATAATTCCTAGCCAGGACTTGACAATTGATTTTGAATGACCTACATATGTTTGTGCCATTATTTTCTTCAAGATTGGTCTGTACATAGACGACTGTGCTTAAAAATCGAACATAATCTCTGGATATGTATAAATAAATAGCCATAAATTCCTAATCCTACTTCACGGCATGTAATCAGTGATTTGATGCCAAATTTGTTTTACTATTTGTATAGGTGCTGTCTGACGATGTGGACAGCAATGATGAAGATGCCCATAAGAGGTACAAGAGGCGAATCCCGAGGGAGCTTTATGCGGGAATGCATAACAGGCTTATTATGACCTGGAAGGGCGGCTATGGATGCCCATTTTGCAACCACAAGCTTCATGATGCGTATCTAAGCGTTCTGGCGCATGCAAGAGGACGGGCTGCTCGCTCCTTCAAGCAGAAGTATTCTCGCATGGTGGCGCACGGCGCATACGCCGAGTACCTGGAGAAGCTTCAGGATCGTGCCGGCCGCATGTGATATGAGATGTGGGATGGATCGAACTATGTACGCTTGAGTATGCTTAATGACGATTGAACTATGTACTTATGGTTGAACTATGCTTATGTACATGTACACTTATTATCTATGTCTGAGTATCTTAAGTATTTCGCCAAATTTTGTTAAAAATTACAATGGGGACCAATAAACCAGGATGGAGGTAGTACATCAATCACACGGTTCCCAAAATTTGAACCATGTGCAATGACTTTCATTTTGCCCGCTGCGTCAATCACACACGGTTCGCTCTAGCAAACCGTCGCCCCCAAAATTCTTTGTGGGACAGAAAACCCAAACCACCCAATTCGAAAACAAAAAATAAAACCCTCCCCATCCCCACGTCACAAAAACCCTCACCCTGCCCGCCACCCCCTCGGCCCCTCCGGTACGTTCCCCATTCACACCTGCACAAGATCCTCCGCTGTAGCGACCACGATTCCAATGAACCGAAGTCTGTGTGCTCAATGTCATCCCTGGCTCGGTATGCTGACACACACAATACTCGAGGATTTATAACAGAGGTTCAATCACATTTTATTACATCAAAAATCCTCGAAGAGGCAATATCCATTACACGAGAATGGCTGAAGGCCACCTAAATACAATAAACTTCGGAAGCTATGATTAGTAGTTGAGTCCATCCAACTCGACGACAAACATTAAGTGCATGACAACGACCTATCGCACCTTAATCTCCGTCTGAAAACTCTGCAACATGATACGTTGCAGCCATGTAGGTCTGCACATTGAATATGCTGGCAAGATCACACTGAAATGATAATGAGCAAATGTCTACAACTATATGCATTTTTGGCTGGTGGAGGCTGTAAGGTTTATTTTTGCATAAAGCTAGTTTTCCCTACAACAAAGGATTGTATTTATTTAACTACTTAGTTAAATTTAAGCATGAACAATTGAGAATGGTTCCTCCATTTCAATCCCAAACCAAAGTCATTATTAACCCAACAAATAAAATAAATCGAGGAGATCAGTCCATAATTCAAATACCAGGATACTCAAGAAAGTCAATAACCGGGGACACGGCTACTCATGAATAGTTTGTACACTCTGCAGAGGTTTGCGCACTTTTCCCCACAAGACTCGATCGCCTCTGTTTAATTTTTCGCACTGCATGGTGTTTGAGAACCGAATGACCGAGACACAGTCTTTCAGAAGCATTTGCTCTTAACCCTGAGTAGACCGTACCACCTACATCCGCTACATCTGCCAGTCTACCACGGAAAGAGGTCACACAACATACTCAACTATGCTAGAGCCCATAATGGCTTGTGGCTGCACACAGAAGTTTCTAGGCATGAATGATATATGATATTTTTGAGCCTGGGTGGCATTCCATAGGATAATCACACGGGTCCTCTGGGATTTCCTAGGACAACACTGGATTCTCCAGGTGCCCTGCAACCAATCCACACAGATGTGTATTAAATTCCACCTTAATGAAACCCTTAGTTGTTATTACTCTCATAACTTTCATGAAATCACTCATACCAATCCACGTCTACAAGAATGGCTAAGCAATAAGTAACAAAGCGTATATTCCCTTGGTTGATCTCAAGTCATTGTGTTCCTACCTCATGAACTACAAAGCATCATATTATGTAACCAGTCCTACTCATGCAAATTTTTGAGGATGTAACTAATGCAATAAAAACTGGGCATTGGAAAGTATGATCAAAGTATGGACTTGCCTTGCTGACGATCTCTGAAACCTAAAGACTCGTAGTAGCACACTTCGCACTCCAGGAATTCTATCGCAATCAAACAATAGCATACATAAGCAATCATGTAACAGAATCGAAGAACAGATCTCGAAAGACCTCGAAAACAAACGAATCACTTTTGCAACAGCAAAAAATTTCTAACAGTATAAAAATTAAGTGAATGTGGCCTTATCAGAAAGTTTATGTCAAGAGCTTCGATTTGCAAAAAGAATCAACTCAAACGGAGTTACAAAACTCAAGATATGATCAAACGAAGTTCAAACACAAAATTGTTTGAATCCAAATTTTAAAACTTTCAAAAACAACTTTGGGTTGCGCTACTGGAAAGATAAGGTCGAAACGAAGAAATTGGCGTTGGTTTGACCTAATTCCGACTAACGAGTAAAAAGTACCGAGGGTTCGAAGTTAAGGGACTGATCTGTAAAAAAATTCATCACTGATAGGTCCTTGGCCGAAAATAAACAGAAAAAGAAAAGATTATTTGCGAACGTTCCTTTTCTGTAACTAAACAACAAACGTTCGTTAAATAATAAAACCAGAAGAAAAACGAACAAGGGTTTTCCTTAAAAAGCCGATCTAGGTTAAAAAAAACCTAAACTAAAACCCGAAAAAAAACGGCGGCTATACCTCGCGGTCCGGGCTCGGATCCGCGGTTCGGGTGGCGGCTCCGGCGAGGCGGCGGCGGCCGACGGGGGGTGCGGGCGCGGCGTGGGGCGAGGCGAGGCGGCAGGCCGGTGTCTCGGCGCGGCGGCGATGGCTTGCGGGCGCGGCAGCGGTGGCTAAGGCGATGGGCGACGGTGTGAGGGGGCGAGGGGGCGGTGGTGGCCTTATAAAGGGGGCCGGGGGTGTGACTTGGAGGAGGGGCCAGCCCGGGGCAGAGTCTGGCTCGGACTTGCCTCGGCGTCCGTGCCAAGCACGGCGGCGAGCGGGAAGAAGGCGGCGGCGAGGCGAGCTGGCCCACTCGGGTGGCTGGGCCTTCGGCCTAGTTGGCTCAGGCCAAAACATTTTTTTTAAATTCGCCCGAACAGAAAAAATACAAAAAAAAAAATAAAAATACCAGAAACAATTTTCACTATCTAAACCTAATATTTAGAACAAAGTGAACATTTTTCTCATATAAAATGCCTAAAAATAAAATAACTTTTTAATGCAATTTTTAAAATAAATAACTACAAATAAAAATCCAATAAAATTTATTTTTACTCAAAAATCAAATTCCAACATTTTTATTATGTTTTTGAAGAAGTCATATTATCTTTTTCTCGTTTATTTTGAATATTGGAGAAATTGAAATTTGGCAAAAATATTATTGATTCAATCCCACTTGGAATATAAATAAAATAGTGGGCTCCTCTTTGGAAAACTTCCAACTCTCTCACTTGGGTCCTTGAGTTGCTTAAAGCTTGGATCAAATTTTCAAATAAACTCATGCTCAAAAAATGCTCAAATGATTTATGCATATGAATGATCTATGATAACATCACATTGAAAATTGGGATGTTACAAACCTACCCCCCTTAAGATGAATCTCGCCCTCGAGATTCTGGTTGGCTAGAAAATAGGTGTGGGTGGTCCTGGCGTAGATCCTCCTCTCGTTCCCAGGTGGCTTCGTCCTCTGTATGATGACTCCACTGTTCTTTGCAAAACTTGATGACTTTGCTGCGGGTAGCTCTGTCGGCAAACTCGAGAATCTTAACGGGCTTCTCCTCGTAGGTCAGGTCACTCTCTAATTGAATTGCTTCCAGGGGCACTGTATCACGTAACGGAATGTCGGCCATCTCTGCGTGACACTTCTTCAACTGAGATACGTGATACTCATCGTGAACTCCGGACAAAGTCTCGGGCAACTCTAGCTGATAAGCTACTTCTCCTCTGCGCTACAAAACTTTGTACGGTCCCACAAATCTTGGTGCCAATTTACCCTTAACTCCGACACGCTTAACTCCTCGAAGTGGAGATACTCGAAGATACGCTCTATCTCCCACTTCGTAGGTCACCTCCTTGCGTTTCGTACCTGCATAACTCTTCTGCCTGGACTGGGCTACCTTAAGTTTGTTGTGGATCAATTTGACCTTCTCTTCTGACTCTTTGATCAAATCGGGTCCAAATAACTGACGGTCTCCAACTTCACCCCACATCAACGGTGTTCTGCACCTCCTTCCATACAAGGCTTTGAAAGGGGACATTTTCAAACTGGTTTGATAACTATTGTTGTAGGAAAACTCGGCGTACGACAAGTTATCATCCCAGCTAGATCCATAATCGAGCGCACAAGCTCTCAACATGTCCTCCAGAATCTGGTTCACTCTCTCTGTCTGTCCATCTGTCTGTGGATGAAAGGCTGTACTGAACTCTAGCCTAGTACCCAAAGTCTCGTGCAACTGCTTCCAAAACTTTGAGGTAAACTGTGTTCCTCTATCTGATACAATGGTCCTCGGAACTCCATACAGACATACGATCCTGGTCATGTATATCTTGGCCAACTTAGCACTCGTGTAAGTGGTCTTCACGGGGATAAAGTGAGCTACTTTAGTCAAACGATCGACTATCACCCATAAAGAATCGTACCCTGAACGTGTCCTGGGTAGTCCTGTGATAAAATTCATCCCAAGTTTATCCCACTTCCACTCGGGTGTGGGTAACGGCTGCAATAACCCTGCTGGTTTCTGATGTTCATCCTTGACTCTCTCACAAACATCACACACTTCTACATACTCGGCAATGTCCTTTTTCATTCCGGTCCACCAAAAATTCTGCTTCAAATCTAAGTACATCTTGGTGTTGCCTAGGTGAATCGAATACGGCAAATCATGGGCCTCCTGTAGTATCAACTTTCTAATCTCGGGGTCATTGGGCACATAGATACGCTTTTCAAACCAAAGTGTTTCGCATTCATCCTCACGAAATCCTTCTGCCGTTCCTTCAGCCATTCTTTCTTTTATTTCTGCAATCTCTTTGTCCATCTTCTAGGCTTCTCGAATCTTTACCAACAAAGTGGACTGAATTTCCAAGGTGGCAACATAACCTCTAGGGACTATCTCCATTTGCAAATCCCTAAGATCATCAACTAACTCCTGGGGTAAACCTCCGGAAATGATGGTGTTAACATAACTCTTGCGGCTTAGAGCATCTGCCACGACATTGGCTTTTCCTGGATGATAATGCAACCTCATGTCGTAATCCTTTATGAGTTAAAGCCATCTCATTTGCCTGAGATTCAACTCCTTCTGTGTGAAGATATATACTTCAAACTCTTATGATTCGTGTATTCATCACAACGGTTTCCAATAAGAAAATGTCTCCAGGTTTTGAGTGCATGCACTACGGCTGCTAACTCCAAATCATGTGTGGCATAATTCAACTCATGTGGTCGAAGCTGACGTGAAGCGTACGACACAACTCTTCCGTCTTGCATGAGAACACCTCCAAGTCCTTGACGAGAAGAGTCACAATACACTTGGAAATCCTTGCGTATATCCGGAAGAATCAACACTGGAGCTGTAACCAAACGTTTCTTCAACTCCTGGAAACTAGCCTCACACTCTTAGGTCCACTTATACTTAGTCTCCTTCTTCAATAACTCCATCACGGGTTTTGCAATCTTCGAGAAATTCTCAATAAATCTTCGGTAATATCCCGCGAGTCCAAGAAAACTGCGAATTTCGCCAACTGAGGCGGATGCCTTCCATTCTGTGACTGCCTCAACCTTAGCGGGGTCTACGGATATACCGTCTCCTGATATGACATGCCCAAGGAATCCAACTTCCTTCAACCAAAACACACATTTACTAAACTTGGCGTATAACTGATGTTGTCGGAGCTTCTCGAGAAATAAACACAAATGTTCCTTGTGCCCCTGTTCATTCTTGGAGTATATCAATATGTTATCAATGAATACTACCACAAACTTATCCAAGAACTCCATGAATACCTTATTCATCATACTCATGAAATAGGCAGGAGCGTTAGTCAAACCAAATGATCGCAAATACTCATAAAGCCCATACCTTATGGTAAAAGCTGTCTTAGGTATATCTTGTTCTCGAATCTTCAGCTGGTGATATCCTGATCGCAAATCGATCTTAGAGAATACCTTGGCTCCTTGCAGCTGGTCAAATAGATCGTTGATCATCGGCAGTGGGTACTTATTTTTTGATTGTCACTTTGTTCAGTGCACGATAATCAACAACAACTCTCAATGATCCGTCCTTCTTCTCGACTAAGAGCACTGGGGCTCCCCACGGTGATGAACTTGGTCGTATGTAACCCTTATCCATTAACTCTTTGATTTGCTTCTTGATCTCCTCCAGATCATTAGCGGGCATCCGGTATGGTCTCTTAGATATTGGTCCGGTGCCGGGTAATAGTTCAATTAAGAACTCTATGTCTCTATCCGATGGCATGCCGGGTAACTCCTCCGGGAATACATCGGGATAATCCTTCACAACTGGCACTTCTTCCTGAACAACTCCCGTGAGTGCATTCACATGCCCTTTCCTGGGTGTGTGACTCGACACATACTTGATCCTCTTTCCTTTCGGTGTGGTGAGAAGAATTGATCTACTAGCGCAATCGATGTTTCCTCCAAACTTGGATAGCCAATCCATACCTATGATTACATCCAAACCATGGGATTCCAAAAGAATGAGGTCCGTGGGAAATACATGTCTTCCAATGGTCAACGGTACTTGATAGCATCCATGGCTAGCCATATACTCTGCCCCAGGGGAACTCACTAACATGGGCGTCCTAAGGCTATGATGGGCAATTTATACTTTTCCACAAAACCCCTTGATATGTATGAATGCGATGCAACAGTGTCAAAAAGAACAAGGGCAGTAAATGCATTAATCAAAAACTTACCGACAACTGCGTCGGGTGATGTCTACTACGCAACCTTCTTCTTGTAGACGTTGTTGGGCCTCCAAGTGCAGAGGTTTGTAGGATAGTAGCAAATATCCTTCAAGTGTATGACCTAAGGTTTATCAATCCATGAGAGGCATAGGATGAAGATGGTCTCTCTCAAACAACCCTGCAACCAAATAACAAAGAGTCTCTTGTGTCCCCAACACACCGAATACAATGATAAATTGTATAGGTGCACTAGTTCGGCGAAGAGATGGTGATACAAGTGCAATATGGATGGTAGATATAGGTTATTGTAATATGAAAATATAAAAAAGCAAGGTAACTAATGATAAAAGTGAGCACAAACGGTATTTCAATGCTTTGAAACAAGGCCTAGGGTTCATACTTTCACTAATGCAAGTTCTCACAACAATAATAACATAACTGGATCATATAACTATCCCTCAACATACAATAAAGAGTCACTCCGAAGTCACTAATAGCGGAGAACAAACGAAGAGATTATTGTAGGGTACGAAACCACCTCAAAGTTATTCTTTCTGATCGATCTATTCAAGAGTACGTAGTAAAATAACACGAAGCTATTCTTTCCGTTTGATCTATCCTCGAGTTCGTACTAGAATAAGACCTTAAGACACACATCAACCAAAACCCTAATGTCACCTAGATACTCCATTGGCACCACAAGTATCCATGGCCATGATTATACGATATGCATCACACAATCTCGGATTCATCTATTCAACCAACACAAAGAACTTCAAAGAGTGCCCCAAAGTTTCTATCGGGGAGTCAAGACGAAAATGTGTGCCAACCCCTATGCATAGATTCCCAAGGTCACGAAACCCGCAAGTTGATCACCAAAACATACATCAAGTGAATCAATAGAATTCCCCATTGTTACCACAGGTATCCCACGCAAGACATACATCAAGTGTTCTCAAATCCTTAAAGACTCAATCCGATAAGATAACTTCAAAGGCAAAACTCAGTCCATTACAAGAGGGTAGAGGGGGAGAAACATCATAAGATCCAACTACAGTAGAAAAGCTTGTGATACATCAAGATCGTGCCATCTCAAGAACACGAGAGAGAGATTAAACACATAGCTACTGGTACATACCCTCAGCCCCGAGGGTGAACTACTCCCTTCTCGTCATGGAGAGCGCCGGGATGATGAAGATGGCCACCGGTGAGGGATTCCCCCTCCAACAGGGTGCGGGTCTAGATTGGTTTTCGATGGCAACAGAGGCTTTCGGAGGTGAAACTCCTGATCTAGGTTATTTTCTAAAGGTTTTTGTATATATAAGAGGTGTTGGAGTCGGGAACAAGTAAGGGGGGGTCCCCGAGGCGGCCACGAGATAGGGGGGGGGGGCGCCCAAGGGGGTGGGCGCGCCCCCCGACCTCGTGGGTAGCCCGGGACTCCCCTAGTCCACCTCCGGTACTCCTTGGGCTTCTTCTGGTCCAAAAACATCCTCCGTTGAGTTTCAGGTAAATTGGGCTCCGTTTGGTATCCCTTTTCTGCGATACTCAAAAACAAGGAAAAAACAGAAACTGGCACTGGGCTCTAGGTTAATAGGTTAGTCCCAAAAATCATATAAAAGTGTATATTAATGCCCATTAACATCGAAAATAGATAATATAATAGCATGGAACAATCATAAATTATAGATAAGTTGGAGATGTATCAAGCATCCCCAAGCTTAATTCCTGCTCGTCCTTGAGTAGGTAAATGATAAAAACAGAATTTTTGATGTGGAATGCTACCTAACATAATTCTCAATGTAATTTTATTAATTGTGGCATGAATGTTCAGATCCGAAAGATTCAAGACAAAAGTTTATATTGACATAAGAATAATAATACTTCATGCATACTAACAAAGCAATTATGTATTCTGAAAATAACATGACCAAAGAAAGTTCATCCCTACAAAGTCATATAGTTTGGCTATGCTCCATCTTCGTCACACAAAATACTCAAATCATGCACAACCCCGGTTTCAGCCAAGCAATTGTTTCATACTTAATATTTTTTCAAACTTTTTCAACTTTCACGCAATACATGAGCATGAGCCATGGATATATCACTATAGGTGGAATAGAGTGGTGGTTGTGGAGAAGACAAAAAGAGGAAGATGGTCTCACATCACCTAGGCATATCAATGGGCTATGGAGATGCCCATCAATAGATATCAATGTGAGTGACTAGGGATTGCCATGCAACGGATGCACTAGAGCTATAAATGTATGAAAGCTCAACAAAAGAAACTAAGTGGGTGTGCATCCAACTTGCTTGCTCACTAAGACCTAGGGCATTTGAGGAAGCCCATCGTTGGAATATACAAGCCAAGTTCTGTAATGAAAATTCCCACTAGTATATGAAAGTGACTAAACAAGAGACTCTCTATCATGAAGATCATGGTGCTACTTTGAAGCACAAGTGTGGAAAAAGATAGTAGCATTGTCCCTTTTTTCTTTTATTTTTTCCTTTTTTCCTTTTCTTTTTCTTTTTTTGGGCCTTTCTTTTTTTCTTTGGCCATACATCTATATTGATTTACAACTCGGTATTACAACTCGATACTAGAACAAAGTATGACTCTATATGAATGCCTATGGCGGTGTACCGGGATGTGCAATGAATCAAGAGTGACATGTATGAAAGATTATGCATGGTGGCCTAGCCACAAATACGATGTCAACTACATGATCATGCATGGCAATATGACAATGATGAAGCATCTCATAATAAATGGAACGGTGGAAAGTTGCATGGCAATATATCTCGGAATGGCTATGGAAATGCCATGATAGGTAGGTATGGTGGCTGTTTTGAGGAAGGTATATGGTGGTGTATGGTACCGACGAAAGTTGCGCGGTACAAGAGAGGCTAGCGTGGAAGGGTGAGAGTGCGTATAATCCATGGACTCAACATTAGTTATAAAGAAGTCACATACTTATTGCAAAAATCTACAAGTCATCAAAACAAAGTACTACAGACATGCTCCTAGGGGAAGGGCTGGTAGGAGTCAACCATCGCGCGATCCCGACCTCCACACAAAGGATGACAATCAAAGAAATACCTCATGCTTCAAATTTGTCACACAACGGTTATCATACGTGCATGCTACGGGACTTGCAAACCTCAACACAAGTATTTATCAAATTTACAACTACTCTACTAGCATGACTCTAATATCACCATCCTCACATCTCAAAACAATCATCAAGCATCAAACTTCTCATAGTATTCAATGCACTTTATATGAAAGTTTTTATTATATCCCTCTTGGATGCCCATCATATTAGGACTAAATTCATAACCAAAGCAAATTACCATGCTGTTCCAAAAGACTCTCAAAATAATATAAGTGAAGCATGAGAGTTCATCTATTTCTATAAAATAAAACCACCGCCGTGCTCTAAAAAGATATAAGTGAAGCACTAGACCAAATAACAAACTACTCCGAAAGATATAAGTGAAGATCAATGAGTAGTTGAATAATTATGTAACTATGTGAAGACTCTCTAACATTTAAGAATTTAAGATCTCGGGATATTATTCAAACATTAAGCAAAATAAAATAAAACAAAATGACGCTCCAAGCAAAACACATATCATGTGGTGAATAAAAATATAGCCTCCAGTAAAGTTACCGATAAACGAAGACGAAAGAGGGGATGCCCCAAGCTTAGGCTATTGGTTGTCCTTGAATATTACCTTGGGGGTGCCTTGGGCATCCCCAAGCTTAGGATCTTGCCACTACTTATTCCATAGTCCATCAAATCTTTACCCAAAACTTGAAAACTTCACAACACAAAACTCAACAGAAAACTCGTGAGCTCCGTTAGTATAAGAAAATAAAACCACCACTTAGGTACTGTTGTGAACTCATTATAAATTCATATTGGTGTTATATCTACTGTATTTCAATGTCTCTATGGTTCATACCCTCCGACACTACTCATAGATTCATCAAAATAAGCAAACAACACATAGAAAACAAAATCTGTCAAAAACAGAACAGTCTGTAGGAATCTGTAACTTTCGAATACTTCTGTAACTCTAAAAATTCTGAAATAAATTGTTGGACGTGAGGAATTTGTCTAGTAATCATCTGCAAAAAGAATCAATGTAAAAGTACTCTCTAGTAAAAAATGGCAGCTAATCTCGTGAGCGCAAAAGTTTCTGTCTTTTTACAGCAAGATAACATTAACATTCACCCAAGTCTTCCCAAAGGTTCTACTTGGCACTTTATTGAAACAAAAGCTATAAAACATGATTACTATAGTAGCTTAATCATGTGGACACAAAAAATAGTAAGGGTAAATATTTGGTTGTCTGCCAACAAGCGCTTTTCATTAATGCCTTTTAGCTAGGCATGATGATTTCGATGATGTTCGCATAAAATATGAGAATTGAAACATAAAGAGAGCAACATGAAGAATATAACTAGCACATTTAAGTCTAACCCACTTCCTATGCATAGGGATTTTGTGAGGAAACAACTTATGGGAACGAGAATCAACTAGCATAGGAAAGCAAAACAAGCATAGCTTCAAGATTTTCAACACATAGAGAGGAAACTTGATATTATTGCAATTCCTACAAGCATATGTTCCTCCCACACAATAATTTTCAGTAGCATCAAGAATTAATTCAACAATATAACCATCACATAAAGCATTCTTTTCATGATCTACTAGCATAGAAAATTTACTAATCTCCACATAAGCAAAATTCTTCTCAGTCGGAATAGTGAGAGTATCATAAGAAACTCGAATACTATAAATTGTTTCCACATTAAAAGAGTAATGTTCAGAAAAAGGGTAATCATAATCATGACAAGTTTTATAAAATATAATCGTCACTACTTTTTATAGCATAACTGTCATCACAATAATCATCATAAATATGAGGCATGCTATCATCATGATAAATTTTCATATCAAAACTTGGGAGGCTAAAAATATCAACTTCATCAAACGTAGCATCCGCAAGCTTGGGACAAACATTAATTGCAGCAAATAAATTCTCAAACATGTCATTCTCATAAAACATAGCATCCCCAAGCTTGGGCCTTTTCATATCATAAGCATAATCACTCTCATCATTAATAGTATGGATATCACCGATAGTATAGCAATTATCGTCATCACAATGAGTAATAGGAGCAACATCATTTGGAAGGGATACTTTTTTTACCTTTGCTTCTCCGTCTTTTCTTTTTCTTCTTCGCATCATGTGTGGGTTTAATCCTATTTTTGGAGCTCCTTATTAACGAGATTGGTTGAATAGAAGGCTCCTCCTCGTTACCCGATTCATCATAAGAAAGAATAGGAGGATATTGGGAAATCTCTTCCCTTTCATTAGTATTCTCTTCATCTTCTATTTGTTTTCTTGTCTTTATGTAATTGGCAATATAAGGATTTTCAATGCAATTCACCGCGCAATACATACAAATTTAGATCATATTCAAGAACTTTATCAAGGACAAATTCTAGAAGATTCTTAGTTATACGTTTGATTTCTTCATAACCCACAAGCAAACTAAGTTCATTATGATGTGCAAGGGAAATCAAGTCATCACAATTTTTGGACACAATTCGACCATGAAACAATTTGCATTTGATATTTAAATGACCATGTTCATTGCAAAGTTCACAAGTACGGCTAAGAAAATTTAAATTTTCAGCACAAACATCTAGCCTTTCTTGCAACCATTTAGTTTCTAAATACTTATGCCTCTTGCAAAATCTATCTTCCCTATTAGGTGTGTACTTGCAAACTCTATGCATTCCACAAAAATTGATATGCTTATATGGGATATTTTCATCATGACTAGTGCAATCATCATTGGTACTATGGATATTCGAAGAATTCACACTAACAACATTGCAATCATGCTCATCATTCAAGTATTTAGTGCGAAACATTTTAATACATTCTTCTTCTAGTACTTGGGCACAATTTTCCTTCCCATTATTTTCACGAAAGATATTAAAAAGATGAAGCATATGAGGCAACCTCAATTCCATTTTTATAAACTAAACTAGTGATAAAACAAGAAACTAAAAGATTCGATTGCAAGATCTAAAGATATACCTTCAAGCACTCACCTCCCCCGGCAACGGCGCCAGAAAAGAGCTTGATGTCTACTACGCAACCTTCTTGTTGTAGACATTGTTGGGCCTCCAAGTGCAGAGGTTTGTAGGACAGTAGCAAATTTCCCTCAAGTGGATGACCTAAGGTTTATCAATCCGTGGGAGGTGTAGGATGAAGATGGTCTCTCTCAAACAACCCTGCAACCAAATAACAAAGAGTCTCTTGTGTCCCCAACACACCCAATACAACGGTAAATTGTATAGGTGCACTAGTTCGGCGAAGAGATGGTGATACAAGTGCAATATGGATGGTAGATATAGGTTTTTGTAATATGAAAATATAAAAATAGCAAGGTAACTAATGATAAAAGTGAGCACAAATGGTATTGCAATGAAACAAGGCCTAGAGTTCATACTTTCACTAATGCAAGTTCTCTCAACAATAATAACATAACTGGATATAACTATCCCTCAACATGCAACAAAGAGTCACTCCAAAGTCACTAATAGCAGAGAACAAACCAAGAGATTATTGTAGGGTACGAAACCACCTCAAAGTTATTCTTTCTGATCGATCAATTCAAGAGTCTGTAGTAAAATAACACGAAGCTATTCTTTCCGTTCGATCTATCCTAGAGTTCGTACTAGAATAACACCTTAAGACACACATCAACCAAAACCCTAATGTCACCCAGATACTCCAGTGTCACCTCAAGTATCCGTGGGCATTATTATAGGATATGCATCACAGAATCTCAGATTCATCTATTCAACCAACACAACGAACTTCAAAGAGTGCCCCAAAGTTTCGATCGGTTTGTCAAGAAGAAAATGTGGGCCAACCCCTATGCATAGATTCCCAAGGTCACGGAACCCGTAAGTTGATCACCAAAACATACATCAAGTGAATCAATAGAATACCCCATTGTCACCACGGGTATCCCACGCAAGACATATATCAAGTGTTCTCAAATCCTTGAAGACTCAATCCGATAAGATAACTTCAAAGGGAAAACTCAATCCATTACAAGAAGGTAGAGGGGGAGAAACATCATAAGATCCAACTATAGTAAGAAAGCTCGTGATACATCAAGATCGTGCCATCTCAAGAACACGAGAGAGAGAGAGAGAGAGAGAGATATCAAACACATAGCTACTTGTACATACCCTTAGCCCCGAGGGTGAACTACTCCCTCCTCATCATGGAGAGCGTCGGGATGATGAAGATGGCACCGGTGAGGGATTCCCCCTCCGACAGGGTGCCAGAATGGGTCTAGATTGGTTTTCGGTGGCAACAGAGGCATTCGGCGGTGGAACTCCCGATCTAGGTTATTTTCTGGAGGTTTCTGTATATATAAGAGGTGTTGGAGTCGGGAACAAGTAAGGGAGGGTCCCCAAGGCGGCCACGAGATAGGGGGGTGCGCCCAGGGGGGTGGGCGCACCCCCACCCTTGTGGGAAGCCCTGGACTCCCCTGGTCCACCTTCGGTACTCCTTGGTCTTCTTCTGGTCCAAAAACGTCTTCTGTTGAGTTTCAGGTCAATTGGGCTCCGTTTGGTATCCCTTTTCCACGATACTCAAAAACAAGGAAAAAACAAAAACTGGCACTGGGCTCTAGGTTAATAGGTTAGTCCCAAAAATTATATAAAAGTGTATATTAAAGCCCATTAAACATCCAAAACAGATAATATAATAGCATGGAACAATCAAAAATTATAGATACGTTGGAGAAGTATCATCGGGCTGCTCGTCAATCTCGTCCACATTGACGTGGTTCACTTGTCCTCTGGTGAACGGGTTGGGCTTCTTTCCTGAGCTTCCATTGCCATTCCCATTCTTTGACTCGGGGCACTCAGTAGCGTAGTGTCCGGTCTTCCCACACTTGAAACAAGTAATGTGACTCAGATCCTTCTTGGTGGGTGTGGATGGAGTGGAACGATTCTGATTGTTGCTTCCTCCATTCCCATTGCCATTCCTAGCACCACTGTGGTTGTGTGCATTCCCTCCATTGTTAGAATGGCCTCCATGGTTATGGGTGGGATGGTTGTGTCCTCCTGAGTAGGGAGTATAGCGGGGCTTCTGCTGGGCTCCAGAATTGAACTTCCCAGCTCCATACTTCCTCTTGCGGTTGTCAATCTGTTGCTGCTTTCCTTCTAACATGATAGCTTTGTCTACTAGCTCTTGATAATTGTTATAGGTTGCTAGCATCAGCTGCATACTCATCTCATCATTGAGTCCTTCTAGAAAGTTCTCCTGCTTCGCGGCGTTAGTGGCCACATCATCTGGTGCATAACGAGCTAACTGCCTAAAGTCATCCACGTATTTCCCTATAGTATTGTTCCCTTGGTGCAAGTTGTGAAACTCATGCTTCTTCAGGCTCATGGCTCCTGCTGAGACATGTGATGTGCGAAAAGCTTGCTGAAACTGATCCCAAGTAATCGCAACAAGTGGGTAGGTGGCGGTGTAGTTCTCCCACCAAGCGGCTGCTGGTCCCTCAAGCTGATGTGCAGCAAAACGCACTCTCTCTGCATCTATGCATCCTGCAGTTTCTAGCTCTCTGTCCACCTTACGGAGCCAGTCATCTGCAACTATAGGCTCGGTGCTATTAGAGAATACTGGCGGTTGCAACCTTAAGAACGGGTCAAGTTGTCATGGGGAGGCGGAGGTGGGTTGTTGTTGTTGTTGTGATTCTGGACAAGTAGTTGCATCAAAGTGTTCTACTGCTGGATCAACTGGGTGAGCTCAGGGGGAAACTCAAATCCAGGCTCACGTCTCGGAGGCATCTGAGGGGTTTAGAGGGGAGAGATTAGAATATAATAAGGTCTAGGGGAAAATCACTACCCATATGCACATGAGACAAACAATTTCATATCATATCACTCAATTTCAAACAAGAGCAAACAAAAGATCCTATTACAAAGCTAGCGAACGATCCTAAATACTCGGATTAATTCTAATGATTACATGGTGGTCATCTAATGACTGTCATCTAAAGACTCCATGATATCTGCTCCAGCTTCGTCTTCATAGTCACTTTCATCACTGTCGGTGTCGTCTATCAAAATGTAGTTCTCCATAGTAATTCCTATCTCTGGTTCCGGCTTCACTGTGCCAGTTCCAACCTTCTTCTTCAGTGCTTCATTCTGCTCCAATAGTATGGCGATTTCCTCTTCATATCCATCTCATACTGTCTTGAGTTCTTCTTCTAGCTCCACATTCCGGGTTATCACCATGTTGCTCTTCTGCATAAGTGCGCACATCTGATTCTCGTAGCGTCGAATGTGTTGGTCCGTCTCCTGGATGTATGCTGCAATGGATCCATCCTTCCTGGTGCGAAGCATCTCCCATTGCTCATCTCGACGTCCATAAATCTGGTAGATGGTGTCTTCAAGGTCTTTGTTGTAGACTTCACATATGCGTCCAAATGTGATGTGAGCTGCCATACTCTTTCCCAAGCTCCATGACGGTGCGTCGAATGCTAGCTCCAGTGGCTCCATGAATGGTGCAGTAGTCCTCCCAGGTACACTAACTTTGATCTTCCAGCACTCCTCTTCCGGCGATGTTGCGTAGAGATCTCCTGTGATACTTGGTATTCCAATGTGCAAATATCTAGTGACTTCCTTCAAGTGCTTTCCGAAAGGGGTGTCATCATCGGGCTGAGTGAACTTGCTCCCTGGGTCCGACATCTATAGATAAGAAATAGAGAAGAATTAGAATGAGTAGAGAAGAAGTAGAATGAGTAGAGGAGAACACCCTATGGCTCATCCTAGTGGTCGCGTCCTACAGTCAACGTGTGATCTGATACCATCTTGTAGCGACCATGGTTCCAATGAACCGAAGTCTCTATGCTCAATGTCATCCCTTGATCGGTATGCTGACACACACAGTACTCGAGGATTTATAATAGAGGTTCAATCACACTTTATTACATCTAAAATCCTCGAAGAGGCAATATCCATTACACGAGAATGGATGAAGGACATCTAAATAAAATAAACTTGAAAGTGCAAGTTATCGACTAGAGGGGGGGGTGAAAAGGCGATTTTTACGAAAGTGTTCAAAACACGATTTCTTTTAAAGACAGACAGATGAAATGAACCTATATGATTAGCAGCGGATGATAAACATTTCCAGGCACACAGTAGTCAAGTAAGCATCATGAAGATAACATGAAGACTATTGATAGCAAGGTAACACAGATCGAGATGGAAGATATAAACGAAGCTAAACATGGAACAGTCATCACACAGTGAAGTCAAACTGATCAGACAAACAAGCAATGACTTCACGAAGACAGACTGGATGTAAGTGAGATGGAAGATAGAACCAGTATTTTGGAGACGCAGGGGATTTGGTAGACCAGTTCCAGTTGCTGTGACAACTGTACATCTGGTTAGGGAGGCTGAGATTGAACTCTGAAGACCATGTCTTCACCTTATTCCCCTTGAGCTAAGGACACCCAGTCCTCGCCCAATCACTCTGGTAAGTCTTCAAGGTAGACTTCTGAACCTTCATAGACTTTGTTCACCGGCAATCCACAATCACTCTTGGATGCTCAAAACGAGATGCCTAACCGGCTGGAGGATACACAGTCCTCAAGTGTAACAAGTCTTCAGATCACACCGACAGAAAGACTTCAGTGATGCCTAACACTCTTTGGCTATAGCGACCACGATCCGAATGGACCGAAGTCTCTGTTTTCTGTGTCATACCTGGATCGGCAATGATGACACACACAGTACTTTGAAGGATTTATAAGAGAGTGGCAATCACACACTTATTACATCGAATGTCTCAAAAGATAACTTATTACAAAGTAAAATGGCATAAGGCCATCTAACACGATAATAGCGGAAGACTTGGAAGATAAGTGAGTCCATCAACTCCAACGGCATAGCTGAGTGCATGACAAACGACCTAGCGCACCTTACTCTTCGCTTGGAAAGTCTGCAACAGGATATGTTGCAGCCCGAAACGGGCCAGCACATGGAATATGCTGGCAAGATAACACAGTAGAGCAAGTAACAGAATAAAGGCTAACACTACATGCATACACGACTGGTGGAGGCTCTAAGGTTAGAGTTTTTGCATAAAGCCAAATTTTCCCTACAACAAAGGAATAAATTTTATTTTAACTATCATGGTAGTTGAAACATCATTGAGAAGGTACCTCCAACTCAATCCCAATTAAAGTAATCATTAACAACCTAGCAAATTAGTTTTAGAGTGATGAGATCAACCAATAATTCATGTACCAGATACTCAGGATGTCCTTAATCGGGGACACGACTAATCATGATTAGTTTGTACACTCTGCAGAGGTTTGCACACTTTTCCCCACAAGACTCGATCTCCTCCGTTGGCTTTCTCGCACTGCATGGTGTTTGAGAAACGGATGACCGAGACACAGTCTTTCAGAAGCATTTACTCTTTACCCCGGGTGGACCGGTACACCTACTTTCCCCTACATCTGCTAGTCCACCACTGAAAGAGCTCACACAACATACTAAACTATGGCAGAGCCCATAATGGTATTGTGGCTACACACGTAAGTTTCTAGCATGAATAGTTTTATGACCCCTTTGAGCCTGGGTGGCATTCCATAGGAAAAATCACACGGTACCCCCAGGATTTCCTAGGACAGCATTGGATTCTCCGGGTGCCCTGCAGCCAATCCACCCAGATGTGTATTAAAGTAGCCACCTTAAGTTGAACCATTAATTAACAATCTCACATCTGTCATGGATACTCTCAAACCCAATCCAGGTCTATGAGCATAGCATGGCAACCTAAGTATAACGTAGAAGTAACTCCCAAGGGTTTGAAAATAATGCAGGTAATAGGTTCTACCTCAATCTACTTCCCAGACCCACAAATTTAAGAGATCCTACTCATGCAATGTGTGAGGGTTTGATCTAATGCATAAAAACTGGGTAATAAAAGGCATGATCAAAGTGTTACTTGCCTTGCTGATGATTCGCAAAACCTAGGGACTCGTAGTAGCAAGCTTCGCACTCCGGGAATTCTATCGCAAGCAAACAATAACATACATAAGAAACCAAGCAAAGATGCATAGATAAAACTCAAATAAGAAGATCTAACCAGAAATTTCAACTAAAGAACCCCGGTTTGCAAAAAGAATCAAATCAAACGGAGCAACGAAACTCAAACTACGAAAGAAACAAGATCCATTTACTAGATTGAACTAAAGTCAAATTTTGCAGTATCAAAACCTTGTTCAAGTTGGTTAAACGGAAAGAGGGCTTCGAGACGAAAATCTAGGCGCTTGAATCACCTGATTCCGACTTATGAGTGAAAGGAAAAACTAAAACGAAGATCACGGCAGAAATCACGATCGAAAATAATCGCGGAAAAACCGTAAAAAAGAAAAACTAACGAATAGGCTAACGAACGAACGTTCATTGTCTGTGATTAAGGGGCGAACAATGTTCCTTAAAACGAATGTACGGACGAACGTCCGCTATTTAATCGAACCGATAAAAACCGAAGGAATCGATCTAAAAAAACATATCTAGGGTTTCGAAAAAAACCGATTGGTTTTCCGAGGAAAACTGGCGGCGGCGGCTACCTCGGCGGTGGCGGGTTCGGCGGCGACGGGCTCTGGTGAGGCGGCGGGCTAGCGGCGGGGTGGCGGCGGTGCTCCGGCGGTGCGACGGGCTGGCGGCGGCGGCGCAAGGCGGCGGCGTGTGCTAGGGTTAGGGTTTGGGGCGGCTCGGGCGGGGCGACGGGCTAGGCTGCGGGGCGGCCGGCTGGGCTTATAAAGGCCCCCCGGGCGGAGTCCCGGTCGGACACGGCCCGACTAGGTCGGTTCCTTTTTTTGTATAAATAGTCCTGACGTGGCAAAATGGGTGAAAAAAATACTAAACTTACTCGAAAACTTAAAAAATAAGCTTTCACCATCCTCTAATAATATTTAGGACAAAGTGAACATTTTTCCCGGACCTAAATGCAATTTTGAAAAACGAGTATTTTTCCTATGCAAATAAAATTGCAAATAAATCCAAATAAAATACCAAAATTGATTTTAACATTTTTCCTCTAATATTTGTGTTGTTTTGGGGAAGTCATATTATCTCCGCTCACATATTTAATTATGAAATATTTTCGAAGAGAAAAATAATTAAAACCAAAGTGATCCTCGTACCGATATTTGAGAAAACTCAAATATGAAAACGGTAAAATCCCCAACTCTCTTCGCGGGTCCTTGAGTTGCTTAGAATTTTCGAGGATCGCAACACACAAATGCAAATAAAATATGATATGCAAGATGACCTATGTATAACATTCCAAATTGAAAATTTGGGATGTTACAAACCTACCCCCCTTAAGATGAATCTCGTTCTCGAGATTCAGGTTGGCTAGAAAATAGGTGTGGGTGGTCCTTGCGTAGATCATCCTCTCGTTCCCAGGTGGCTTCATCCTCGGTATGGTGACTCCACTGAAGTTTGCAACACTTTATAACCTTGCTGCGGGTGACTCTGCTTGCAAACTCGAGGATCTTGACCGGTTTCTCCTCGTAAGTTAGATCAATATCCAACTGAATTGCTTCCAGGGGCACTATGTCTCTCAGAGGAATATCGGCCATCTCAGCATGTCACTTCTTAAGCTGGTAAACGTGAAACACATCATGAAATCCTGACAATCCTTCGGGTAACTCCAACTTGTAGGAAACCTCTTCCATGCGTTCCAAAACATGGTATGGTCCCACAAATCTCGGGGCTAACTTTCCCTTAACTCCGAATCATTCAACTCCTCGCAGAGGCGACACTCTTAGGTATTCTCTGTCTCCGATTTCATAGACTACTTCCTTGCGCTTCGAATCTTCATAACTCTTTTGCCTGGACTGAGCTACCTTCAGTCTATCTCGAACCAGCTTAACCTTCTTTTCTGACTCTTTGATCAGATCTGGTCCAAATAACCGACGGTCTCCGACTTCATCCCACATCAATGGCGTTCGGCATCTCCTCCCATACAATGCTTCGAACGGTGCCATCTTCAAACTGGCCTGGTAAATGTTGTTGTACGAAGACTCCACGTAGGGCAAGTTGTCATCCCAACTAGATCCACAATCTAACGCACAAGCTCTCAACATGTCCTCCAGAATCTGATTGACTCTCTCGGTCTATCCATCAGTCTGCGGGTGAAAGGCTGTACTAAACTCTAGCCTGGTTCCCAAAGTCTGGTGCAACTGATGCCAAAACTTTGATGTAAGCTGTGTTCCTATATCTGATACGATGGTCCTCGGAACTCCGTGCAGACATACGATCCTGGTCATGTATATCTTGGCCAACTTTGCACTAGTATAGGTGGTTTTCACGGGGATAAAGTGGGCTACTTTGGTTAAGCGATCCACTACTACCCAGATTGATTCATATCCCAATCGGGTCCTAGGTAATCCGGGATAAAATCCATGCCAAGCTTATCCCACTTCATTCGGGTATTGGCATAGGCTGTAGTAATCCTGCTGGTCTCTCATGTTCTGCCTTCACTCTCTGGCATACATCACATACTGCTACATACTCGGCAATATCCTTCTTCATTCCCATCCACCAGAAACGTTCCTTCAAATCCAAATACATCTTAGTGTCTCCGGGGTGTATTGAGTATGGGGAATCATGTGCTTCCTGTAGTATCAACTTCCTGATCTCGACGTTGTTGGGCTTATAGATCCGGTCCTCAAACCATAAGGTGTCGTGTTCGTCCTCATGAAAACCCTTGGCTTTTCCTTCACTCATCTTCTCCTTTATTTCTGCAATCTCTTTGTCCTCCTTCTGAGATTCTCGTATCTTTCCCAATAATGTTGACTGAACCTCCAAGGCTGCAACAAAACCTCTAGGAACTATCTCCAAACGAAGCTCCCTGAGATCTTCTGCTAACCCCTTTGGCAATCCTCCATTTACTATGGTATTGGCATAGCTCTTCCGGCTCAAAGCGTCTACAACGACCTTTGCCTTGCCTGGATGATAGTGCAGCTTCATATCATAATCCTTTATGAGCTCCAACCATCTCCTCTGTCTAAGGTTCATCTCCTTCTGAGTGAAAATGTACTTCAAACTCTTGTGATCCGTGTACACATCACAATGGTTTCCAATAACGAAATGTCTCCAGGTTTTGAGCGCATGCACTACAGCTGCTAGCTCCAAATCATGCGTAGAATAATTCAACTCGTGCGGTCGAAGTTGACGGGATGCATAAGAAACAACTCTTCCGTCCTACATGAGTACTCCTCCAAGTCCTAAGCGAGAAGCATCGGAATACACTTGGAAATCCTTGCGTATATCTGGCAAGATCAACACTGGGGCTGTCGTCAAACGTTTTTTCAACTCCTGGAAACTTTCTTCGCACTCTTCAGTCCAATAAAACTTGGTGTCCTTCTTCAACAATGCCGTCATAGGCTTTGCAATCTTGGAGAAATTCTCTATGAGTCTCCGGTAATATCCCGCGAGTCCAAGAAAACTACGGATTTCTCCAACTGAGGTGGGTGCCAACCACTCAGTGATTGCCTGCACCTTGATAGGATCCACTTCTATACCTTCTCCTAATATAACATGTCCTAAGAATCCAACTTCCTTTAACCAAAACTCACATTTGCTGAACTTGGCGTATAACTGATGTTCTCTGAGCTTCTCAAGAATAAACACAAATGTTCCTCGTGTTCCTCTTCGTTCTTCGAGTACACCAAAATATTATCAATGAATACCACGACAAACTTATCCAAGAACTCCATGAACACCTTATTCATCATACTCATGAAATAGGCAGGGGCGTTAGTCAATCCAAATGACATAACCGTATACTCATATAGCCCATACCTTGTGGTGAAGGCTGTCTTAGGTATATCCTTCTCTCGGATCTTCAACTGGTGGTATCCTAATCATAGATCGATTTTGGATAGTACTTTATCTCCTTGAAGTTGGTCGAACAGATCATTGATCATCAGCAGTGGGTACTTAATATTAATCGTCACCTCGTTCAATGCCCGATAATCAAGGACCATCCTTAAAGATCCATCCTTATTCTCGACCAAAAGTACTGGGGCTCCCCAAGGTGATGAACTTCGTCGAATGAATCCTTTCTCCAATAACTCCTTAATCTGCTTCTTGATCTCCTCCAGATCATTTGCTGGCATCCGGTATGGTCTCTTCGATATTGGTCCGATGCCTGGCAATAGCTCTATCAAAAACTCAATATCCCTATCTGGCGGCATGCCTGGTAGCTCCTTTGGAAATACATCCGGGCAATCCTTTACTACATGCACTTCCTCCTGAACAACTCCCGAGAGAGAATTTACTTGTGTCCTCCTAGACGAATGCCTAGATACATACTTGATCCTTTGTCCCTCCGGGGTGGTAAGTAAAATTGACTTACTGGCACAATCGATGTTCCCTCCATACATCGGTAGCCAATCCATACCTAGTATCACATCCAATCCTTGTGACTCCAAAATGGCACTTAAAAACATCCTTGAAAACATCCTTGACTTGCCATATACTCCGCTCCTGAGGAACTTACTAACATGGGGGTCTTAAGTACTTGGGTGGGCAACTTATATCTATCCACGAATCCCCTTGAAATGTATGAATGCGATGCACCAGTATCAAAAAGAACTATTGCGGTAAACGACTTAACCAAAATCTTACCGACAACAACATCCAGCCGCTCTTCAACCTCCTCCACGTTCACGTGGTTCACTTGTCCCCTGTTGAAAGGGTTGGGCTTCTTCCCAGCGCTTCCATTGCCGTTCCCATTCTTCGCTTCAGGGCACTCCATGGCGTAGTGTCCATTCTTCCCGCACTTGAAACAGGTAATGTGACCTAAATCCCTCTTGGCGGGTATGGATGGAGTAGTGCGGTTCTGATTATTGCTTGCTCCGTTCCCATCCCATTCTTGGAGCCATTGTGGTTATGAGAACTCCCTCCATTATGGGTGTGGCTTCCATGGTTATGGGTGTATCCTCCCGAGTTTGGGGTGAAACGGGGCTTCTGCTCGGCTCCAGAATTATTCTTTCCTTGTCCATACTTCCTCTTGTGGCTCTCAATCTGCTGCTGCTTCCCTTCAATCATAAGAGCCTTATCTACCAACTCCTGTTAGTTGTTTAAGGTTGCCACCATCAACTGTATGCTCATCTCATCATTCAGCCTTTCCATAAACTTCTCCTGCTCCGCGGCATCTGTGGCCACATCATCAGGGGCATAGCGAGATAGAGTACTAAACTTATCTATGTACTGAGCCACAATACGATTTCCTTGGCGCAAGTTGTGAAACTCACACTTCTTCATGCTCATGGCTCCAGTTGAGACATGGGCGGTGCGAAAAGCTTGCTGAAACAGATCCCAAGTGATATTGGCTATAGGAAAAGTGGCTGTGTAATTCTCCCACCATGCTGCTGCTGGTCCAGCCAATTGATGTGCGGCCAAACGCACCTCTCAGCATCCGTGCAATTTTCGGTGGTCAATTCCCTTCCAATCTTGCGTAGCCAGTCATCAGCAACTATTGGTTCAATGCTACTAGAAAACACCGGTGGTTGCAACCTTAGTAACCGGGTTTGGTTGTCCACTGGTGGTGGTGGTGGTGGAGGGTTGTTGTTGTTGTTGTTGTTGTTGTTGTTGTTGTTGTTGTTGTTGTTGTTGTTGTTGTTGTTGTTGTTGTTGTTGTTGTTGTTGTTGTTGTTGTTCTGATTGTTCTGGTTGTTTTGTACAAGAAGTTGCATCAAAGTGTTCTGCTGCTGGATCAACTGAGTGAGCTCAAGGGGAAACTGAAATCCGGGCTCACGTCTCGGAGGCATCTGATGGGTTTAGAGGGAAGAGATTAGAATAGAAATGAGGTCTAGGGGGAAATTCTCTACCCATATGCACATGAGGCAAACACAAACATGTCACACCAATCAATTTCAAGCAAGGGCATACAAAAGATCTAACTAACGTTACAAAAGTGCTCTAAATTATACTTTATGGGGAAAACTACTAGTCATATGGTGGTCATCTAGAAATTTTGATCGGCGGATGATTCCATGATATCTGCTCCAACTTCATCTTCATAGTCATCATCACTATCATCGGGGTGTGAGTTGGTGTCGTCGATGATGATGTAGTCTTTAGAACGAATCTCCTGGGGTTCTTCTTCTTCTTCTTCTCCTCCTGGCGCTGGATCTCCCATGAATAATCCTAGCTTCCTTGTCAGGTCGTCATTCTTCTCCACAAGTATTGTCATCTCCTCCTCATATCCATCACGTGTGGACTTGCGTTTCTCTTCTAGCTCTGAGTTCCTGGTTAATGCCTTCTTCAAATCTATCATGCCTGCGCACATCTGGTGCTCCTGTCGACGAATGTGCTGGTTTAACTCCTGGATGAAAGCTGCAATGGACCTGTCCTTCCACGTGCTGATCATATCCCTTTGCTAATCTCGGCGTCCACATATCTGGTAGATAATGTCCTTCAACTCCTGCTTGTAGACTTCTACAATACGTCCCATAGCAATGTGGGCTGCCATACTCTTACCTAGGCTCCAGGTTGGTGCATCAAAGGAAAACTCTATCGGCTCAGTGGATGGTGCGAATGTCCTCTCGGGAATTTAAACTTGAATATTCCATCGCTCCTCTTCTGGTAAAGTGGCGGTGTAGGTCCCGGTGAAGCTTGGTATTCCGATGTTCAGGTACCTAGTGACTTCCTTGAAGTGTCGCCCAAATGGTGTGTCTTCATCCGGTTGAGTGAACTTGTTCCTTGGGTCCACCGTCCTAAAGAGTAGAAAATGGATAGAAGTAAAAAATGAGTAGAGAAGAGTGACCTAAGGTTTATCTTAGTGGTCATGTCCTACATTCGGCGTGTGCTCTGATACCATCTTGTAGCGACCACGATCCGAATGGACCGAAGTCTCTGTGTTCTGTGTCATCCCTGGATCGGTAATGCTGATACACACAGTACTTTAAAGGATTTATAACAGAGTGGCAATCACACACTTATTACATAGAATGTCTCAAAAGAGAACTTATTACAAAGTAAAATGGCATAAGGCCATCTAACACGATAACAGCGGAAGACTTGGAAGATAAGTGAGTCCATCAACTCCAACGGCATAGCTGAGTGCATGACAAACGACCTAGCGCACCTTACTCTTATTCTGAAAGTCTGCAACATGATATGTTGCAGCCCGAAACGGGTCAGCACATGGAATATGCTGGCAAGATAACACAGTAGAGCAAGTAACAGAATAAAGGCTAACACTACATGCATATACGTCTGGTGGAGGCTCTAAGGTTAGAGTTTTTGCATAAAGCCAATTTTTTCCTACAACAAAAGAATAACTTTTATTTTAACTATCATGGTAGTTGAAACATCATTGAGAAGGTACCTCGAACTCAATCCCAATTAAAGTAATCATTAACAACCCAGCAAATTAGTTTTAGAGTGATGAGATCAACCAATAATTCAAGTACCAGATACTCAAGATGTCCTTAACCGGGGACACGGCTAATCATGATTAGTTTGTACACTCTGCAGAGGTTTGCGCACTTTTCCCCACAAGACTCGATCTCCTTCGTTGGATTTCTCGCACTGCATGGTGTTTGAGAAACGGATGACCGAGACACAGTCTTTCAGAAGCATTTACTCTTTACCCCGGGTGGACCGGTACACCTACTTTCCCCTACATATGCTAGTCCACCACTGAAAGAGCTCACACAACATACTCAACTATGCCAGAGCCCATAATGGCATTGTGGCTGCACACGGAAGTTTCTAGCATTAATATTTTTATGATCCCTTTGAGCCTGGGTGGCATTCCATATGAAAAATCACACGGTACCCCCGGGATTTTCTAGGACAACACTGGATTCTCTATGTGCCCTGCAACCAATCCACCCAGATGTGTATTAAAGTAGCCACCTTAAGTTGAACCATTAATTAACAATCTCACATCTGTCATGGATACTCTCAAACCCAATCCACGTCTACGAGCATAGCATGACAACCTTAGCATAACGTAGAAGTAACTCCCAAGGGTTTGAAAATAATGCAGGTAATAGGTTCTACCTCAATCTACTTCCCAGACCCGCAAATTTAAGAGATCCTACTCATGCAATGTGTTAGGGTTTGATCTAATGCATAAAAACTGGGTAATAAAGGGTATGATCAAAGTGTTACTTGCCTTGCTGATGATTCGCAAAAACCTAGGGACTTGTATTAGCACTCTTCGCACTCCGGGAATTCTATCGCAAGCAAACAATAGCATATATAAGCAACCAAGCAAATATGCATAGGTAGAACTCAAATAAGAAGATCTAACCAGAAAGTTCAACTAAAGAACCCCGGTATGCAAAAAGAATCAAATCAAACGGAGCAACGAAACTCAAACTATGAAAGAAACAAGATCCGTTTACTAGATTGAACTAAACTCAAATTTTACAGTATCAAAACCTTGTTCAAGTTGGTTAAACGGAAAGAGGGCTTCAAGACGAAGATCTAGGCGCTTGAATCGACTGATTCCGACTTACGAGCGAAAAGAAAAACTAAAATGAAGATCAGGGCAGAAATCGCGATTGAAAATAATCGTGGAAAAACCCTGAAAAAGAAAAACTGACGAATAGGCTAACGAACGAATGTTCGTTGTCTGTGCCTAAGGGGGAACAACGTTCGTTAAAATGAACGTGTCGGTGTACAAAAAGAGGGGTACACTTTTTGTACCCCTATGACTGTGCACGGGCAGTCTGAGCCACGGCGCCATCGCACCAAGTATGGCAAGGGAGGCAAGCTGGGGCAAGACTAAAGCTTGATGGAGACTGAAGCGACGCCAAGAACAAGACCACGAAGAGCTAAGGGACGAAGCGGCTTCCCCCGGCAAGATCCTTGCCGATCTTGCCGGGGCTGGCTCTGGCCGCCACGACAAGACCCTTGTCGCGGCAACTCGCCCCGCGCCTATGGAGCGAATCACCCTTGAGTCCACCGCCCCTATGGGGCGAGGATTCAGGAGATATCCCCGTGGTGGCATGCAGATCTTTGTGAAGACCTTCAAGATCAGATGCAAGATAAGAAGACGACGACCCTTGGCGGGATCCCAGCCAAGGAGGTCCACAAGGCCCCCGGCAAGCACCTTGCCGGGGATGACAGCAGGCACCGCGGCAAGTTCCTTGCCGGGGCCCCGGCAAGGCCCTTGCCGAGGACACCCACGGGGCCACCATCAGACCCGCACCAACTGGGTTTCCACCGACCCACGCAACTGCCGACCTGACCAGCTGGACAGGCTCCTGCGTGGCGACCCACAAATCTTCATGGAGACCCGCCGTTGCGCCACCTCAGCTACCTGTCTGCCTACATGGCACCTCAGGCACCGCTGGCCAGGGCGCGTGTCGACACGAGGAGGAGCGGCGACGGACAAGACGGGCGTCTCCCCTCGTCCCCGATAAAGCAAGGACACCTAAGCTGGGCGCATTAAATGCACCTTGTCCTGTAATGCGAGGGATAACCTTGCATCACTGTACCCTTTCCACCTCCTGTGTGCCACTGTGGCAACCCCTTTTCCCTATAAAAGGAGGCCCGAGGCGACCAGGAGGGGGATTCGGCTTTTCGGAACCCCTCACGACTCTTTTGGAGCTCTTCGTTAGCCGAAGAACACCAACATATTATCCACCAAAGCAGGAGTAGGGTTTTACGCATCTTTGCGGCCCGAACCTGGGTAAAGGAACCGTGTCCTGATCGTTAGATCCGCTCTTCTCTCAACCCCGCGCCCCACAACCGTAGTAGGGATTTTTGTGATCCCATAGGTGTCAATCCAAATACACCGACATCTTTGGCGCGCCAGGTAGGGGGCGCAGTTGTGAGAATCGGCTTTAGCGGTTTGTTCGACGCTTCTGCATCATCATGGCGCCCAAGAATAAGACGATGGTGGCGGTTGGCCAGTCGGAAGCCGGACAGCCCGTCCCGATGCGGGGGAGCTGTGGACCAGTCGCGGAAAGGACTCGGGGCGCTGCTCGCGAACACCAACGCCATCCCGACAGCCGGAGTTTGGGAGGTGGCGATGCCTGTGCACCTGGTAACAGGCCGCACATCGCCAGTTCCAGAGATGGAACCCGGCCCTCCGCGGGTGGCGCGGGGCCCTCCATGGCCGCGGCCACACCACCCGAGGGCGACGCGAGGCCCTCCAGAACTCCCACACCGGCGCCAACAGCGCGCTCTTCTCAAGCAGCGCGCGACGAACGGCGTCGTCGTCCCAAAGACCCCGGACGTCGCCATGGGAAGAGCCCCGAGCGATGCTCCCGGGACGAAGAAGGCCTGCCCGCTCGTCGAAGCGCTGGTGGAGACGATAGGCGATCGTGGGATCGTGATGGGGCTCCCCCTGACGAGGTCAGGGGTCGAAGCGCGTAATGATCCGTGCAGGTTTCGCTACCGCCGACACCAGCCGAAGCTTTGGTGTGCGCGCAGTTGCTCCTCGACTTTCCTCCCGTTACGGGGAAACTCGACGAATGGAGAGCCACCATCCGAAGCCTTCACGCAGTCGCCAACAGGGACGACCTAAATCCAGCGGAGCTCCCGGGCCGACGCTCTGATGGGGTCCCACGCATCGTGGGCGGGAGAGCTGGCAGCGCCGTGGCTATGGTGCATTTGCCTCCCCCTCGCCCAGTGCCGCGTGCGTCGACCCGTCGAGACATCGCGGGCGACGCCATCTCCATAGCGTCGTCCGACCCGCGGACCCGCGGCGACCAGCGTCAAGTTCTTCAGGAGCGAGCCCATGAAGACGCTCGAACCACCATCAAGCGCCGGCGCGAAACGCGCCACCAGTTAGACAGGCGAGCAGGGCCTGCTGCGGACCGCCCAGCACCGGAAAGCCCTGGAGTTGTCCGGCTTTCACCCGTGAGCTGCGGTAGTTCTAGTGGCCCTCTCACCGCACCTTCAAACCTGACGTTGGCGAGAAGTACAACGGCAAGACCCACCCATCGCAGTTCCTCAGCATCTACACCATCACGATGCAAGCTGCTGGGGCCCGCGACGATAACGTGCTTGCGAATTACTTTCCGTTAGCTCTTAAACCTAACGCCATGTCGTGGTTGATGCACTTACCAGTAGACTCTATTTCCTCCTGGTCCGACTTGTGCCATGAGTTTGTTGGCACCTTTACCGGAGGCCATCAAGCCCATGGCCAAGCGAGTGACCTGCATGTCATACCCCAGAAGGAAGGAGAGACTCTGCGCAAGTACATACAGAGATTCAACCGGGTACAGTACAATATCCCCGATGTTCACCCTGCCGCCATCATTAGCGCGTTCCACCAGAACGTGCGCAACCGCAAGATGCGCGAAGAACTGGTGATGACCAAGGTGAAGGACGTGGCAGAACTTTACGTTCTTGCCGACAGATGTGCCCGGGCCGAAGAGGGAAGGAAGTACCCCGACAAAAGCGCCGGTGCGGAAACCGACTCCTCAGACGAAGATACCACTGTTCCAGCGAAGAAGGGCCAGAACCGTAACAGGAAGCGCAAGGGGAAGGCCATGCTTGCCGTCGAGGGATCTGATGACTCCGGCTCCGCCAAGAAAACCAAGGCGGGTGACCCTGGCAAGGAAATTTCCGGATGTGTCGCCTGCCGGGCCTTGGCGGCCGCCGAGAAGCCAGGAAACTCCGGCAAACGATACTGCAAGATCCATCGCACCAAGGGCCATGATCTCCAGGACTGCCACCAGGTTGAGCTCCTTGCTGAGAAGCAAAGAGCTGAATACGAGAGGCGGGACAAGGAGAAGGGCCAAGACGGCGCTGAGGGATCTAGCAAGAAGCGTGACGGCCAATCAGGTCGTCGCGGCAAGGAGAAACAGCAAGAAAGGCCCGCTCGGGGCCGCAATAGAAGACCTGAAGACGACGATCACGAAGAGGATGACGAGTCCGGCGGCCAAGAGTTTCAGAAGGCCACGGACGCCATGTGCGTCGATGGTGGCGCCTCGCTGCATGCTTCTCACCGCCAGCTTAAACAGTGGGCGCGAGAGATTATTGCGGCAGAGCCGTCGCCCGGTGCCCAAAAGCCGCTAAAATGGTCCAGCACACCTATCATCTTTGACGCCGAGGGTCACCCTGATCGCATTACTGCGGTCGGGTGCTTGCCATTGTTGGTTTCACCAACAATACGCAACCTCAAGGTGACGAAGATGCTAGTCGATGGTGGGGCCGGCCTAAACCTACTCTCGCCGACCGTGATCGAGAAGCTACAAGTTCCTGATGGAGACCTCGAGGAGACGGGCACGTTTCAAGGGGTCAGCCCAGGAAGGAGCCAACCAAAGGGGAAAGTCACACTGCCCGTGACTTTTGGAAGTGATCTGAACTACAGGACGGAGAGGATTGTGTTCGATGTTGCCAGGATCCCCCTGCCTTACAAAGGGATCCTTGGCCGCCCAGCGCTGGCCAAGTTCATGGCGGCATCGCACTATGCCTACAACACCCTGAAGATGCCAGGGCTCGTGACGAGCATCACCATCCCCTCGGACAAGAAAGACGCGCTGATTTGCGCCGACCAATTTTACCAGCAAGCAGTTGCAGCAACTGCCGCTACGGGGGCATTTGCTCCTGCCACTGGAGCCCCGGGAGGGAAGAAGAAGAAGACTGGCGAGACCTCGGGCGCCCACTCCGGCAAGCGCACCTCTTCGGAGTGCTGTGCTCCCGTCGAGGACGTGCCTGAGAGCTCCACCGGAAAGGAGAAGATCGGCGAGACCTTAGACACCCACTCCGGCAAGCACACCTCTTTGGAGTGTCGCGCTCCAGTCAAGGACGTGCCAGAGAGCTCCGCCGGCAGAAACAAGACATCAAGGGCTACGCCGCAAGGAGCCAAGAAGGTTTTTGTCAAGGAGGACGGCACGGGAGGGGCTTTTACCATAAGCTCCGCCCTTGAAAACAAATAGGAAGACGCGCTCGTCACCTTCCTGCGGGCGAATGTCGACGTGTTTGCCTGGGCGCCGGGGCTGGCGTACTGCTGGTCGCGCCCACCAGAGAGCACCTCAAGTTCGTGGTCCAGATGCACTTCCCTAGGGAGGTATCAACGAACAACACTGCCGAATACGAGGGGCTGCTTGCCGGTGTTAGGGTCGCGGCGGACCTCGGAATCAAGAAGCTCATTGTCAGAGACGACTCACAGCTTGTCGTCAAACAAGTCAACAAGGATTACCAGAGCCCATTGATGAAGGCCTACGTCGATGAAGTGAGGAAGTTGGAAGACCGCTTTGACGGTATACAGGCGGAGCACGTTACCCGAGCGGAGAACGACATCGCCGATTACCTGTCAAAGCACGCTGCTCTCAGGTTACTTGTGGAACCAGGTACCTTTGTGCTTCAGCTTTCTCAGCCATCCGTTGATCCATCAACAGAGCAGAACAAGAGGAGGAAGTCAGGGCCCGGCAAGTACTTTCCCGCCGAGCTCCCCGGAGCCGCCGGCAAGGATGTTGCCGGGGACACTGAGCCCGCCACCGGAGGGCTAACTCCGGCGGAGCGTCAAGCTTTTGCCGTCGAGTTGGCCACTCCCTTGGCGAAGGAAATGCCTTTAGTCCTCGCTGTCGAGCCCCAGGCTCCAGCGTGGGCGCAGCATACCGTCCGATTCCTTCAGACTGGAGAACTTCCTGAGGAGCAGGAAGAAGCGGAGAAAGTAGCCCGTCGGTCCGCCATGTATTAGTTCGTCGATGACGTCCTGTACAGGAGAAGACCGAACGGTGTGAAATTGAAGTGCATCCCTTGAGAGGAAGGACTGGAGCTGTTGGCGGAAAGACATGGAGGCATATGTGGATCCCACATAGGGTCAAGAGCCCTTGCCGGCGAGGCATTCCGGCAAGGCTTCTTCTGGCCCACTGCCCTCCAGGATGCGGCGGCGCTGGTCATCGGGTGTGAAGCGTGCCAATTCCATTCAAAGAAACTTCATCAACTAGCTCAAGCCCTTCAAAGCATTCCTCTCTCCTAGCCCTTCTCGGTCTGGGGGCTCGACATACTGGGCCCTTTCCCCCGCGCCGTCGGGGGCTTTGAGTACTTGTACGTTGCAATCGACAAGTTCACAAAGTGGCCAGAAGTGGAGGCGGTGAGGCACATCTCAGTCAGCCGTCAAGTTCTTCAAGGGGCTAGTGTGCCATTTTGGTGTACCCAACAGGATTATCACCGACAACGGCACGCAGTTTACAAGCCTCACCTTCATGCAATATACCCAAGACCTCGGCAGCAAGGTCTGTTTCGCTTCCGTTGCTCACCCCCGAAGCAATGGTCAAGCTGAGAGGGAAAATGCTGAAGTGCTGCGAGGATTAAGGACAAAGACCTTTGACAAGGCTGCACAAGAGCGGGAGGCGCTGGATTGATGAATTGCCGACGGTTCTTTGGTCGATCAGGACGACGCCAAATCGAGCCACCGGCCAGACGCCCTTTGCCCTGATATACGGGGCAGAAGCAGTTCTCCCCACGGAACTCATATACGGGTCACCTCGAGTGCTCGCTTATGATGAGCTTGAGCAAGAGCAATTGCGGCAAGATGACGCGATGCTCCTTGAGGATGATCGTCTTCAGGCGGCTGTGAGAGCAGCGCGCTACCAGCAAGCCTTGTGCCGCTACCATAGCCGCAAGGTTCATGCCCGAAGCTTTGAGGAAGGTGACCTTGTTCTCCGGCGCGTTCAATCGGCCAGGAATACGAACAAGTTGACACCGAAGTGGGAGGGCCCTTATCGGGTAATACGAGTCACCAGGCCTGGCGCAGTCCGCCTGGAGACCAAGGATGCCGTTCCGGTGAGTAACTCCTGGAACATCGAGCATCTTTGCAAGTTTTACCCATAAGGAGCGGCTTGCCAGGCCTCCCGGCAAACCACCCTTTTGTACAAGCTTTGCCGGCAAGGCATGTAACCCTTTGTACAAAGGCAGGCGCAGACCCTGATCATAAATAAATGAAGCGCTGGCGCCTTGAGTTTTAGCATGCATGCTGAGTCGAGTCGAGTCCTTGGTTAGGGTTGATAGTGCTTAGCAGCGGCTAACCCCTAGCTTAGAGGTCGAGTCTTTGTCTTTCCTCTGTCTTCCTTGGTTTACAGGACGCACAGGCATCCTTGCTGAGGCCACTTGGAGGGAGGAGAGAAGAACAAATCAGTACTTAGGCCCCGGCAAGCCAGCATTGCCGGGGGCTACAAGAGCAAGAATTCGCCCGCGGCAGACCAGGGTTGCCGGGGGCTGCAATTTCAGATAAGTCATTTTTCCCTTGTCATGCATTCCATTATGGACTGAGGTATGTGAAACCTCGTTCTTTTCCTTAAGCTACCGTACTCCCATAACTCTAGGTGCTAAGGCTCGCCCCTGGGACCAAGTTTGGTCGTAGTCGCGGCAGCAAAAGGATAAAACGAGGAGCCTAGGCCCGCTTCATCCCTGCCTCTGCCAAGGGCGTGAGAAAGGTCGAGCGAAGTAGCGAAACGGCAGGGCCTGTTGTCGGGCGAGAAAATGTTTATCTTAAGGATATCAGGGATTTATTCCCTGTTGTGGGTTTTTACCTACGAACAAAGGACCCGGCAGACATTCCTTTTTCATTAAAAACATTCCATTCAGGTACAGTCCATAGGGAATGAAAAACATGAATAAGGGGGATTACAAGTTTTAAACTTAACAGATGCCTGAAGGCTTACAGACTAAAAAGAGACAAGATGCCCGTAATGCCTTTCTTGTCCCTCTCCTCAGGAGGTAGGTCAAGGAGGCGAGGAGGGCAAAAGGGGCGCCTAGGCGAGCTACGGGTGGCAGAAGACACCGAGAAGGCATCTTGGCGGCCTCCCCAGGGCTGGACGGTGATGACGGCGCCGGAGGCTGAGCTCGAAGACGAGGCGGCAGGACGTCAGTAGGAGACGAAGGCGTCGGTGCCCGCGTACTCCGACATGACGACCTTGCCGCCCACCTTCTTCCTCTTCCTCTTCCGCAGCCTCCCTACGCCAGCCGCCAAGGAGACGACCCCGAGAAGTTCAAGGAGCCGGCGACGCGGATGATGGTGTCGCCGGTGCCACCAGGAGCGGCGCCCGACACCTAGTCGGACCCATCATCCCGCCGTCCCCCACCCTCATCGTCGCTGTCGCTGTCCTCCTCGTCACCATCGTTCGAGGAGGAGTCTTCGTCATCAGAGGAGCTCTCCATGCAGCACCTCGCGCGAGTTCCGAGGTGCCCGAAGACCTTGACGGAGAGGTGGCCATCCCCCATCAGCTTGAAGTGGAGGGTGAGCCCGTCCGTCAGGCTATGGATGCGAGCGAACCTCTTCCATCCTTGGCGAAGATACATCACGTGAGGGGCGGGAAAGTCGACGTGGGCTCGCGTGCCACTGATCCCACAACCCCTCATGTGTAGCCGCAGCGACTCCGGCGGGTTCGCCTCCATCTCCCGCGCAAACGGGGTCGGGAGACGAAGGCGATAGCGCGGCGACCCCCGCATCCTAATGAAGAATTCGCAGGGGTCATATCCAACATGACCTTCCACTGGAGGAGGAGCTGCTGGCGGGGGCGAGGCCGGCGAGCCGCCCCATCTTCCTCTTCCCCGAGCACCCCGGCCTTGCCCACGGCCCCGCCCCCTCCCTCTTCCCCTCGTGGCTGGTTCGGCCACTGCGGGTGCAGGAGAAGGAGGGACGCGCTGTCGAGCAGCGACCCTCGCCGCCACCGTTGAGGAGCCGGGGTTTTCCTTCTTCATGGCGGATAGAAGAAAGGAGCAGAAGCTGAAGGAGAAAGAAGATGGAGGAGTGCGGAGCGCCGTCCCCTCCCTCCGCCCTTTATAAAGGGGCGGGGCTGGAGCTCGACCGCCCCGCTCGACCAATCAAGACGCAGAAGGCGAGAGGGGCTGGGACCGACCCGCCGCCCCAACCAACGACGGCTCGGTTTCCCGCCTCCACCGCTCGCCACCTCGAACGCATGGGAGGCACGTGGCGAACGCGCAGGACCGAAGGGACGGGTGAGGCGACCTCTCCCCACCCCGTGATCGTGGGGAGTGGACGCCTAGTAGACCGCGCCTCGGCCCCATCCAGTCAGCGGGCCACGCCCCCACACCTCCCCCCATTTATGGGGAAGGCGCGGGCCGCCTCCTTTCGCATTTACTGCGACGTGACACATGCGTGCGGAAACCGCCCCACGCATGCCGCCCATGTCACGCACGCCCCTCCACCCCGCGCCGCGCGCGCGGGCCGTGGGAGGCGCAGCGCGCGGAAATTTTACCACGGTGAGAACCACCCCACCTGCCCGCGCACCGTTCTGGGCCTGGCCCAACAACGTGTCACGCTTATGTGTGGCCCAGGCCCCGGGGCTCCTGTCCGTGTACAAAAAGAGGGGTACACTTTTTGTACCCCTATGACTGTGCACGGGCAGTCTGAGCCACGGCGCCATCGCACCAAGCATGGAAAGGGAGGCAAGCCGGGGCAAGACTGTAACACCCCAAAATTTTAACCACATTTTTATTAAATAAAATTTGGCTAGAAATAAATTTTTTGAATTATATTAGGTTCTTTAATCATTTTTTAGCCTCTTCTATACATGTCCTTCAAAAATCATCTCTTCATATAGTAAAATTTTTTGGAAAATAATTTTTGTGGGCTCTGGTTGTGTCTTGGGTCATTTCATTATTTGTTTGATAACATTAGAAATTATTTTTCATAATAAAATTTTGCCTTAGAAAACTCTTTTAATAGCTTTTGCAGTGTTTTAACTGCTTCTGTTGCACTACTACTATTTTAAATAATTCTCTAAAAATTCCACCATAATTCTGAGAGGTCCTGTGATGCCTATATGTTACTTTGGTGCAAAAACCCAACTTGGTGTTTTGCAAATTTTGAGTGAACCATCCTCTTTTTCATTTCTGTCCATCTTCTAGGTTTCTACTACAACCCTATTATTTCTTGCTCCAAAAATTCTGAGCCTTGACCATCTTCTTGTTCTTCCAACCAAAACCTTAACTCCAGAAGATCAGCTCCATTAGCATCTTTTAGACCCACCAAATACCCCTCTGAATATTCAGTCCAGAATTGAATTTCAGTAAAACTTACACTAGCCAGTATTCCTTTTTCCCAAAACAACTTCACCATCATCTCTACCATATAAAGAGACACTATCCTGCCAAGTTTCACATCCAGAAAGATCACCTAGGTCCCCCTAACATTCTGTCGAGCACCTTGAGCTCATGACAGAAGTTGGGCATCTTTTTGGATTGCACTAGATACTAGCCCCTCTCCCCAAAACACCATGTCCATCACTTCTACCATGTCTAAAGGCACCATTCTGTTACTTGTCAACTTGTTTGGGTCCCTGTAGATGCCATTGGCATTTCGTCGAACACCTCAGAGGCATGTTCGGAGCACGAGCAGAGCGCAGTTATTGCACGCGCTGACATCGGGCTCCTGCCACTGCCCTACTGCCTCCCCTGCTCGCCCGAGCCTCCCACTTGATCAGCCCGACCACCACCTACCTCTCCGACACCTCCGTTTGTCCTCTAGCATCGTCCACGCCGACCGGAGCCGCCGCCCGACGAGTCCCGCATCGCCACGTCGCACCGACCTTCAACGCCCTGGACGCGTGGCTCGCCTCCGAACCAAACACGACGCCCGCCATCACTGCAAGCCGCCACCGTCCTCACCAAACCCCGCCGTCCATCAACGGCCTCGCCACCGGCCGCGTCTGCCATTAATGGCCGCCGCCTCTGTCCGCCCGTGGACGGCGCCGTCCAAAGCTACCTGGCGCCTCCCGGGGCAGCCAGCTCACCTTGGTAGTAACTGCGGACAGCCACCGTCCTCGCCGAACCTCACCGGCCACCCAACGACCTCACCGGCCGGAGTAAAGGCATCGCCACCGTGTCCGCTCTCTGGAAGTCGCGGCACCGCATCGCCCCGCCTATTTAAGCCACCCCGAGCACCCCGGCTCCTCATCTCGACCTCTCCCCTCCTCCAGCAAACCATCCCGAGCCTCCCCGAGCAAGCAAGACGACCGGAGGAGCCATCTTCCTCGACTCCGGCCGCCTCTGCCACCGCCCTCCCCTCGAGGCCACCCACCTCTCCAGTGCCTCCCCCTCCCTACTATCTACACCAACGGCCTCCTGGAGCATCCACGAACCCGTCCCCATCTTCAATTCCACTGGAGTTGCACCGTAGCCGGAGTTCCCCTTTTCGTCCGACGGCGCCGTCCGCCGAGGACCTCGTCGCCGGCAACTCCGTCCATCCCAGCCACCACGGAGAGCACCGGACGAACCGCCTCCCCCTCCTGAACACAACGGTGCCCTCGGCTCCTCCAACGGCGCCACCGTTCGCCGGCGAGCTCCGCCGGAGTCCCGCCCCGTTCTGTCGCCAGGAAGAAGGGCGGGTGGACCGTGGTCAAACCTGACCAGTGGGCCAGGCGGGCCCACTGTCAGCGACCCACAGCACGCTGTGTGTGTGGACACAGGTTCCGCAAAGCCCGTCTCCGCGTGAGGGAAACGTACTTCCCTTTTTCGCCTTCGACGTCAGCTCTTTTACCCGCAGCCAGATGACTGGGCTCGGCCCAGTGGCGCCGTTGAACTAAACAGCGCTCAGGGCGCAACTCTATCCCTTCTTTTATCATTTCCAGCAACTTTCAAATAATTCCATAGTAGCCTTTTCTACTCTAAATTTGGTAATTAAAATTTCTGTAGGTTTCTAAAATCATGCTCTGCTTATTTAAAATTAGGTGAACATTTTTCCTATATATAGTTTCTGTTTAATAAATTTAAATATTGCTTTTAATCATGTTTTCCATCTTAGTAATTCCATAACTAATTCATATGAACTCTAAATGAATTAATTCTTTTTCTGTTATTCCTTAAATATCCTCTAGTCTATTTTAGTATTTGTTTCAAAAACATTTGAAATACTTTTTATTGCTGTTTTTGAATTATGTGGTAAATTAGATATTTTTGAAAATAGGAATTGAAGGGGAGATGATTCTTTGTAAAGTAACCAGCACCTTTTCATATCTAAGGCAAGCATTTTGAACACTTGATAGGGTGAATGTTTGCATGCTAGAATATTTAGGGCATGTTTGATACTTTTAATAGATTTGGCATTTGGATAGAAATGTTGCATGCATGCATGGTCATGATTGTATTTTTTTCCTCTTGCATGCATTCCCTTCAAATTTGCAACACGCATAAGTTATGAGAATCCAGGATTGTGCTCCTGTTTTGGACGTGCCGGTGGGCACGGGCCATATTTGACACGGTGGTGTCATGAGACATATGTGGAAGCAGACAAGGGTTGTGGCCCTGTCCTGATGATATGGTTGAAAGAATAATTTTGTTTCGTGCTACCACTTGTCCCTGCCTCGGGTAAGGTATGGTTTAGTAAGTTGTTAACCTCTTTCCGTGCACACACCATACAGAGGGCCATGATGAGGGTTTCCAGGGCCCTGGACTAAATCCTGTCATCAGGTTAGGGGGCATGGGTGTTTCCGGCTGTTGTGATGCCGAGAGGGAGTGTACCCTTGTAATCCGCGCGTATGAATAGTGATCCCATGCTCATGGAGGTTGTAGCCTCTCCGACTTAGAGTTTTACTTAACTGTTGTTTTGGGTGACTCCTGGCAGCAGAAAAGTTAAGCTGGTGTGTGCTGGTTAGGTGTGTTTTCAACCCAAAGACCATAATGGGAATTAGTCAGTGTCACGATACTGACTAAAGAAATCCTATACTTGTGGGTAAAGAGTACACTCTCTGCAGAGATCATATCTATTCGAATAGCCGTGTCCGCGGTTAAGGATTACTGTCTGGATTGGTCAAGTGTCGGTCTTAGAGTCGGTCTCCGGAGGAAATATTTAATACTTGAGCATGGTTATTATGCAGGATAACTATTGTTGCTACTGGTGTTACCATTAGTATATTTGATGATATGATTATATTTGTAAACTAACCCCCTGCTCTTATTTTACTTTCCAGAGTGTCTCAGGGGCTGGCTAGACTACCCCGGACACTCGCCTTTATTTTCAAGTCCTTTTGTGGCATCCCTCGAGTGTCAGGCGGTTTATCACGCCACTACTCTTGTGGATACCCGACTGGCATTTCTTTTCAAGTCCTTTCGTGGCGTCGCCTGAGTTCTCGGATGGTATCGTCCGATTACTCTTTTAGACACCCGACTGGCATTTCTTTTCAAGACCGACCGTGGTGTCACTTGACATCCGACCGGCATTTCCTTTATATTTTATTGATACTAATATTTATTTTCTGCACTAACCATTATTCACCATGCCATGTTTTAATTCCTGTCAGCATGCACTTAATATAAGTCCATCATGAGCATATGCATATATTTTAATTCATCATGACTATATATTTGTTTGCTGCATTTGTTATATCATCTGTCCATGATGTTTGCGAGTACATTCAAACGTACTCACAGGCTTGTCCCTGGCTATTTACTTGGCCAGGTTAGGAGTTCTATGGGGAAAAGCACAGCGACGTCCGGGCGAAGCCTAGGAGTGCAGCCACGCAGGATAGGAGTTATCCGGGTCAGCTGTTCCTGTTGGAATGGAGCCCCATCGATGTGGAGATCCACAAGCCAATTCCTTCATCCACCACCGGAGTCATTGTTATATCAGTAGACCTTTATGGTCTTGTATCAAATTCTTGTAAATGCTTGGTAATCTGTAACAAGGATGTGTCCACCAGTAACAGCAATCCTGGGCTGGTGATGACACTAGGGGTTAATTTCTGGAATATTATGTTCCCGAAATCCGGCCACGACAGTCTTGGTATCAGAGCCAGGCTGACCATTGGCTAATCCTATCCTAGCCTGGTCACCATCCCTAGGTTTCCACACCATCCACAACTTTTCCTGTCCACTGTCAAGTCTATCCCATCCACAGTGGCAACCGACATCTTTTGATAGCCGGTGCCCAACCTATCAGTCTATCCATAGGCCGTGTGCCTGTGCCAACACCTGAGCTTTCCCATCCACAAGCGTGCGATGTAAGACTCGGCTGACTTATAAAGGAAACCTTACCCCCAAACTCAGCACATCACAGCATCATTCCCAGTTCGTTATCCAACCACCAAGATGCCAGGCCCCCTCGTGCACAACGAGACCACCGCAGTCGAGCTTGAAGGCTTCGTAACCATCCTCGCCAACCTCACCCGTCGTGTCTTTGGCATCGCCGAGCCGCCGGAATATGTCGTGTACCAAGAGCACACGAGTAACTCCATCCATCACTTCTGGGCCACGGTGCACCTCTATGGGAGGGGCACCACATCAGAGCGTCCCTACAGATTCACCGGGAGGACGACCTCCGACGAGCCCCAAGCCATCCAACTTGCAGCCCGAGAGGCTATAGTTCATCTTCGGCACCTGTCGCCGAGGGTTAACTGCCGCTCCTTCTACTACTACCCTAGCCGTGAAGGCTATGGTAGCCCGACCCAGGTCGCCAGCGGAGACCATGAGTCGGATCCTGCCCTGGTGCATCTGGTGCGCTACCTGAGAGCGCAAGAGGCACTATTTGATCAGGTCACTCTTGACCTGATTGAGACCCGCAGGACGCTCGCTCTCCTAACCCCGGCAAGGAGTGAAGTCGCACCCGCCATCGACGCCCCGATAATGCTGCTTGGAAGGCCGGTTGAGCCCCCAAGCTCTGACCATGTCACCTACCCGGGCAATGCCTTTGCCTCACCCGGAAATCTCCGTCGTCTCTTGGAGGCCTACTCCAATGGGACGGTGACCTCGACACCCCGCGAAGGCCACCACCGCTACTCCAGCCCTGTAGCTCCCCATCCTACCCCGGCCAGCTCCGACGCGGAAGCACCCGGAGAGGACTCGGCATCCGCAAGACGCGCCCGGCTAGATATCAACCAGGTGGACTGAGTCCACCAGAATTGTTATCAAGCCCTAGTGGCTCGGTTTTTCCTTTAGTTCCGCAGTAGTTGGTGTGTGGCGTAGTGAGTTTGTAGACCCCCTGTGTGTCACCATCTAATAGTATGTGTGATCTGGCATGAATTGCTTGATGAGTGGTTGCAGAGTAAATTCTAGACGTGACCCCTAACCGACACGCACAGTAACATGTCACTTTTCTTTTGGGGATTGAGGCCTGAGACTTTGACTCAGACAGCCCCGCGCCGGAGTCGGTGTCTCAGTCGTACCGGCACCACTTCATGTTTCATGACCCAGGCTCTCTATAAGAGGCCACTCTCATTTTCCACACCAGCAACCATCAGTATCAAGCACTGCCTTTTCCATTCATCCACCCATGTCTCACCCCGGAGCTTATCTGAGGACCCCCGATGCAAGACCTGGTAGTTTTGTTATGTTATTGTGGGATTTTACCCGCAATACTCTTGGCTCCACCCATCCACCCCTGTATGAGCTTTTCAAATCGAGAATCACTCCTGATCTCTCAAAATACTGGGCAGCTGTACATATTCCACCAGCAGATTTAAACCAAGGCCCTCCCTATGTGATTTTCATCGGGAGATCCATGCCAACCCCAGGCATGGCCATTGAGTCTGCTGCGTATGAAGCAGTCACCCGCCTTCGCTTTGCGGTACCTTGTACCAGCACAAGAGAATACTGCTATTTCCCAAGCCGCGCTGCTTTTGGAGCAGAAGCTACGTTCCGCTGTGGACGTGCGGAGAACGATCCAGCCCTGGTCTATCTCATTCAATATGTGATGGCCCAGGAGCGTTTCACCCAGGAAATACTGGAGTACCTCCACTGCCTTGCTGTTCTGAATCCCCGGATCGCCATTGGCGGACCCCCTCTGCCAACTCAGAGGGGACACGTTCTTCGTTTGCTCCCTCCACTTCCTCCACTCCCTCCGGAAGAAGATGGATGTGTTCCAACACCGGGAAGCCTCCCGCTTGATCCCGTAGATCCCGCTTTCGGACCGTAGACGGTCGTGAATGCGTTTGCGTAGCATGTAGTGCTTGTTTGCATGTTGTGATCTTGTTTTGATTGTATGTCATGAATATATTGCCCTGTATGCATTTTTGCATATGAGTGTTTTGTTTGTGTGGTATGCTTTTTAATTCTCCCGCCCTTAACAAATCTCGAGGACGAGATTTTCTTAAGGGGGTTAGAGTTTGTAACACCCCAAAATTTTAACCACATTTTTATTAAATAAAATTTGGCTAGAAATAAAATTTTTGAATTATATTAGGTTCTTTAATCATTTTTTTAGCCTCTTCTATACCTGTCCTTCAAAAATCTTCTCTTCATATAGTAAAATTTTTTGGAAAATAATTTTGTGGGCTCTGGTTGTGTCTTGGGTCATTTCATTATTTGTTTGATAACATTAGAAATTATTTTTCATAATAAAATTTTGCCTTAGAAAACTCTTTTAATAGCTTTTGCAGTGTTTTAACTGCTTCTGTTGCACTACTACTATTTTAAATAATTCTCTAAAAATTCCACCATAATTCTGAGAGGTCCTGTGATGCCTATATGTTACTTTGGTGCAAAAACCCAACTTGGTGTTTTGCAAATTTTGAGTGAACCATCCTCTTTTTCATTTCTGTCCATCTTCTAGGTTTCTACTACAACCCTATTATTTCTTGCTCCAAAAATTCTGAGCCTTGACCATCTTCTTGTTCTTCCAACCAAAACCTTAACTCCAGAAGATCAGCTCCATTAGCATCTTTTAGACCCACCAAATACCCCTCTGAATATTCAGTCCAGAATTGAATTTCAGTAAAACTTACACTAGCCAGTATTCCTTTTTCCCAAAACAACTTCATCATCATCTCTACCATATAAAGAGACACTATCCTGCCAAGTTTCACATCCAGAAAGATCACCTAGGTCCCCCTAACATTCTGTCGAGCACCTTGAGCTCATGACAGAAGTTGGGCATCTTTTTGGATTGCACTAGATACTAGCCCCTCTCCCCAAAACACCATGTCCATCACTTCTACCATGTCTAAAGGCACCATTCTGTTACTTGTCAACTTGTTTGGGTCCCTGTAGATGTCATTGGCATTTCGTCGAACACCTCAGAGGCATGTCCGGAGCACGAGCAGAGCGCAGTTATTGCACGCGCTGACATCGGGCTCCTGCCACTGCCCTGCTGCCTCCCCTGCTCGCCCGAGCCTCCCACTGGATCAGCCCGACCACCACCTACCTCTCCGACACCTCCGTTTGTCCTCTAGCATCGTCCACGCCGACCGGAGCCGCCGCCCGACGAGTCCCGCATCGCCACGTCGCACCGACCTTCAACGCCCTGGACGCGTGGCTCGCCTCCGAACCAAACACAACGCCCGCCATCACTGCAAGCCGCCACCGTCCTCACCAAACCCCGCCGTCCATCAACGGCCTCGCCACCGGCCGCGTCTGCCATTAATGGCCGCCGCCTCTGTCCGCCCGTGGACGGCGTCGTCCAAAGCTACCTGGCGCCTCCCGGGGCAGCCAGCTCACCTTGGTAGTAACTGCGGACAGCCACCGTCCTCGCCGAACCTCACCGGCCACCCAACGACCTCACCGGCCGGAGTAAAGGCATCGCCACCGTGTCCGCTCTCTGGAAGTCGCGGCACCGCGTCGCCCCGCCTATTTAAGCCACCCCGAGCACCCAGGCTCCTCATCTCGACCTCTCCCCTCCTCCAGCAAACCATCCTGAGCCTCCCCGAGCAAGCAAGACGACCGGAGGAGCCATCTTCCTCGACTCCGGCCGCCTCTGCCACCGCCCTCCCCTCGAGGCCACCCACCTCTCCAGTGCCTCCCCCTCCCTACTATCTACACCAACGGCCTCCTGGAGCATCCACGAACCCGTCCCCATCTTCAATTCCACTGGAGTTGCACCGTAGCCGGAGTTCCCCTTTTCGTCCGACGGCGCCGTCCGCCGAGGACCTCGTCGCCGGCAACTCCGTCCATCCCAGCCACCACGGAGAGCACCGGACGAACCGCCTCCCCCTCCTGAACACAACGGTGCCCTCGGCTCCTCCAACGGCACCACCGTTCGCCGGCGAGCTCCGCCGGAATCCCGCCCCGTTCTGTCGCCAGGAAGAAGGGCGGGTGGACCGTGGTCAAACCTGACCAGTGGGCCAGGCGGGCCCACTGTCAGCGACCCACAGCACGCTGTGTGTGTGGACACGGGTTCCGCAAAGCCCGTCTCCGCGTGAGGGAAACGCACTTCCCTTTTTCGCCTTCGACGTCAGCTCTTTTACCCGCAGCCAGATGACTGGGCTCGGCCCAGTGGCGCCGTTGAACTAAACAGCGCTCAGGGCGCAATTCTATCCCTTCTTTTATCATTTCCAGCAACTTTCAAATAATTCCATAGTAGCCTTTTCTACTCTAAATTTGGTAATTAAAATTTCTGTAGGTTTCTAAAATCATGCTCTGCTTATTTAAAATTAGGTGAACATTTTTCCTATATATAGTTTCTGTTTAATAAATTTAAATATTGCTTTTAATCATGTTTTCCATCTTAGTAATTCCATAACTAATTCATATGAACTCTAAATGAATTAATTCTTTTTCTGTTATTCCTTAAATATCCTCTAGTCTATTTTAGTATTTGTTTCAAAAACATTTGAAATACTTTTTATTGCTGTTTTTGAATTATGTGGTAATTTAGATATTTTTGAAAATAGGAATTGAAGGGGAGATGATTCTTTGTAAAGTAACCAGCACCTTTTCATATCTAAGGCAAGCATTTTGAACACTTGATAGGGTGAATGTTTGCATGCTAGAATATTTAGGGCATGTTTGATACTTTTAATAGATTTGGCATTTGGATAGAAATATTGCATGCATGCATGGTCATGATTGTATTTTTTTCCTCTTGCATGCATTCCCTTCAAATTTGCAACACGCATAAGTTATGAGAATCCAGGATTGTGCTCCTGTTTTGGACGTGCCGGTGGGCACGGGCCATATTTGACACGGTGGTGTCATGAGACATATGTGGAAGCAAACAAGGGTTGTGGCCCTGTCCTGATGATATGGTTGAAAGAATAATTTTGTTGTGCTAACCATTGCAAGTATCATAAGCCTCCTGAGTCGGCCGTAGATCGAGTCTTGTTCCGGTAACCCCATACTTGTTTCGTGCTACCACTTGTCCCTGCCTCGGGTAAGGTATGGTTTAGTAAGTTGTTAACCTCTTTCCGTGCACACACCATACAGAGGGCCATGATGAGGGTTTCCAGGGCCCTGGACTAAATCCTGTCATCAGGTTAGGGGGCATGGGTGTTTCTGGCTGTTGTGATGCCGAGAGGGAGTGTACCCTTGTAATCCGCGCGTATGAATAGTGATCCCATGCTCATGGAGGTTGTAGCCTCTCCGACTTAGAGTTTTACTTAACTGTTGTTTTGGGTGACTCCTGGCAGCAGAAAAGTTAAGCTGGTGTGTGCTGGTTAGGTGTGTTTTCAACCCAAAGACCATAATGGGAATTAGTCAGTGTCACGATACTGACTAAAGAAATCCTATACTTGTGGGTAAAGAGTACACTCTCTGCAGAGATCATATCTATTCGAATAGCCGTGTCCGCGGTTAAGGATTACAGTCTGGATTGGTCAAGTGTCGGTCTTAGAGTCGGTCTCCGGAGGAAATATTTAATACTTGAGCATGGTTATTATGCAGGATAACTATTGTTGCTACTGGTGTTACCATTAGTATATTTGATGATATGGTTATATTTGTAAACTAACCCCCTGCTCTTATTTTACTTTCCAGAGTGTCTCAGGGGCTGGCTAGACTACCCCGGACACTCGCCTTTATTTTCAAGTCCTTTTGTGGCGTCCCTCGAGTGTCAGGCGGTTTATCACGCCACTACTCTTGTGGATACCCGACTGGCATTTCTTTTCAAGTCCTTTCGTGGCGTCGCCTGAGTTCTCGGATGGTATCGTCCGATTACTCTTTTAGACACCCGACTGGCATTTCTTTTCAAGACCGACCGTGGTGTCACTTGACATCCGACCGGCATTTCCTTTATATTTTATTGATACTAATATTTATTTTCTGCACTAACCATTATTCACCATGCCATGTTTTAATTCCTGTCAGCATGCACTTAATATAAGTCCATCATGAGCATATGCATATATTTTAATTCATCATGACCATATATTTGTTTGCTGCATTTGTTATATCATTTGTCCATGATGTTTGCGAGTACATTCAAACGTACTCACAGGCTTGTCCCTGGCTATTTACTTGGCCAGGTTAGGAGTTCTACGGGGAAAAGCACAGCGACGTCCGGGCGAAGCCTAGGAGTGCAGCCACGCAGGATAGGAGTTATCCGGGTCAGCTGTTCCTGTTGGAATGGAGCCCCATCGATGTGGAGATCCACAAGCCAATTCCTTCATCCACCACCGGAGTCATTGTTATATCAGTAGACCTTTATGGTCTTGTATCAAATTCTTGTAAATGCTTGGTAATCTGTAACAAGGATGTGTCCACCAGTAACAGCAATCCTGGGCTGGTGATGACACTAGGGGTTAATTTCTGGAATATTATGTTCCCGAAATCCGGCCCGACAAAGACTGAAGCTTGATGGAGACTGGAGCGACACCAAGAACAAGACCACGAAGAGCAAAGGGACGAAGCGGCTTCCCCCGGCAAGATCCTTGCCGGGGCTGGCTCTGGCAGGCCCGGCAAGACCCTTGCCGCGGCAGCTCGCCCCGCGCCTATGGAGCGAATCACCCTTGAGTCCACCGCCCCTATGGGGCGAGGATTCGGGAGATATCCCCGTGGTAGCATGCAGATCTTTGTGAAGACCTTCAATATCAGATGCAAGATAAGAAGACGACGACCCTTGGCGGGATCCCAGCCAAGGAGGTCCACAAGGCCCCCGGCAAGCACCTTGCCGGGGATGACATCAGGCGCCGCGACAAGACCCTTGCCGAGGCCCCGGCAAGGCCCTTGCCGAGGACACCCACGGGGCCACCATCAGGCCCGCACCAACTGGGTTTCCACCGACCCACGCAGCTGCCGACCCGACCAGCTGGACAGGCTCCTGCGTGGCGACCCACAGATCTTCATGGAGACCCGCCGTTGCACCACCTCAGCTGCGTGTCTGCCTACATGGCACCTCAGGCACCGCTGGCCAGGGCGCGTGTCGACCCGAGGAGGAGCAGCGACGGACAAGATGGGCGTCTCCCCTCGTCCCCGATAAAGCAAGGACACCTAAGCTGGGCGCATTAAATGCACCTTGTCTTGTAATGCGAGGGATAACCTCGCATCACTGTACCCTTTCCACCTCCTATTTGCCACTATGGCAACCCCTTTTCCCTATAAAAGGAGACCCGAGGCGACCAAGAGGGGGATTCGGCTTTTCGGAACCCCTCACGACTCTTTTGGATCTCCTCGTTAGCCGAAGAACACCAACATATAATCCACCAAAGCAGGAGTAGGGTTTTACGCATCTTTGCGGCCCGAACCTGGGTAAAGGAACCGTGCCTGATCGTTAGATCCGCTCTTCTCTCAACCCAGCACTCCGCAACCCTAGTAGGGATTCTTGTGATCCCATAGGTGTCGATCCAAATACACCGACATAACGTACGGAAGAACGTCCGCTATTTAACCGAACCAAGAAAAACCGAAAGAACCGATCTAAAAAGCAGATCTAGGGTTTCGAAGAAAAAAAACGATCGGTTTTCCGAGGAAAACCGGCGGCGGTGGCTACCTCGGCGGCGACGGGTTCGGCGACGGGCTCCGGTGAGGCTGCGGGCTGGCGGCGGCAGTGCTCCGGCAGTGCGGCGGGGCGGCGGGCTGGCGGCGAGGCGGCGGCGGCGCGCGCTAGGGGTTTGGGGCGGCTCGGGCTGGGCTGCGGGGCGGCTGACTGGGCTTATAAAGCCCCCCCCCTAGCCGGAGTCCCGGTCGGGCACGGCCCGACTAGGTCGGTTTCTTTTTTTATAAATAGTCCCGACGAGGCAAAACGGGCGAAAAAAATACTAAACGGACTAGAAAAATTCCGAAATAAATTTTCACCGTCCTCTAATAATATTTAGAACAAAGTGAACATTTGTCCCGGACCTAAATGCAATTTTAAAAAACGCGTATTTTTCCTATGCAAATAAAATTGCAAATAAATCCAAATAAAATACCAAAATTGATTTTTACGTTTTTCCTCTAATATTTCTCTTGTTTTGGAGAAGTCATATTATCTCCGCTCATATATTTAATTATGAAATATTTTCGGAGAGAAAAACTATTAAAACCAAAGTGATCCTCGTACCGATATTTGAGAAAACTCAAATATGAAAACGGTAAAAAACCCAACTCTCTCCGTGGGTCCTTGAGTTGCTAAG
>LR738714.1:219998168-220136062 GCA_902687465.1 Secale cereale
TGTTTTGCCATATTTGAGCAAGATATGACCCAAAAAATTTATTAAAATTTATTTGGGAATTTTTAGAATGACAGAGATATAGGTTGCTTCACAACCTAGGTCAAAAAGAATTATTTCTTTAATAGAAAAGGAATATTCTTTGGAAAAAGAATATTGGGTTGGGTCAAGGCTGAAAATGACAGGGTCTAGTGATAGATATGAGGATGACAAGCCACTCTGGAAAGAAACAAGAGGTCATCTTCTTCAGTTTCCAGACCACATAGCCACGGAAAAAGAAAACTCAGGCAAAAATCTCAGAAAATCCAAAGATAAAGAAAGGGCCAAAAATCAGGCTGTGACAACTCTTCCCCCCTTAAAGAAATCTCATCCTCGAGATTTGGTTGTTCAGGGTCAAATAATTCTCCTGACTTGTAGAAACCATTTCCAACTCAGGTTTCTTTTATTCATAATATTTCCACTGACTTGGATCGGACTGACTATCTTGTGAGGGGGTTTGCTTTGTTGTATCTGACATTCTAACAGGATGTACCTTATATGCTTCTGTTTATACTGACTCAAAATTTTCTTGCATATCTGTTGGCTGAGCTAGCATCCGAAATATTGTTTTTACGCACATACTTGTCCTCTTGATATTGATCCTTGCTGGGAAAGTTATCCTCATATCGAGTAACGAGAATATTCCATTGAGTTGTGGAACATATCTTCCTGTGGAACAAAGAATCTCTTTTATCCAGGCATCGGTTTTCTCGAATATAGGCAAGCCTTCTGCTTCCAAAACAGTGATGTGGATCATATCTGTTTTTTTGCTAACGGATGCTGTCACCTTGCAGGAGTTGCTGACTTGTCCTGGCTGTCTTCACAGTCTAGAGTATCCAAGTTGTACCAAAGTTTTAACTGTCGCTTGTCGTGACTGATAGAAAAATGCACCATCCTCTGATGATAAAATTTGTAGTCTTGACTGGCGGTGATCTTGGCAAAGAATCTCATCCACACAGGCTATTCTTTTAATTGCTTCCCCTACGCGAGAGATATCAATCCTCAAAGTATATGTTTTCACACTGATTCTTCATTGTGCCGGTATCTCCATGGGAATAAAAGTCGGTGTGATGCTCCATCGCGGGTGTTAAGGTCAATATATTGACCTGTCCATGAGTCTGACCGGACAGACTCGGATATTTAATGCTGACATTTCTGAGCATACTGTGGACTGAGTTGGTTGCCTTGCTATGAGGTCCTTACCACAATGGAATATACCTTTTAGGTGGATCTTTGCTTGGTTTCGCCGTGGAATAAGACGGTCTTGGGCATCCACCTTTTTCACATAATAACTGGCATACCTGTATTGTTGGTCTTGCTTGTTCATTATTATTTTCTTCATCTGGATCCTCAACGGAAAGAGCGGGGCCTTACATAGATCCTTGATTATTTTTGCGGCCCTGAATACAGTTACGTACAATATCCGGCAATCATACCTTGGTCTAGTTCATATTTTGAGCCTTGGTATATTTATTCGGCTCACGTGTGGTTATACAGATCTCAATACTGTTGGGGATTATGCCGGACAGTGATAGGGTTAATAACATCATATTGTTGGATAAGCGGGACTGATCTTGACAATGACTGCCAAGATTATTGTCTCAGTGTTGTCTTTCCTTCAAGACTTGTTGATCATGGATCCACCAACTGATTTTTGTTTCTTGAATAACCGGTGAGGTTGTCGGATGTGTACCGTGAATTCCTCCTTGTGCGAGAGACTTGCATGCACTTGGCAACTTACTGAATGAATTAATATCTGTTTCTCGAGGCAGACCTCTGACCGATTTTTATTTCAGACCAACTGTTGCAGATCTGCCACTTGGAAAACAAAAACATTGCCATATGTTGACAATTCCAAATTTAATGCCTTGTATTATACAGAGGAATAATGGGCAGTTTGCGTTCGGAAACCACCGGGGTGTTGTGTTGAGGAAGACTGAGTGGCTTATGCTCGAAGCCTTGGGTGGATATCTTCTTGAGGAAAAATGGGGTACCGTACCTCATAAGCTTCCCCCCTTAAAGACTATGTTAGGGAAGACCCGGTACTTTATGCCAGAAGCTTTTGTAGTATGGGAATCCATTCATTTCCTACCAATGCAGACTGGGAACCTTATCTTTGTACACTTCATCAATAAATTTTTGAGATGGATGGAACTGATTTTTTTGGTGATTGGACTGACATATATATCTTTGTCAGTCCAGCAGCTGATTATTTGTATGGCAAGAATTTTCTGACTATCCTTACTGAATTCACCATGCATTTTGACTGACTTCTGGGTGTCTCAATGTTTTAAATTGGCAAAAAGCAGATTCAATCATTGCATACGGATCATACCTTTGACTGGGACTGCACTGTTGATCCATCTTTGTTCTCTTGCTGATTTCATCATTGCTGTGATAAAATGTATCTCTGACAGGTACTTGTTATTGAAAGTCTGAGCAGGATATACTTGTATTCAGACCGGATGTAATACAATGTTGTCGGCTGAAAATCTGAATTCCTTGGTGTATATCTGTACTGCTCACTGTTGGGGAACGTAGTATTTTAAAATTTTCCTACGATCACGCAAGATCTATCTACCAGATGCATATCAACGAGAGGGAAGAGTGTGTCTACATACCCTCGTAGACCGGAAGCGGAAGCGTCAAGTGACGTGGTTGATGTAGTCGAACTTCTTCGCGATTCAACCGATCAAGTACCGAACGTACGGCACCTCCGTGTTCAGCACACGTTCAGCTTGATGACGTCCCACGAGCTCTTGATCCAGTTGAGCTTCACGGGAGAGTTTCGTCAGCACGACGGCGTGGTGACGGATATGATGTATTCACCGGCGCAGGGCTTCGCCTAAGCACCGTGACGGTATGACCGAGGTGTGTTTCTGTGGAGGGGGGCACCGCACACGGCTGGAACAATTCAACTTGTGTGTCTTTGGGTGCCCCCCTGCCCCCGTATATAAAGGAGCAAGCGGGAGGCCGGCCGGCCCTTCCTATGGTGCGGCTAGGGTGCAATCCTACTAGGAATAGGATTACAATCCTATTCCTAGTAGGAACTACCAAAGAAGGAAGAGAGGGAAAGGAAAAGAAGGAGAGGTGGCGCCCCCCAATCCTAGTCCAACTAGGAACCCTAGGTGGGGCGCCGGCCAGCCCCTATGGGCTGCCTCTCTCTTTTCCATAAGGCCCACTATGGACCATCCCCCCTCGTAGGGGGTTCTGGTAACCCCCTCCGGCAATCCCGTTAAATCCGAAACTTTTCCGGAACACTTCCGGTGTCCGAATATAGTCGTCCAATATATCAATCTTTATGTCTCGGACATTCCGAGACTCCTCGTCATGTCCGTGATCTCATCCGGGACTCCGAACTACCTTCGGTACATCAAAACTCATAAACTCATAATACCGATCGTCATCAAACGTTAAGCGTGCGGACCCTACGGGTTCGAGAACTATGTAGACATGACCGAGACTCATCTCCGGTCAATAACCAATAGCGGAACCTGGATGTTCATATTGGCTCCTACATATTCTACGAAGATCTTTTATCGGTCAAAACCGCATAACAACATATGTTGTTCCTTTTTGTCATCGGTATGTTACTTGCCTGAGATTCGATCGTCGGTATCTCTATACCTAGTTCAATCTCGTTACCGGCAAGTCTCTTTACTCGTTCCGTAACACATCATCTCGTGACTAACTCATTAGTCTTTTGCTTGCAAGGCTTATTGTGATGTGTGTTACCGAGAGGGCCCAGAGATACCTCTCCGACACTCGGAGTGACAAATCCTAATCTTGATCTATGCCAACACCACGAATACTTTCGGAGACACCTGTAGAGCATCTTTATGATCACCCAGTTACGTTGTGATGTTTGATAGCACACTAGGTGTTCCTACGGTATTCGGGAGTTGCATAATCTCATAGTCATAGGAACATGTATAAGTCATGAAGAAAGCAATAGCAGTAAAACTAAAGGATCATAGTGCTATGCTAACGGATGGGTCTTGTCCATCACATCATTCTCCTAATGATGTGATCCCGTTGATCACATGACAAGTCATGTCTATGGCTAGGAAACATAACCATCTTTGATCAATGAGCTAGTCTAGTAGAGGCATACTAGGGACATACTGTTTTGTCTATGTATCCACACATGTACTAAGTTTCCGGTTAATACAATTTTAGCATGAATAAAAGACATTCATCATGATATAAGGAAATACAAATAACATCTTTATTATTGCCTCTAGGGCATATTTCCTTCAGTCTCCCACTTGCACTAGAGTCAATAATCTAGCTCACATCGCCATGTGATTTAATACCGATAGTTCACATCGTTATGTGAATAACACCCATAGTTCACATTGCCATGTCACCAACACCCAAAGGGTTTACTAGAGTCAATAATCTAGTTCACATCACTATGTGATTAATACCCAAGAGTAATAAGGTGTGATCATGTTTTGCTTGTGAGAGAAGTTTAGTCAACGGGTCTGTCACATTCAGATCCGTATGTATTTCGCAAATTTCTATGTCTACAATGCTCTGCATAGAGCTACTCTAGCTAATTGCTCCCACTTTCAATATGCATCCAGATTGATACTTAGAGTCATCTGGATTTAGTGTCAAAGCTTGCATCGGCGTAACCCTTTACGACGAACTCTTTATCACCTCCATAATCGAGAAACATTTCCTTAGTCATCTAGTTACTAAGGATAATTTTGACCGCTGTACAGTGATCTACTCCTGGATCACTATTGTACCCCCTTGACAAACTCATGGCAAGGTACACAACATGTTTGGTACACAGCATGGCATACTTTGTAGAACCTATGGCTGAGGCATAGGGAATGACTTTCATTCTCTCTATATTTTTCTGCCGTGGTCTTGCTTTGAGTCTTACTCAAGTTCACACCTTACAAGTCAGGCAAGAACTCCTTCTTTGACTGGTCCATTTTGAACTACTTCAAAATCTTATCAAGGTATGTACTTATCGAAAGTCTTATCAAGCGTCTTGATCTATCTCTATAGATCTTGATGCCCAACATGTAAGCAGCTTCACCAAGGTCTTTCTTTGAACAACTCCTTTCAAACACTCCTTTATGCTTTCCAGAAAATTCCACATCATTTCCGATCGACAATATGTCATTCACATATACTTATCAGAAAGGTTGTAGTGCTCCCACTCACTTCTTGTAAATACAGGCTTCACCGTAAGTCTGTATAAATTTATATGCTTTGATCACCTCATCAAAGCGTATATTCCAACTCCGAGATGCTTGCACCAGTCCATAGATGGATCGCTAGAGCTTGCATACTTTGTTAGCACCTTTTGGATCGACAAAACCTTCTGGTTGCATCATATACAACTCTTCTTTGAGATATCCATTCAGGAATGCAGTTTTGACATCCATTTGCCAGATTTCATAATCATAAAATGCGGCAATTGCTAACATGATTCGGACAGACTTAAGCATCGCTACAGGTGAGAAAGTCTCATCGTAGTCAACTCCTTGAACTTGTCGAAAACCTTTCGCAACAAGTCGAGCTTTGTAAACAGTAACATTATCGTCAACGTCGGTCTTCCTCTTGAAGATCCATTTATTTTTGATGGCTTGCCGATCATCGGGCAAGTCAACCAAAGTCCACACTTTGTTCTCATACATGGATCCCATCTCAGATTTCATGGCCTCAAGCCATTTTGCGGAATCTGGGCTCATCATCGCTTCCTCATAGTTCACAGGTTCATCATGGTCTAGTAACATGACTTCCAGAACTGGGTTGCTGTACCACTCTGGTGCGGAACGTACTCTGGTTGATCTACGACGTTCAGCAGAAACTTGATCTGAAGTTTCATGATCATCATCATTAGCTTCCTCACTAATTGGTGTAGGAATCACTGGAACTAGTTTCTGTGATGTTCCACTTTCCAATTCGGGAGAAGGTACAATTACCTCATCAAGTTCTACTTTCCTCCCACTCACTTCTTTCGAGAGAAACTCCTTCTCTAGAAAGGATCCACTCTTAGGAACAAAGACCTTGCCTTAGGATCTGTGATAGAAGGTGTACCCAACAGTTTCTTTTTGGGTATCCTATGAAGATTTACTTCTCCGATTTTGGTTCGAGCTTATCATGTTGAAACTTTTTCACATAAGCATCGCAGTGCCAAACTTAAAGAAATGATAGCTTAGGTTTCTCGTCAAAACCACAGTTCATACAGTGTCATCTCCACGGATTTAGATGGTGCCCTATTTAACGTGAATGTAGCTGTCTCTAATGCATAACCCCAAAAGCGATAGTGGTAGATCGGTAAGAGACATCATCGATCGCACCATATCTAATAAAGTACGGTTATGACGTTCGGACACACCATTACACTGTGGTGTTCCAGGTGGCGTGAATAGTGAAACTATTTCACATTGTTTTTACTGAAGGCCAAACTCGCTAACTCAAATATTTTACCTCTACAATCATATCGTAGAAACTCTTATTTTCTTGTTACGATGATTCTCCACTTCACTCTGAAATTCTTTGAACTTTTCAAATGTTTCAGACTTGTGCTTCATTAAGTAGATATACCCATATCTGCTCAAATCATCAGTGAAGGTCAGAAAATAACGATACCCGCCGCGAGCTTCAACAGTCATTGGTCCACATACATCTGTATGTATGATCTCCAACAAATCTGTTGCTCGCTCCACAGTTCCGGAGAACGGAGTTTTAGTCATCTTGGCCATGAGGCATGGTTCGCAAGCACCAAGTGATTCATAATCAAGTGATTCCAAAAGTCCATCACTATGGAGTTTCTTCATGCGCTTTACACCAATATGACCTAAACGGTAGTGCCACAAATAAGTTGCAATATCATTATTAACCTTGCATCTTTTGGCTTCAATATTATGAATATGTGTATTACCACGATCGAGATCCAACAAACCATTTTCATTGGGTGTATGACCATAGAAGGTTTTATTCATGTAAACAGAACAACAATTATTCTCTAGCTTACATGAATAACCGTATTGCAATAAACATGATCAAATCATATTCATGCTCAACACCAAATAACACTTATTTAGGTTCAACACTAATCCCGAAAGTATAGGGAGTGTGCGATGATGATCATATCAATCTTGGAACTACTTCCAATACACATCGTCACTTCATCCTTTAACTAGTTTCTGTTCATTATGCAACTCCCATTTCGAGTTACTACTCTTTAGCAACTGAACCAATATCAAATACCGAGGGGTTGCTACGAACACTAGTAAAATACACATCAATAATCTGTATATCAAATATACCTTTGTTCACTTTGCCATCCTTCTTATCCGCCAAATATCTAGGGCAGTTCCACTTCCAGTGACCATTTCCTTTGCAGTAGAAGCACTTAGTTTCAGGCTTGAGTTTAGCTTTGGGTTTCTTCATGGGAGTGACAACTTGCTTGTCATTCTTCTTGAAGTTCCCCTTCTATCCCTTTGCCCTTTACTTGAAACAAGTGGTCTTATTAACCATCAACACTTGATGTTCTTTCTTGATTTCTACCTTCGCCGATTTCAGCATTGCGAAGAGCTCGGGAATTACCTTCGTCATCCCTTGCATATTATAGTTCATCATGAAGTTCTACTAACTTGGTGATAGTGACTAGAGAACTTTGTCAATTACTATCTTATCTGGAAGATTAACTCCCACTTGATTCAAGTAATTGTAGTACCCAGACAATCTGAGCACATGCTCACTGGTTGAGCTATTCTCCTCCATCTTGTAGGCAAAGTACTGTCAGAAGTCTTATACCTCTCGACACGGGCATGAGTATGAAATACTAATTTCAACTCTTGGAACATCTCATATGCTCCGTGGCGTTCAAAACGTTTTTGAAGTCCCGGTTATAAGCCGTAAAGCATGGTGCACTAAACTATCAAGTAGTCATCATATCGAGCTTTTGTCAAAACGTTCATAACGTCTACATCTGTTCCTGCAATAGGTATGTCACCTAGCGGTGCATCAAGGACATAATTCTTCTGTGCAGCAATGAGGATAATCCTCAGATCACGGAACAATTCCGCATCATTGCTACTAACATATTTCAACTTGGTTTTCTCTAGGAACATATAAAAAATAAACGTGGAGCAACATCGTGAGCTATTGATCTACAACATAGATATGCTAATACTAGCAGGACTAAGTTCATGATAAATTAAAGTTCAATTAATCATATTACTTAAGAACTCCCACTTAGATAGACATCCCTCCGGTCATCTAAATGATCACGTGATCCAAATCAACTAAACCATGTCCGATCATCACGTGAGATGGAGTAGTTTCAATGGTGAACATCTTATGTTGATCATATCTACTATATGATTCACGCTCGACCTTTCGGTCTCCAGTGTTCCGAGGCCATATCTGCATATGCTAGGCTCGTCAAGTTTAACCCGAGTATTCTGCGTGTGCAAAACTGGCTTACACCCGTTGTATTTGAACGTAGAGCTTATCACACCCGATCATCACATGGTGTCTCGGCACGACGAACTTTCGCAACGGTGCATACTCAGGGAGAACACTTATACCTTGAAATTTAGTAAGGGATCATCTTATAATGCTACCGTCGTTCTAAGCAAAATAAGAAGCATAATAAGATAAACATCACATGCAATCAAAATATGTGACATGATATGGCCATCATCATCTTGTGCTTTTGATCTCCATCTCCAAAGCACCTTCATGATCACCTTCGTCACAGGCGTGACACCTTGATCTCCATCGTAGCATCGTTGTCGTCTCGCCAACTATTGCTTCTACGACTATCGCTACTGCTTAGTGATAAAGTAAAGCAATTACATGGTGATTGCATTTCATACAATAAAGCGACAACCATATGGCTCCTGCCAGTTGCCGATAACATTACAAAACATGATCATCTCATACATAACCGTATAACTCATCATGTCTTGACCATATCACATCACAACATGCCCTGCAAAAACAAGTTAGATGTCCTCTACTTTGTTGTTGCAAGTTTTACGTGGCTGCTACGGGCTTTAGCAAGAACCGTTCTTACCTACGCATACAAAACCACAACGATGTTTCGTCAAGTATGTGCTGTTTTAACCTTCACAAGGACCGGGCGTAGCCACACTTGATTCAGCTAAAGTGAGAGAGACAGACACCCGCCAGTCGCCTTTAAGCAACGAGTGCTCGTAACGGTGAAACCAGTCTCGCGTAAGCGTACGCGTAATGTCGGTCCGGGCCGCTTCATCTCACAATACCGCCGAAGCAAAGTATGACAAGCTGGTAAGCAGTATGACTAGTATCGCCCACAACTCATTGTGTTCTACTCGTGCATATCATCTACGCATAGACCTGGCTCTGATACCACTGTTGGGGAACGTAGTATTTTAAAATTTTCCTACGATCACGCAAGATCTATCTACCAGATGCATATCAACGAGAGGGAAGAGTGTGTCTACGTACCCTCGTAGACCGGAAGCGGAAGCGTCAAGTGACGTGGTTGATGTAGTCGAACTTCTTCGCGATTCAACCGATCAAGTACCGAACGTACGGCACCTCCGTGTTCAGCACACGTTTCGCTTGATGACGTCCCACGAGATCTTGATCCAGTTGAGCTTCACGGGAGAGTTTCGTCAGCACGACGGCGTGGTGACGGATATGATGTATTCACCGGCGCAGGGCTTCGCCTAAGCACCGCGACGGTATGACCGAGGTGTGTTTCTGTGGAGGGGGGCACCGCACACGGCTGGAACAATTCAACTTGTGTGTCTTTGGGTGCCCCCTGCCCCCGTATATAAAGGAGCAAGGGGAGGCCGGCCGGCCCTTCCTATGGTGCGGCTAGGGTGCAATCCCACTAGGAATAGGATTGCAATCCTATTCCTAGTAGGAACTACCAAAGAAGGAAGAGAGGGAAAGGAGAAGAAGGAGAGGTGGCGCCCCCCAATCCTAGTCCAACTAGGAACCCTAGGTGGGGCGCCGGCCAGCCCCTATGGGCTGCCTCTCTCTTTTCCATAAGGCCCACTATGGACCATCCCCCCTCGTAGGGGGTTCCGGTAACCCCCTCCCGCAATCCTGTTAAATCCGAAACTTTTCCGGAACACTTCCGGTGTCCGAATATAGTCGTCCAATATATCAATCTTTATGTCTCGGACATTCCGAGACTCCTCGTCATGTCCGTGATCTCATCCGGGACTCCGAACTACCTTCGGTACATCAAAACTCATAAACTCATAATACCGATCGTCATCAAACGTTAAGCGTGCGGACCCTACGGGTTCGAGAACTATGTAGACATGACCGAGACTCATCTCCGGTCAATAACCAATAGCGGAACTTGGATGTTCATATTGGCTCCTACATATTCTACGAAGATCTTTTATCGGTCAAAACCGCATAACAACATACGTTGTTCCTTTTGTCATCGGTATGTTACTTGCCCGAGATTCGATCGTCGGTATCTCTATACCTAGTTCAATCTCGTTACCGGCAAGTCTCTTTACTCGTTCCGTAACACATCATCTCGTGACTAACTCATTAGTCTTTTGCTTGCAAGGCTTATTGTGATGTGTGTTACCGAGAGGGCCCAGAGATACCTCTCCGACACTCGGAGTGACAAATCCTAATCTTGATCTATGCCAACACCACGAATACTTTCGGAGACACCTGTAGAGCATCTTTATGATCACCCAGTTACGTTGTGACGTTTGATAGAACACTAGGTGTTCCTACGGTATTCGGGAGTTGCATAATCTCATAGTCATAGGAACATGTATAAGTCATGAAGAAAGCAATAGCAGTAAAACTAAACGATCATAGTGCTATGCTAACAGATGGGTCTTGTCCATCACATCATTCTCCTAATGATGTGATCCCGTTGATCAAATGACAACTCATATCTATGGCTAGGAAACATAACCATCTCAGATCAATGAGCTAGTCTAGTAGAGGCATACTAGGGACATACTGTTTTGTCTATGTATCCACACATGTACTAAGTTTCCGGTTAATACAATTTTAGCATGAATAAAAGACATTTATCATGATATAAGGAAATACAAATGACATCTTTATTATTGCCTCTAGGGCATATTTCCTTCACTCACGGCTTCTTCTGATCCGGTGTCGGTCCAGGAATAATTTCCATAAGGGGGTAACACCGAGGATTTAAAACAAAGAATCACGAGAAAACGATTTATTGCAACAAATCAAACAGCAAACAAGGTACAAAGGTACTCCACACAGGCACACTCAAGCATGTTGCTACAGCAGATGCACAAACACTACACGAAGGATTACATCCTACGCTTGAGCAAACGCTCGCGAACTGACGAGGAACCTAAGGGAGTAGTGAGTGGAACTGCTGACTCTGAACCTCCGGATGGACGAGGCGGAGGAGTTGGAGAAGCTGGCGGAGACTGAGGTAAAGCGACACCAAGCAATCTCCTGGCCTGAATGGCGTCTTGGACTAACTCAGAAATAAGAAGACACTCGGCCGTCATGTAACGAGACATGGCGAGGATAGCCGGGTCATCTTGAGGGTTGACATAGGGAAATTGGATTCTCCTAGGATTCTCGATGATGGTGGGATAATATTGATAAGCACGGTTCTCTTGCACCATGCTCTCTTGATGACGAAGACCGGTGACTCCTGCCATTGCGGCAAGCTGAACGGCACGCTCAGGAGTAGCTCCGTAACCACCGTGGAAACTGTAGGTGCGCTTACCGACAGGAATCGGGGTTGACAGATGAACATGAGCAACATATTCCCGAATTCTTCCTCCAGCAGAAAATTGGAATACTTGATAATGAGGTGGATGTCCGAGGGGATAAATACTACACCACATGTTGTCAAGGAGGGTGGCAAACCTGAGAGGTGTAGGGGTGGGACTGAACTCAATGGGAACATCACTGGGAGCTAAAGGAAGGACATTGAAATCATGGAAGTTGACCACCATCTACGCATGAAAACATGGGTTAATGGTAACCGAAATAAGACTACATGCAGCAAACAAATGCAACAAACAAATGCAACATCAAGGGTAACAACCAGACCTTATACTACCGTTTTCTAACGTTCCAGCGGACTAGGATGCTCTACAGCTAGACCTACTCTGATACCAAGCCTGTGGCACCCCGGCTCAGAGAAAACCAGAACGCCTCGTATTCCAGCCCATAGATCGAGATGCAGTCTTATGGAATACGACACTGCTTAGTATAGAACAAACCAACTTTCTGTTACAACACGAATATGATTACAAGGGTTCCAATATTACAATGAATAACATCGGCACGGCGACACTACGCCAACACGGTTGCTCTATACAAGCAGCATAACAACTTAAAGCAGCGGAACAACTACTGGCAGCGGAACAACGAACGGGGATGATGAACTCCAATCCGTAGGGACTCTTGCTGGAACGTTTATCCTAGCTCGCGAACACAGGAACAACACCAAACAAGCAAGCAATCCAGGCAGGGCCTGCAAGCTGGCATGGCACGCCATGTCAGTACATTGAATGTGCTTGCAAGCTCACAATAAACCAGAAGCATTCATGACTAACAACAACATGGCAATTCTAGGTTAATCAGAAATATCATGAGATCATCAGGATAACATAGCATGAACAACATGAACATGATACGGCTAGACAATATGAGCATGGCATGAACATATAAATCTGGTAATACTAGCATGCAACATGATGACACTACATGCACCATTTATTTTATCCGGGTTACCTCATAACCATCACATGCATCACTTACCAACCTCGGACGTTATACGATCGTCTCATGATCAAATCAAGCTTGGTAAAACCAAACGTGATCTTTCCGGCGATCACTACCATCTTATCTCATCATCACACCGGGGTTGTTTTTAAGCACATTATTATTATTACTGTTGACTCATAGTGTGACCAACTACGAACTGGGCCCTTATCCGCGGGTGCGGCTATCGATAGATTTAATATACACTCTGCAGAGGTAGCGCACTGTACCCACACTACGGAACCATGGCCTCGTTCTCCCATTCGGGTGGACCAACGATGTTCTGACAAAACCGATCTACTTTCATGACACTTTCCCGGCCACTCCGACCAACTGCCCTTTGGGCTAAGTCCTGGGTGGCCCCGTGTCTACCGAAGACACAACGACCACTGTCGTGGCCAAACATAAATGGTCCCAAACGGGGACCCGGATCCATAACAACAACAACAACGGGCACACAAGGTTGTGTCTGCTTACCGGGCCAAGGTACTGCATGCCCATAAACTTCCCTCGTTGGAGGAACCGGCGAGAGGCATGACAATAGACCTAGTTAGGACCTTCCCATAAAGGTAAACGTGGTTGCACTGGTCAGTTCGATATGTTGGCACCATGACTCAGACAACAGTTGTTCAAGTTCAATTTAATCCGGTTAAACTTGAATGCAAATATGCTGAGTCATGATAAAATACATGATACAATTACAATGGATGAGTATGAATAACAACATAATCATGAAAGAACTATCCACCATATCAACAATGAATCATAAGCATGGCATAATGACTAGCATGAGCATCATAAGTACATGCTTCTCCGAAGCATAGTATGACTACTAACATCAACAATAAATATCATGCAAGAACATATCAACAATATCAACATGCAAGCATTTAACTAACTGGATGCAAAGGAACAAGCATAGCAATGGTACTCGGGGCAGACTGCAGTCATGCACCGAAGACCATCACCAACATCAACATGCACTACTAGCAAGCATAAACATATGAAAGGAATGCTAGCAACTAACATGGCACGATAAACAGGTGTATAACAACATAGCAAGAAAATAAACAATAACCTCATAGCATTACCGAAACAACGGTAATCATATTTTTTAAACAAACAAACATTTAATAAATATTCAAGTTGAAAACCATGGCTACAGCATGACTATCATGCAAGTGGGTATTGTGGCTTGCCTGGGGTGATGGAGACTCCAGGAAGAAGTGCGGTGAAGCCGCGGAAAGATTCGCCGGAGACAGTTTTCTCTCGAGGGGGCTGTTTACGGCAATGGCAAAGTGGTCATTTTCACACTGATAAACCATAGTGAAAATGATACCAACAGAAAGGGCTCGACGAGACGAAGACGTGGGCTTTGGAATCACCTTATTCGGAGTTATGGTTGAAAAGTTATGAAGGATTGAAGCTCAGGGACCTATCCGTGAATATTTTTGCTACAAACAAGTCCTTGGTGGCTGAAACAGGAAGCGCAGAATAAGAAATACGCTTTCAGAACATGGAAGATGTAGTTTGGGTTGAAGAAGAAGGAAACTACATTTTTAGAAAAAGAAAACGTATTCAATAGAATACGTCTCCACTTAAAAACACCTGGGCCGGGGCTGGGGTCACTTACAGGTGGGGTCGGCGGGCAGGGGCCAGGGGGCACGGGCATCGTCGTCTTCCTCCCGCCCTGTCCCCGCACGGGACAGAGGAGGAGCAGAGGAGGCTCTACTGGCGGTGGTGGCCCGTCCGGCTCCGGCCGTCCCCGGCCAGGGCACAGGCACCGGCGGGACCGAGGCGGTGCGGCACGTCCGCCCAGAAGGTCGGCCGGCCCCGGGAAGTAGAGGAGGACGCGGGGCGGAGGAGGGTAGCGGGAGGCAGAGGCGGGCGGCCAATGGTGGCCCGGCCGGCTCCGGCCACCGTTGGCCGAAGCGAGGCCACGGGCGGGACCACAGGGGTCTGGCGTATCCGTTCAGAGGTCTAGCAGGCGCCGGGGATGAGTGGATAGGAGGGGAGGGACGTCGCCATGGGGGGTACAGAAAGCTTCTGGAGGTGGGGCTTCTCGGCACTGCGGCCGTCTCCAGCGAGGGGCAAGAGGTTAGGGTGGCTCTGTGGGACGTGGGGAATACGATGGACAGCTCGGGAGGAGGAGAGGAGGACTAGGCTCGCCGGACTCAAGCCGAGACCGAGGCGGCCATGGCGAACGTCGACGAAAAGAAGAAGAACCCGAATGTTCTGGTGGTCGAGGAGGGGCTGGTGAGGTGCGGAGGAGCTTGGGGGTCCTTAAATAGGCACGGAGGAAGTCTCTGGACGACCACAAGATAGCTTGAACATGGCATTAATGGAGGTCAGAGGCAGTTCATGGCAGTGGCACTATTGAGACGGCGCGCTGCCGGCGGGCCACGACGAGGCAGAGGTGCAGGGAGGTGCAGATGAGCACGGGGGAGCTCCAGGACATAGTTCGAGGCTGAGACGAGGAGGGAGGCGACGAGCATAGTGGCTCGACCATTCCAGAGCGCGCGCTGTGCATGACGCAGGTGCGTTCACCACGCGCACTAGTGCAAGCAGCGAGCTAGGCGTGGCCAGCCATGTCCAGTAGGTTTACCTCAGTGCCCTTAGTAGAAATGCAGAAAGAAAATGATCCAGGGGCAAAGAAGAGATTTGCAGATGGCTTCATGGTAAAACAACAGCAAGGTGTTTGTAACTTCCTGTGGTAAAACCAGATTGGTAACTTGGTAAAAAGTTTGTCTGGCATTGATCTTACACCAAGATGATCTAGATCACGAGAAACCAGACTAAGAAGAGGAGTTTAGCTTAGGGTTGGTGTAGAAAGTGCAAAACTGGCCAGATTTGGGGAAGATGATGTTGCACTCACATACTTAAGTGTCATGAGCTGAATTTTGTTGTAGGGGGATTATTTGACCATATGGAGCTGCTGTAAAAATACCATGCCATTTGGAGTTACCAAAGTGGCACTTCCTTCACAAAGCTCCAATCTAGACAGAATCTTGGAGAATTTACTGAGGATAAATGGATAACTAGATTGAGCCAGAACTTTGTGGAGTGAGTAGAGGTAGATGTAAGAATGGCCTGGTAAGTTGGCAGCTCAAATGAAGCAAGGTAAAATAGGGTTGCTTCACAAAGTGAAAATTTTACCAGAAACCAAGATTTGGAGCTGAGCTCACATAGATGATCTCCATGAGCTCAAATTGGGTGGAGATGCATTATTTGATCAAATGAAGGATGTGACCAAGTTTCATCTCATTTGGAAATGCCTAGAATATACTTCCTTCACTATGTTTCTTTCTGGACAGAAACTTATAAAAAGCACTTGAAAATAATTACTAGGCAAATGAGTTTGAAAATTGGCACATGGCAATGATATAGACATTAAAAGATGTCCACCAAGTTTGAGGTTAATTGGGCAAAGATAAATCACAATTTCTTCACAAAGTGCCATTTAGGGCAGAACAGGAAAATGATTATTGGAGGATTATTTTTGAACATGGCAATGAAATGTTTTGCCATATTTGAGCAATATATGACCCAAACAATTTATTAAAATTTATTTGGGAATTTTTAGAATGATAGAGATATAGGTTGCTTCACAACCTAGGTAAAAAAGAATTATTTCTTTAATAGAAAAGGAATATTCTTTGGAAAAAGTATATTGGGTTAGGTCAAGGATGAAAATGATAGGGTCTAGGGATAGATATGAGGATGACAAGACACTCTAGAAAGAAACAAGAGGTCATCTTCTTCAGTTTCTAGACCACATAGCCACGAAAAAAGAAAACTCAGGCAAAAATCTCTGAAAATCCAAAGAAAAAGAAAGGGCCAAAAATCAGGCTGTGACATCCGTCGGGATTTCCTAGGACAACACTGGATTCTCCAGGTGCACTGCAACCAATCCACCCAGATGTGTGTTAAATTCCACCTTAAAGAAACCCTTAGTTGTTATTACTCTCACAACTTTCATGAAATCACTCATACCAATCCACGTCTACAAGCATGGCTAAGCAATAAGTAACAAAGCGTATATTCCCTTGGTTGTTCTCAAGTCATTGGGTTCCTACCTCATGAACTACAAAACATCATATTATGTAACCAGTCCTACTCATGCAAGTGTTTGAGGATATAACTAATGCAATAAAAACTGGGTATTGGAAAGTATGATCAAAGTATGAACTTGCCTTGCCGACGATCGCTGAAACCTAAAGACTCGTAGTAGCACGCTTCACACTCTGGTAATTCTATGGCAATCAAACAATAGCATACATACGCAATCATGTAACTGAATCGAAGAACAGATCTCGAAAGACCTCGAAAACAAACGAATCACTGTTGTAACATCAAACAATTTCTAACAGTACCAAAATTAAGTGAATTTGGCCTTATCAGAAAGTTTAGGTCAAGAGCTTCGATTTGCAAAAAGAATCAACTCAAACGGAGTTACGAAACTCAAGATACAATCAAACAAAGTTCAAACACAAAACCGTTTGAATTCAAATTTTAAAACTTTCAAAGTCAACTTTGAGTTGTGCTACTAGAAAGATAAGGTCGAAACAAAGAAATTGGTGTTGGTTTCACCTAATTCCGACTAACGAGTAAAAAGTAACGAGGGTTTGAAGTTCTGGGACTGATCTATATTTTTTTTCATTGCGAATAGGTCATTGGCCGAAAATAAACACAAAAAGAAAAGACTAATTTGCGAACGTTCATTTTCTGTAACTAAGCAGCGGACGTTCGTTAAATAATAAAACCAGAAAAAACAAACTAGGGTTTTCTTAAATAAACCAATCTAGGTTAAAAAAAACCTAAACTAAAAATCGAAAAAACCGGCGGTTATACTTGGCGGACCGGGCTTGGATCCGGCGGCGGTGGATCGGGCGGCGGGCGGCGGCTCCGGTGAGGCGGCGGCGACGGCGGGTGCGGGCGCGGTGTGGGGCGAGGCAAGGCGGCGGCGCGGTGGCTCGGCGCAGCGGCATCGGCTTGCGGGTGCGGCGGCGAGGTGGTGAGGCGACAGTGCGGCGGCGGCGGCTAAGGCAACGGGCGGCGGTGTGAGGGGGCGAGGGGGCGGCGGTGGCCTTATAAAGGGGACCGGGTGTGACTTGGAGGAGGGGCCGACCCGGGGCAGCGTCCGGCTCGGACTCGGCTCGGCGTCCGTGCCGAGCACGGTGGCGAGCGGGAGGAAGGCGGCGGCGGGGCGAGCTGGGCCGCTCGGGCGGCTGGGCCTTCGGCCCAGTTGGCTCGGGCCAAAACAGTTTTTTTTTAAATTCGCACGAACTGAAAAAGATACAAATAAAATAGAAAAAATTCTAAAAATACTAGAAACAATTTTCACTGTCTAAACCTAATATTTAGAACAAAGTGAACATTTTTCTGATATAAAATGCCTAAAAATTACTTTTTAATGCAATTTTTAAAATAAATAACTACAAAAAAAAATCCAATAAAATTTATTTTTACTCAAAAATCAAATTCCAACATTTTTATTATGTTTTTGAAGAAGTCATATTATCTTCTCTCATTTATTTTGAATATTGGAAAAATGAAATTTGGCAAAAATATTATTGATCCAATCCCACTTGGAAAATAAATAAAATAGTGGGCTCCTCTTTGGAAAACTTCCAACTCTCTCACTTGGGTCATTGAGTTGCTTAAAGCTTGGAGCAATTTTTCAAATAAACTCATGCTAAAAAATGCTCAAATGATGTATGCATATGAATGATCTATGATACCATCCAAATTGAAAATTGAGATGTTACATCCGCGTCTATGCCATGGCACCGCCAAGCTGCCGGCAAAGCCCACCGCCTTTCGTCACTTCCGCTTGCCGCCGCCTATTGCCATCTACTTTCTCGACGTTGCTCGCGATCGAGCTAGCTCCGCTCGGTTGGGGAATCTACCGTACTGAGGGTTCTTTCTCATGGACGACAAGGTAACTAATTTAACGAGATATTATCTCATCTCTTATCCCAGTTCATCTTCCTCCTTTAATCACCCAGCGGAAATCGTCATGAATTCATTTTTATTCGAGCTGATTTGAGGGTTTTCTTTCATTCATAGAATGTACAGTGCGCCGACACTTCAGGACTTTGCGACCGCAGCCAGAGATTCCATCTCATTGTACCAGATAACTTGAGGATGCGCGCGGTATGTTCAATCTCACCCTAAATCGGTTGGCATGGCCTACTTTCCTGAACATATTCTAAATATTGCTACATTTGGATAAAAGGTGCCACATGCACCATATACGTCAAAGGGGATTTCCCCCCGCTTCTTTCTATATTAGGCAAATTAATGATGTATTGTTTTTTCGATTACTCTCAGTTTTCCATGACATCATGTTTACCCTATCTGTTTAATTATATATTTTGTCCTTCGATTTCAACTGTTGTACAATTCTTTCAATTTGGGCCCATATTTGCATGTTACCATATTTTCTTTAACAATCCTACCATTTTCTGCAGAACATCCCTCGCTATGCAACAGATTATGTAGTGCACAATTTTCCCTTTAGATAGATCAAGGCTCCACGGATGTCATACTACATACAAACCATGGATTTACAATCGTTGCCACTGTAAGAGTTGATGAACATGGTGACTCCTATTTTGGCACTGGCTTTTGGAATGAAACTGCAAAGTTTCATGTACTAAAAGCTGGCACTAAAATTGCATTACACATAAAAGGGCCTGGTCATGAGATACATGCTAACTTCCCCGACAAAATCATCCATCCAGACTTTGTTCGAAGTAAGTTTTCTTTTCAACTATCTCCATATGTTGACTTACCTAGCAATGTCAAATGAATTGTGTAGTATTTGAGCAACCAATTGTTATTCCATTTTCTTACTATATTCCTACCTAATAACTTCTAGTTACCAATACACTTTTCTATTGCCCTGTTTTAAGTAAATATTCACTGTACTCCCATTTCTATTAGAAAGAGCCGCTGACAAGGAGACTCCGTAGGTGGAGAACGGGGCTGCCAACAAGCGGAGGTGGGGCGAGCTAGAACCGCAAGTGACTCCAGCAGGCCTGGACTTAATCAGCAGCCTCCCCGATGATATGTTGAGAGTCATCATCTCCCTCCTCCCAATCGAATATGGGGCACGGACAACCCTCCTTTCCCGGCGGTGGCGCCCCCTATGGAACTCCAGCCCTCTCGACCTCATCAACACCCACGAGCTCTGCCATGGCTATCGCAAAAGTTTGGATGCGTTCTCCAAGATCCTCAGCAGTCATCGTGGCCCAACCAAAGGCCTTAGAATGGGCAAGTTCCGTTCCAATGGCAAGGACCGAGCCAAGCTTGACAACTGGTTCCGATTCCCCGCCCTAGATCAGCTCGAGGAGCTCCACTTTTGATGATGGACATATGCGGTCGCTGCCAACGTCTGCACTCTGCCTCACGCCCATGCTGCGCGTCGCCATGTTCAGGAACTGCCATTTCCCGCCCCTTAATGACACACCCGCTCTTATTCTACCACGATCGAAGCACCTCAAGCTCGTCGCCGTCTGCCTCTCAAAGGGTGACATGGAGCGCCTGCTCCGTGGCTGTACTGCACTCGAGTACCTTCGTCTTCAGGCGATCCATGGGTTCAGTACCTTCCACATCACCTACATGACTCTCCAGACTATTTATGTGTGTTGCTGGTGCGGCAGGAAGACGTCATAAGGTGTGTACCATGGTATGGTCATCCAGGACACACATGCACTTGAGAGATTACTTGTAGTTGATCAAGAAGGTCCAACAAGAATCAATGTCATTTCTGCGCCGAAATTGACAGTGGTGGGCTACTCGTCTGACAAATACTCCGAACTTGTTATTGGATCCACACCCGTTCAGGTACTACAGCCGCCTTCTACCTCTCCTTCTACAAATTAATATTATGTCTAATTTTGAAGTTCTTTGTTCATCTGTCATTCAGAAAATGATTCCGACAAGCTTGACCCAGAAACTGCGCACAGTGAAGGTCTTGGCACTAGAATCTATCGGGCCCGACCTGGAGCAAGTTGTCAGTTGCCTGAGATGCTTTCCGTGCCTGGAGAAGCTATATATCGAGGTGATGTTCCTTTCCTGTTAAATGTTAACCATAAGGGAGTTCAATTTGTGACACCTTTTTCCAAGTTTACAATGACAATGTACTACGATTTCTGAAGGATTCTTTTGGGGGATTTCAGTACATACATGTTCCACCCATATTGGTTGCTTGATCCACATGGTTACAAGCAATAAGCATTTTTCCTTTGGATTTATCTACCCTTGTTAATCATGTCAGATCGAAGATGGCATGTTAGTGCATTTTACAAATCCTGCAAACCAAATAGGCACTAACATGTTTTCTTCTTTTGTAGATAAGATTAGGCCCAGTGGTGGATAATGTGATAGAATATAACAATCACGTCGAATGCCTAGATCTGCATCTCTCAGAAATTACTTTGAACTGCTACTGAGGGACCTTACCGGAGATTATATTCGCCAGGTTCTTTGTTCTTAGAGCAAGGGTGCTGTAGGAACTGAGGTTTGCCCTACATTTATTTCACAAAAATGAATGGTTTGTTGATCAGCGCCGGTGCCCGTGGTAGAATGGAATAGGCTCCAAAAATGATGAATTTCATTTTGGAACTTCAAATGACAGAGTAATCGGAAGTCATCGTGTCAACCCCATACATGACTTCTCAGTGGCTGACCCCTTTGCAAAAATTGTGAGGTTTCGAAACCAGACTAAGAAGTGGTAATATAAGTTTGAACCTCTCTGATGTCCATGTTCAGCGAATCAGCGCGAGCGTTTGCAGCTGATGAGCTGAATTTCGTTTCTAATATCAGTTTGAACCTTGTAATCTTCAAATTCGAGCCATATAACTCTGGAATTTGAACCTTGTAATATTTCGAGCTTTTGTGGTACAGTCGGTGAAATGTCATTGTATGAGACTCGTATATTGGTAGCACTATTTTGACCTTAATATGCAATGGTCTTAGATTTTATTAACCATTCTCGAATCTGTTTACCCTGTCGATCTCACAACACACGATCTGTATAGCTAACTCGACTGCGATCTTCGACATTATTGCACACAGTTGGTTTCTTCCACTTCTAGCCGATGCTTGGCAAAACTAGCCGGGCGGGAACCTTGCACTGTAAACTGTGCGGTAGCGCGGGAACATGCTCACTGACGATACATTTGGCGCCTCTTTGAGCCCCTGCGTGCGGTGCGGTGTTGTGTAGCATGCACTGGAATCCTCCGCTATGAACTCTGTGACAAGACATGACAATTACAGGCCGGCCGGCCCCCATTTATTACATCGGCCAACCTTTCGATCACGCCCCACCATTGCAAGAAGCACACCCACCACGAGAAACTCTTAGAGGGTATCCTGCGCGGCTCCAATGGCACTCCGAGCGGCTGCTGATGACGAGCAGCAGTTCACCATGCGCGCCGTAGTGGACACCCACAGAAGGTTCATGGACCTCTCGGTGGTGTACACCAACGACCCAGTCTGGGTGGAGCACTCCGTCCACATCATGGAGCTGTTGCTTGCCGAGGAGAAGTACAATGTGGTCGGGTTCTACCTCGAATACACCCGCGCTTGTGCTGGGTCTCGTCCCAAGGTCGCCATCGCCCAGATGTGCATGCGCCACCACGTCCTCGTCTACCACTACTGCATGGCCACAAGGCCTTGCGAGGGTTTTGCCAGGTTTGTCAACATCCCCCACTACATGTTTGCTACGGTGGACATCACCAATGATGTAAAAGCGCTCGAGAACTCGGGCATCGCCTGCCAGAATCTTGTCGACATCCAGGGCTAATACAAGATCTGGGGCAGCAAGGAGCATGAGAAGGACTCACTGGTTCACCTCGCTGAGGCCATCACCGACCCCTACTACAGAGACATGAATGATTCGTGCAACAAGGACAAGCGTGCCTGGCACTCGGCTTGGATGGAGAAACTCGACGAAGCTCATGTCGTGTACGCGGCCAAGGAGGCATACACGAGCTACGACATGTACAGGCGGATCGTTGACATGAGGAAGTGCCTCCTTCCCCAAAACGGCCAGGGATCCAGCCGGAAGCAGAGCAATGGCAAGTGTCATCGCAACAATAAGTAGATGATTTGATCCTCGTTTCTCCTACTTTAGTATGCATGTAATTGCTTACTTTGGTGTTTGGAAATGTTATGTGTGTACTCACTTGTGTAATTGTATGCTTAATTTGGTTATGCAGTGCTATCTTTTGAAATATATATGTTGATGCTCTTAAGACAGAGCGTAGATGTTGTGCGGACAAAGAAAATCACATTGCACACGCACTAAACAATGGAACCTGTCGGTGATGTTTTCATCAATCACTCACAATTGTATACCAGCAATCGTTTGCTCGCAACACACACGACTTGTTAGTAGTGATCGTCTGTGTTGTTATAGGTCTTCGCACACGTTTCCCATTTCAGACATGTTTGTCTCGTATCACACAAATCTTGTTAAGTTGAACCATTTCTGTTCTCATCTCTCAATGCAAATAGTTCATCCGAGTGAACCGCATGCCGTATATTGCCCACACCTTGATCTGGCTGGCTATTTCTTTTGTGTTACTTAATCACCAACCGTTCATCCAACTAACCGTATGTTGTACATCACATACGCCTTAATCTAGCAACCCGTTTCTTTTGTTCCTCCTCGTCACAAACATTCAATTGGACTAAACTGTATGCCCCTCATCGCACACGCAACCAAAATCTGAACCATGTTTGATGCATCCTCCATTGCAAACGTTTTGCACCTTTTTTGACGATTTTTTACACCCCCGTTTGCGATTATGGCATAGCACACAGTTTCGTCGAAGGGTCTCTGTTCATAGTGTCGCGTTAGCAGCAACCTGTAATAGTGACGCGCTTGATTCGCTTTAGTTGAAAGTCGGTGGATCCTGCCCAATGAACCAACACACCATTTGTTTCGCGTAACCAGGCCCATGCAGCACGGCGGGCCGGATTCTCTGACACGCCTTGTTTGATTGCCCATCCTATGACCTGGCCGGGTTTCCTCAAGTCTATCTCAAGGAATTCTTCTTTGCTAGTGGTGAACGCAATCTCAATTGCCAAAGAGTGTGTGGAAGCATATTCCTGGTCTTGCACCTCATCAGGCATCCTCTCTTTTTCTTTCACAAGCTTCCGGAAAGCTTTTTTCTCCTTAGCATCAGAAAGTTCCTCTATAAAATGATACTTGCTGAAATCCTTCATGGCCGAATTTGCCTCATCGCAACTCTTCAACCATACTTCACATTCCCTCTCCATCCTACATTAATATACGGGAGGATTATTATGTAATTGAATGTCCATCACAAACATAACCCTAAATGGATCATAGTAATTGATCTGGCCACACCAAAATGATGAACTTGGGTTTGCAACCAAATTCAGATGACGTAATATCTTACACATTATAAGTTCGAATGACATAGGTTACATAAATGATAAGGGTACATGACATTACGGTGCAAATAACACTGCCGACACTAGCATTGTTCAATCACCTTTATTCGACTATCAACACGACATCTTTGTTGTACGGTCCCGGGTTGCAACAAGTGACATCATTTCTTTCACGAACCCAAGCCCAACGAGAAGCCCGACTAGCTATCGGCGATGACGGTTGCCTAACTAGCCAGTCAATGATCTGTCCAGGATTTTTCAAGTCCATCTCATGCACTTCATCCCTTGTTCCACACAATGCAATTTGCCTTGCAAGAGCACAACGATGAAATTTCTCGCCCTTATTGAGCTTATTTATCAATCTCTCCTTAGCCTCGTACAACTTAAAAAGCCGATCCTTGCACTTGGACACATAGTACTTTGAAAAGTCTCTACAAGCCGCGTTCAACGCATCGACGGCTTGGACCCACGTGTCCATTTTTGCCTCAATGACCAAACGTTCACGCTTCGCCGCCGCCTCCGTAGAAGTCTCAACAAAGATGATCAATGCCATCCTACAAGTCGAGGATTACTATAACCATCACCCAAGGCAAAAATCCTAACCATTTCTTGCCAAAAACGGTCATCATAGAGAAATACTTAAGCATAAACCTAACCATAACCTTGCCCCTAACCATGCCATTAAACCTAACCATAACAAAACACTAAATGCTACTTCTTAGTACACCAAACAATGGTAGTCACACAATACATTGTGCAATCACAAACATTATTACCCCAAATGCATCATATACATTGATTCCACCACCAAAAAAACAAGAACTAGATTTGCAACAAAATGACCAAAATACATGATTCCAACCAACCAAAAATTAGGGGAGTGAGGGAGGTACCTTGGGCGATGAAAGTGCTCCGGATACACCGGACAAATCTCAAGAAAATGAGTGAGATTTGAGAGGGCCTAGTGTGGGGAGAAGAGAGGAGAAGAGGTCTTCAGCGTAAATGAGTGGGTGGAGAGCACAACCCCCACCCCCAACCTTATCCAGGGACCCTACCGTGTGGGTCTCCGGCGGTAGGTTCTAGTACCTACCGCCTGGGCCCAAGGCGGTAGGATCCTTTTCCACGTCAGTTGGACATCAACCCAGCTAACGGTGTGCCGACACCTACCGCTGGACCCCCTAGCGGTAGGGCGTGTAGGGCTACCGCCGGACCCCCTGGCGGTAAGTAAAAGGGTCACATCCCGAAATTTTTCGAAAGAGGGGTTAGATCTCGAAATAAAATGAAAAAAGGGTCAAAACACGAAAATTAGCCAAAGGTTGTGGACTGGTGGGTCGTGGGTTGTTTTCTTTGTCGCTGCCAGCCTGCCACTTCAGCAGTTCAGGAGGATCTGGTCGGCCCCTATATAGGATGCGCTGTGATCCAAATAGTTATTCTAATCCTAGGATTAGAATAGTGTTGTCCTATATATATACCTTCGAGATACTAAGGCATGACATCTTGATCCAAATTAAAAAATTTCAATATACATATATAAATACATGTATATCTGTTTTGCGCTCAACTATACGTAAGCTCATCGCTCCGGCCACTCCAGGTGAATGAAGAAGGAAATTTAATCAAACTTTTTGGCATGTTGATACACAACGGATTTTAGCTATTCCACTACCTTTACATGAAATGTCAGATTTTTTGCGTGGCGCGGGATGAAGGTAGGATGTTTCACTGTACATTATGCTTATCACTTGAGGTGAAAGCATTAGTACGATCAAAATCTGCACTTGGTGGCAGGTGCGTCAACTCCAAAAGGTACATGGGATTCGCTGTGGAGCCTTCACTGTCCATAAAAAATTAAAAAAATCTAGAAAGCCTTACATAGCGCAATCTCCTATCGAGCTATTCTAACACATACACACATTAAAGCCAAACCGCATTGTCCAGCTTGCGACTTGGATGCTGATAATATTCGACACCTTTTGTTCGAGTGCGGGAATGGTGTTGAAGTTTGGAAATTGCTTGGTGTATATGACGCAATTCAAAAGGCTCTTCTGGCTGACCGGGCTGGAAAAGTTGTACAAGAATATCTATTGAACTTGTCGGATCATGACCCTCTATCTCTCGGGCTACCAAAGTCCAGAGAGATCATCACGACAACCTCCTGGTATTTGTGGTGGGAGTATAGGAAACTAACTCATGGAAAAGAAGTGCAAGATGCAAGTCAACTTAATATTGTTGTGAGAGCTCTGGCTGCTAACTTCCTCCTAGCTTGTGCACTGAAGGCAAAAGCTTATTCATTTTGTTGGAAAAATCCAAGGAATGTGTATTTTAAACTTAATGCTGATCCTGGTTTTGATATCGATTCTCCGGAGGGAACAATTTGATGTAGGGTGGAAACCCTAAGGCTGATCTTTCACGAAATGGAGGGGGGTCCCACGAAGAACACGACAAACACGGGGAAGAACAGAGAGAAATCAAAAGGAAAACACTCAGGAACAACGAGAACGATCACACATGGGCTAGATCGATGAACATAAAGAGTTACCCAATGATCCAAACACAATAAAGGACGATACAAACGGTAGTCTTCTTCGTGAGGTGGTCTTGGGGGTCTTCTCCGTGAGGAGGTCTTGAAATCGGTGTGGATCTTCTCCGTAGGGTGGCTGCGGTCTCTCGTAGGAGTATAACCACTAAGATGATCAAAGCTCTAGGTCTAAGATGAGCTATCACAATGCTAACCCTAGAAAGTGGGGGTAGGAGGAGTATTTATAGTCTATGTGGACGAAAGGGTACATGGGCCTCGGGCACAACACATTCTGCGCACACAAGCGTCAGACGTCTAATGGTTACTGGACGTCAGGTGGGTAGCGAGGGACCGAACATCCGAGAAGCGTCGGAAGTCCGATGTTTCGGCTCGGGTGTGGGTTTGTCAGACATTCGGTCGGGGTCGGTCGTTCGGTGCGTCGGTCCTCTGGTTGAGCTCGGACTTCTGATGTTTTGGTTATGTCATGGACTGGCAGGCTGGGACTTGGACTGGCAGGTGATCGCTCCAGGTGTCGGACGTCCGATTGGCGTCGGTCGTACGGTGTTAGTCGGACGTCCGAGAGGTGTGATCTTCAAGCAACTCCTTCTCTTGCTCTTTGCGCTTGTGGACTTGTTCACTTGGCGTAGGATCTTCACGCCCGTCCTCTCGATACCTGATCATGCATAGAGTCTCCGCTTTAGGTATGATCCATGTCTCACATGCATCATATGGAAGTTCATTAAGGAGAGATGTCACCTCCGTTTGAAGTGCTCTTGCACGAGATCGTGTCACCGGTCCACTTGGCACTTCGGGAGATGGGTCCATGGGGATGACCATAGGATGCTCCGCATCATCTCCCCCCTTGGGAAAGATCCAACCTCGGATCAAAAGCTTCATCACCATGGTAGGGAGAGAGGTCTTTGACATTGAAGATGTCGCTCACGAATTACTTGTCGCATGGGATCTCGATCTTGTATGCATTGTTGTTGAAGTGTGCAAGCACCTTGAATGGTCCGTCGGCTCGAGGTAGTAACTTGGACTTGCGCTCGTTGGGGAATCGTTCCTTGCGAAGGTGTAGCCACACAATATCTCCAATGTTGAATGTCATGGGTCGCTTGTTGACATTGATCTTTTGACGTGAGTCATTGAACTTGGCGCTCGATGGTGTGCCTTGTATCTTCATGCATCTTCTTGAGATAACTTGCTTGTGCACTTGCATCCATATTGATGCGCTCTTGTAGAGGTAGAGGAAGAATATCCAACAAGGACAACGGGTTGAAGCCGTAGACGACCTCGAAGGGGGACTTGCCGGTTGTTGAGTGTCCTGCGTGGTTGTATGTGACACCCCGAGACCGAGGCGCCAGGTGTCTTCCAGTTATTCGCTGTCGTTGCCATGTCATCTGCTTGCGTGTTGCATTTTTCCATGTCCTCATGTGCATGTCATCAGCATGTTTTCAAAACTTGCATCCGTTCGCAGTTGCCTGATCCCCCGTTCTCTTCGTTGTCCGTTCTGAGCCGAGACACACTCGCACGTGCCCGTGGCACCTCCAAAACCTCCTTTTGTAAGTGGCCAAAAAACGTTCTCGGAATGGGTTGAAAGTTGGCGTGTGGTCTTATTATAGTGTAGGTAGACCGCCTGCCAAATTTCGTTCCATTAGGATGTCGTTTGATGCCCCAACGGTTAACCGTGTTAACCGTCGGATGCCTCTCTCTTTGCAGCCCGGCACCCCTCGACAACAGCCCACTAGCCCATCTAAACTATCTCCATGTTCTTCTCCGTTGGATCACGATCGCATGGCCGAAAACCACACCTCATTTGGACTCTCCTAGCCCCCTGTACCTATAAATAGGCCTCCCCCCTCCGAAATTGGCGGGCAAAAACCCTAGCCTCCACCTTCCCGACCGCGCCAGACACGTCCCCCGGCGTTAGACGCGTCCTGCTGCCGCCCCAAGCCAACCATGCAGCGCACGTCACCTCCCCAGTCGCCTCCCACCGTGTGGCCCGCTGAGCCCGCATGCGGCCCGCCGTCGACCAAGGCGGGCCCGAACTCCGCCGCCGTCTGGCTTCCCCGCTCCCAACGCCGGCCAGTGGCCTCGCCGCCTCGCTGGAGCACTCCATTGGTGGTCGCCTCGCCGCCCGCTCGTCCCGGATCTCGCAGCCGTCCGAGCTTCGCCGCCCGAATCTTGTCTTCTCGCCTCGCCGTCGGTAACTGCACCCCACCAACGCCGAGCTCGCCCCTCCACCGACCGCATGCTGCCATCATCCTTCACCGCCGCCGCGCCCTCCGGTCCCCGCCTCTCCAGCGCGTTGCCGCCGGCTGGATCGGCCCCGCCTCGCTCGGATCCTGCCGAGGGTCGGCCAGATTCGCCGCCCGCCACTGCATGGGGCTCTCTGGTGGTCACCGGAGTTCGCCCCGCCGCCCCACGTCGTGCCCCGCCGCCTGCCACCTCGCGCTGGACCCCGCAACCAAACGCCGTCCCATCCTGCTCCGCTCCATCCCGGGATATCCCAATCCTACTTCTCACGAGGTCGTTTTTTGACTAAGTCCCTGAGAAACTGTTTCATAGTTTGACCTGTCATAATTATGTTCATGTTGCTCTGATTTGAGTGTATAATATGTCAAAATGTTTGTCTTTGAATGCTCTAGATGATGGTGTAGTTTTCATGCATGTTACTGTTCAGCTTGATGCCATTATCTCTGTTGCAAAAGTGTTAAGTGTTGTTAACTGTTGGAAACTTTTGTAAGTAGCTGATTTGTCTTTTTTTCATATCTTTTTGTGTGAATATTGTTTGAGCATCATGTCAACATGTGTTAGGAGCACAACCATGTCATCTTTGCTGTGGTGCAATCCACTTTTCATGATATGCTTTGTGGTGAGTGCAACAATCTCATAAAGTGACCTACTCACTGTTTGCTGATTTATGAGACTTAGTGATTTCTGCTAAGTCTGAAACTGTTATATTATGATGTCATGTTTGCTTGATGCTACAGTCATATCCATGAATGTTTTGGAATGTCTAGTGACCTTGTCTTTAAGTCCATGTTATGCTTTATCCATCCATGCCCTTGTTTGCAATTATAGGTTGTCGTAGCTTGTCTCTTTCTTGCTCTCAAGTTGCTTGATAATAAATCTATCAGCCTGTCAACAACATGTTCAGTTTGGCAAAGCTTGTTGTAATAATTCTATGCATCTTATGGAGTTGTGTCAATGGAGTCGTTTGGAGTATGCCATGCCTACTACATGTTTATGACCTTTGCATGCTTATTAGAATTGCTATGCTTGTTGTTATATGCCTCCAAAGTCAGCCTCATGATGTTGTTGTTGCCTTCCTAGATTATCACAAAGTCTAAGAATCTGCTATATCATGTTGGCTTCTTGTTTTGATGAATGCCATGAACTTGTTGCTCCCATGTATATTCCATCTTGTGTTCCTTGAGCTCCATGTTGTGTTATAGCATGCCATGCTTTTTCTTGCCATGTTCTTGTGCCGTAGCTTATTTATTTCGTGCCTCCAACATGTCAACATATTAACTCTGCTCATGTATATGCTATGTTTTCCACCAAGTCACAATCTGTGATATAAAGTTTGCTTGTTGCCTTGATCATGTTGGAGTAATCTTGATGTCTATGAACCTGATTCTTGTTGTTATTTGAAGCATGTAATCTGTACTTTGATCTCATGCCATGCTTATGCCTATCTTGTACTTGTAGCATGTTGTTTCGATGCTTGTGAGATGCCTAGTTGCTGTTTTGGACAGCTTGTGCTTTAAACTTGTTTCATGTGTATGTGTTGAACCGTTGCTCCATTTTGAGCATGCGCTATATTAAACTTGCTTGTTTTTGCATGTATATGCATCATGTCATGTTGCATCCATGTTTTGAGAGTGTGTGCTTGATGTTTGAGTGCATTTCACATCAATGCCATGTGTAACTTGTTTTGCTCATATCTTCTAGGCCGTAGCTCCGAATTAAATGAACTTTATATGCAATTTGACTAGAATTTCGTGTAGATCATCATGGTGCACGTTAACTTGCTTTTTAACAACTTTAACATAAGGTTTGTTCAGATATGGATCAATTTCTAAATTTGCATATGAGGACTTACCGGAATTGTTATATGTTGTTTCCGGCCTCATTTAAATTTGCTTTGTTGTGTGTACTTGAATGCTTCATCTCTTGCCACGAGTAGAATCACGTAGCCTTGTCATGCATCATACTTGGTTGAGCATGTTGTCTTGTTTATGTGTGGTGTGTTTACCATGTTGTTTGGTTCTTCTCGTTAGTTCCTGTTTCGTTGCGATCGTGAGGATACGTTCGACTAGGCTTGTTCATCTTCGTGGCTTCGTCTTCTTCATGGACTCATTTTTCTTCCTAGAAGGATCTCAGGCAAGTTGACCATGACCTTGGATCTCATTACTATCATTGCTATGCTAGTTGTCTCGATGCTATCGCTATATGTCGCGTTGTCTATGTTTTGTTGTCAGCCTCTCATTGTTGCCATGAAACCTCTAACCTTTGACACCGTCCCAGCAAACCGTTGTTTGGCTATGTTACCGCTTTCTCAACCCCTCTTATAGCGTTGTTAGTTGCAGGTGAAGATGAAGATTGCTGCATGTCGGATCATGGATGTTGGAATATCACAATATCTATTACTATATTTAACACACCTATATACTTGGCAATGGGTGGAAAGCTTGGACTTCTGCTTGGTGTTTTGTTCCACTCATGCCACCTTAAGAACCGATAAACCGGTGTTATGTTCCTTGATTTTTGCGTTCCTAACGCGGTTGGGTTTATGGGGACCCCTTGACAGTTTGCTTTGAATAAAAATCCTCTAGCAATTCCCAACATTGGTTTTACCATTTTCCTAAGAACTAAAAACTTGCATAGGGAGTAAGTATCCCGAGGATTCTTAATTTACAACCCGGGCCAGTGCTCCTCATGAGTGTTGGTCCAAACTAGAGTCGTTTGTGGTGCCGCCCCTTGACAACTTGGGATATTTGATCGTTGTACGCTGTGCTCATTCGGACGTGGCCTGAGATGAGATACGCGTGGCTACTATCAGGGTGTCGGCATGCCGGGAGGTCTTGCTGGACTTGTTTCACCATTGTCGAAATGTCTTGTGCACCGGGATTCCGAGTCTGATCGGGTTGTCCCCAAGATAAGAGGTTTTACCTCTGCTAATCGTGAGAGCTTGTGATGGGCTAAGTTGGGACACCGCTATAGGGTCATGATCTTTAGAAAGTCGTGCCCGTGGTTATGTGGCAGATTGGAATTTGTTAATGCCCGGTCGTAGAAAACTTGACAGAGGATCCGAAACAAAATACATCAACCGCGTGAGTAACCGTGACCGTCTCTTTTCATTTTGAGAAGAGAACACGGTGGGGTTATGTTTGACTCGTAGGTAGTTCAGTATCTCATAGAGATCATTACTATTTTGCGACCGTTTACGTAGATGCTGATATTATTCTTGTACTCGTAAGTTAGCCACCATACATATGCTTAGCCGCTGTTGCAACCTCAACACTTAACCTCTCCATACCCATTAAGCTTTGCTAGTCTTGATACTCATGGTTATGGGATCGTTGAGTCCTCGTGGCTCACAGATACTACAACAACAGTTGCAGGTGCAGGTTTCCGATGACTTGACGTGAGAGCGATGTTTACTTGTGTTGGAGTTCTTTTTTCTTCTACTTCGTCGATCTTGGGATAGGTTCCTAGTCGGCAGCCTGGTATATCAGGTTGGATGTCGTGTGTTTTCATGTGTTTTCATCCGTAGTCAGATGTTTTGTATATGATGTTGATGTATTCATGTGGCAATTGTATGACTTGTATGTATCCCCATCAATGTATGTAATGGTACGATGTAATGATATCCATCTTGCTAAGCGCCCGAAATGCTGTTGTGCCCCAATCATGAGTTTAGCACGTGATCGGGATAGAATCACATCTTGGGCATGACATGGTAGACATACTCGGAGATGGGTAGACATTGCTCGCATTCCTTGAGGTTCTTCTTCATCAACACGCGAAGAAGCGTCGATAGCGTGTGGTTCATCACCTCCGTTTGGCCATCGGTTTGTGGGTGGTATGCCGAAGAGAATAGTAGCTTGATTCCGAGCTTGGCGCAAAGCGTCTTCCAAAAGTAGTGTAGAAACTTGACATCGCGGTCTGAGACAATCGTCTTGGGCAGTCCATGCAAGCGCAAGATTTTCCTACAAAAGAGATTTGCAACATGTGAAGCATCGACTATCTTGTTGCATGGAATGAAATGAGCCATTTTGGAAAAATGATCCATAACAATGAAAACATAATCCTTTCCATTTTGAGTTCGAGGCAAACCAAGGACAAAGTCCATACTAATATCTTCCCATGGTTGATATGGAATTGGGAGTGGCATGTAAAGACTGTGGGATTGAGCTTTATACTTAGCTTTGCGACATGTTGAGCACCGGTTGGTGAAGCGTGAGACATCACAGAACATCTTGGGCCAATAGTAGTTCTCGGACAGCGTCGCAAATGTCTTGTCGCATCCGAAGTGTCCCATAAGTACTCCTCCATGAGATTCTTGCAAAAGCAACAAACGAAGAGAAGACTCGGGAATGCAAAGTTTGTTAGCTCTCTTAAGATAACCATCCTTGATGTAATATCGTTCCCATGATGTACGCATCAAACATTTAACATAGGGATTTGCAAAGACAACATCATGCTCATACAAGTCTTTTATATGCTCAAAGCCAATAACATTCAACTCAAGTTGAGTAATAAGCATGCATTTGCGGGATAAAGTGTCGGCAAATACATTCTCTTTGACTTTGATATACTTGATAACGTCAGGAAATGACTCAATGAATTCACTCCACTCAGCATGACACTTGTTCAATTTAGTTTGACCCTTAACATACTTAAGTGTTTCATGGTCCGTGTGAAGAATCAACTCATGAGGCCGTAAATAATGCTCCCAAACATGCAAGTCCCTCACTAAAGCATAAAGCTCTTTGTCATAGATGGGATAGTTAAGTTGCGCCCCGGATAGTTTTTCACTAAATTAAACGATCGGGCGATTCTCTTGCATTAACACGCCTCCTATGCCTGTACCACTAGCATGGCAATGTATCTCAAAAGGTTTATCAAAGTTGGATAAAGCAAGCAAAGGTGCATGTGTAAGCAAGTTCTTAAGCTCATTGAACGCGGTATCTTGAGATGGGCCCCAAACAAAGGACGCGTTCTTCTTGCTCAAAGCATGTAAATGCATAGCAATCATGCTAAAATCCTTCACAAATTTGAAGACATTATAACTGAGCACTAATCTAGCTATCTCAGAGCACTAGCAATTTTGACCATTAGATCGGTTGTTTTAGGCGTTCCTTGCCTTAGATGCATTGGTCAATGCGTGCATGGGCCACTGATCATATTCTGCTCCAGAATGGGCGATGGACTGGGCTGACGCCGCCAGGGTCGCTATTCCTGTAGCAAAATCAGAACACTCTGATTGATTCATATCCGTGGGTGGCATTTGCGGCATCGCCATCCCCGCAGCTTGCCTTCCATCTGCTCAGCCACCGCCGCCGCCCTCGCCATATCCTCAGCCGATCCAATGGTCTACTAATTTCTTCTCGTACTCCCATGATCAGCAGCAAAGATGAGTGGGCAACGGATCCACGTGGACGAGGAAGTGTGGCTGATAGTCAGGGCGGGGCGGCCAAGATTCGGGCTAAATGTCGTGGTACTAAGTCTGATAGTAAGAATAGGGGTACGTAGGAGGAGGCAAGATCCTAGGTACGGTGAGATTGGACACAAGATGTTTACGAGTTCAGGCCCTTCTCGGAGGAAGTAACAACCCTACGTCTCGGTGCCCGGAGGCGATTGACTGAAATATGGATATGTGTATGTGTTACAGGGGGTGCGAACCCTTGTACCGAGGAGGGGGGTGGCTTATATAGAGTGCGCCAGGACCCCACCCGCCCCACGTTATAGAGGGTTCAATGTACATAAAGGCATGACGTTACTGATAATGCCTGTAATAAAGGATAACAAAGGCTATCATTACTGCGGAGTGAATGTCTGACCGTTGCTGGCCTTATGAGACCTTTGACATTCAAGGGTCGAGTGGTTTCTTGTACGGTCGAGTGGCTTCATCCTTCCGAGTGGAGTTGGGTTATCCGAGTGAGGTACCCTGTCGAGTGAATTGCTCTCTTGGGCCATATCAGTCGGCATCTTCTGTCGTCTTTGGAATGTCTTTGAGCTTCTAGGGCAGTGACCTTGGGTAGGGTACTTAGGTCAGGCATGTGACCCTAACCTAGGTCTGTGGTATCATCACTAAACTTCTCTTCCCCATTTTCCTTTGGCATGGGCGAGAGCAGATCCTCGAGGCGACCCAACCGCTGGCCACTGTGGTTCCTCATCGGCTGGGGCATCTGGTGACCTCTGTTGTAACACAACAGGCAATTTCCTTGCTCCTATTTTCAGGTGATGGATATGACCACTATGTGGCTCTCCGCTTCACCATCAGCCAAACTCTGGATGCATCCCATCTTTGATCCTCCTGCACTCCTCGCCTCCTTGTAAGGTTTGATTGCAAGGTTCGGTTTTTTCAGAATTTAATTTGGTTTGTATTTTCCACCATGATTTCCTTCCATACAGTTTTAGTAAGACCATCACATCGATTGATTGGTCAGGAGGAGTACAACAAGACATGGTGCTGCAAAATCAGCAAATCAGGTCGGTGTGTTGTACCTTCGGCTATTCTTAGCTTCATTCTTTGTTGCAATTATTCATCTCCTGATTCCGTTGCTTAGTTGTGACATATTTTCATACACGTGTTGTCTCTAGATATCTGGAAACCTGTGATGAAATTGGTTGCTTGAATGGTCAACACCATTATTGCGTATCTTTTAGTCTTACTATGCTGTTATATGCTCGGAAAGTGTGATGCATATATATAGTATTTTGCTATACTGTGAATGGTCAAGTAGTTAATTAGGATAAAACCATGGCACCAGCTGGCTTGCTCAAAATATATTGGCTATTTTTGACTTTTGAGATATCGGATAGTCATTTGCTGATGCACCAGTGGACTTACTTCTTAGGACTGATACATCTTCCTATATGTATCTGAACCATATATCCATCTTGATCAGCACTATGTTTATATGGCTCTGTATTGGCGTCTATGTTAGATATCACTTTAACGCCCTTGGCGATCCAAAAACCTTAGTTAATTAATCCAAACATTTGATACTATTTACGGGGTAGGAATTTTTTATGTAAACATGTTTGTTTAGCACATGTATGTGTAATCTGTTTTCAGCAAGTTTTTGGTACGTACATTACATGTCAAGAGAGAGAATTAAAGATATCTATCTTCACCGATAGTCCATGGTCCTCGAATGTATGTACATAAATTCATTGTGAAGAAATGAACATAAGCTTATGCAACTTCTCTTAGTATGCAACTTTTCTTTTATCATGTTTTACATGCAGATGATTTTTTACAGCACTGAGCGCTGGATGACGATGATTATGTCTTTATGAGCATTTCCAATATACTGGTATGACAAAGGTTGTACATGTAGCAAAGCTCATGATGGTATTTTTTCACGCACCAAATATATGATGATTGGTTGTCTTCTTTCCCATCATTGTTGGATGCATCGGTTGGGATGTGCTACCTCTTGAGCATGCGTTGGTTTTCCCTTGAAGAGGAAAGGGTGATGCAGCAAAGTAGCGTAAGTATTTCCCTCAGTTTTTGAGAACCAAGGTATCAATCCAGTAGGAGACTACACGCAAGTCGCCTAATACCTACACAAACAATCAATAACCTTGCAACCAACACGATAAAGGGGTTGTCAATCCCTTCACGGCCACTTGCAAAAGTGAGATCTGATAAAGATAATAAGATAAATATTTTTGGTATTTTTGTTGTATAGATTGGAAAATAAAGATTGCAAAATAAATAGTAAACTATAATTGTAGATCGGAAACTTATATGATATAAAGTAGACCCTGGGCCCATAGGTTTCACTAGTAGCTTCTCTCAAGATAACATATATTACGGTGGGTGAAGAAATTACTGCCGAGCAATTGATAGAAAAGTGCATAGTTATGAGAATATCTAGGCATGATCATGAACATAGGCATCACGTCCGTGTCAAGTAGACCGAAACGATTCTGCATCTACTACTATTACTCCACACATCGACCACTATCCAGCATGCATCTAGAGTATTAAGTTCATAAGAACGAAGTAACGCCTTAAGCAAGATGACACAATGTAGAGGGATAAACTCAAGCAATATGATATAAACCCCATCTTTTTATCCTCGATGCCAACAATACAATACGTGTCGGTTGATACGTCTCCAATGTATCTATAAGTTTTGATTGTTCCATGCTATTATATTATCCATCTTGGATGTTTTATATGCATTTATATGCTATTTAATATGATTTTTGGGACTAACCTCCTAACCTAGAGCCCAGTGCGAGTGCCAGTTTCTGTTTTTCCTTGTTTTTGAGTTTTACAAAAATGAATGCCAAACAGAGTCCAATTGACGTGCCAATTTTTGATGATTTCTTATGGACCAAAAGAAGCCCCGGAGTAAAAGAGTTGGGCCAGAAGAGTCCCGTGCTGTCCACGAGGGTGGAGGGCGCCCCCCTATCTCGTGGACGACTTGGAGACCCCCCCTAACATGAGCCCCATGCCAAAAATTCCTATAAATACAGAAACCCCCGAAAAGAAACCTAGATCGGGAGTTCCGCCGCCGCAAGCCTCTGTAGCCACCAGAAACCAAGCGGGAACCTGTTCCGGCACCCTGCAGGGGGGGGATCCATCACCCGTGGCCACCTTCATCATCCCAGTGCTCTCCATGATGAGGAGGAGTAGTTCAACCTCGAGGCCGAGGGTATGTCCCAGTAGCTATGTGTTTGATCTCTCTCTCTCTCTCTCTCTCTCTCTCTCTCTCTCTCTCTCTCTCGTGTTCTTGATATGGCACAATCTTGATGTATCACAAGCTTTGCTATTATAGTTGGATATTATGATGTTTCTCCCCCTCTATCTTCCTGTAATGGATTGAGTTTTCCCTTTGAAGTTATCTTATCAGATTGAGTCTTTAAGGATTTGAGAACACTTGATGTATATCTTGCATGTGCTTATATGTGGTAACAATGAGATATTCACGTGATCTACTTGATGTATGTTTTGGTGATCAACTTGCGGGTTGAGTGACCTTGTGAACTTATGCATAGGGGTTGGCACACGTTTTCGTCTTGACTCTCCGGTAGAAACTTTTGGGTACTCTTTGAAGTTCTTTGTGTTGGTTTGAATAGATGAATCTAAGATTGTGTGATGCATATTGTATAATCATGCCCACGGATACTTGAGGTGACAATGGAATATCTAGGTGACAGTAGGGTTTTGGTTGATGTGTGTCTTAAGGTGTTATTCTAGTACGAACTCTACGATAGATCGAAGGAAAAGAATAGCTTCGTGTTATTTTACTATGGACTCTTGAATAGATCGATCAGAAAGAATAACTTTGAGGTGGTTTCGTACCCTACAATAATCTCTTCGTTTGTTCTCTGCTATTAGTGACTTTGGAGTGACTCTTTGTTGCACGTTGAGGGATAGTTATATGATCCAATTATGTTACTATTGTTGAGAACTTGCACTAGTGAAAGTATGAACCTTAGTCCTTGTTTCGAAGCATTGTAATACCATTTGTGCTCACTTTTATCATTAGTTACCTTGTTGTTTTTATAATTTTAGATTACAAAAACCTATATCTACCATCCATATTGCACTTGTATCACCATCTCTTCGCCGAACTAGTGCATTTATACAATTTACCATTGTATTTGGTGTGTTGGGGACACAAGAGACTCTTTGTTATTTGATTGCAGGGTTGTTTGAGAGAGACCATCTTCATCCTACGCCTCCCACGGATTGATAAACCTTAGGTCATCCACTTGAGGGAAATTTGCTACTGTCCTACAAACCGCTGCACTTGGAGGCCCAACAATGTCTACAAGAAGGTTTTGTAGTAGACATCAAGTTCTTTTCTGGCGCCGTTGCCGGGGAGGTGAGTGCTTGAAGGTATATCTTTAGATCTTGCAATTGAAGCTTTTTGTTTCATGTTTTATCACTAGTTTAGTATATAAAAGAAAACTACAAAAAAATGGAATTGAGGGTGCCTCATATGCTTCATCTTTTTAATATCTTTCGTGAAAGTGATGGAAAGGAAAATTGTGCCCAAGTACTAGAAGAAGAATGCGTTAAAATGTTTGGCACCAACTTGGAAAATTTTGATGATGATAATTGCTATACTATTGGTGCTATCCATACTATTAATGATGAGAGTGATTATGCTTATGATATGAAAAGGCCCAAGCTTGGGGATGCTATGTTTGATGAGAATGACATGTTTGAGAATTTATTTGCTGCAATTAATGTTTGTCCCAAGTTTGGGGATGCTATGTTTAATGAAGATGTCATTTTTAGTCTCCCAAGTTTTGATGAGAAAATTTATTATGATGACAGCATGCCTCCTATTTATGAAAGTGGATTTGGAGAGGTCATGACTTTATTTAGTAATGATTCCACTATCTTGGAAGAGGTTTCAGTTGATTATGATGAGAACAATGTTGCTACATATGATGATTATTGTGATGATACTTATGTTATAAAAAGTAGTGATGATTATATTTACAAAACTTGTCATGATTATGATTACCCTTTTTCTGAATATTACTCTTTTAATGTGGAAACAATTTACAGTATTCGAGTTTCTTATGATACTCCCACTAATCCGAATGAGAAGAATTTCGCTTATGTGGAGAGTAGTAAATTTTATATGCTTGGGGATCATGAAAATAATGCTTTATGTGATGGTTATATTGTTCAATTTATTCTTGATGCTACTGAAAATGTAACATCCCAAAATACTAAATTTTGGAATGTTATATTAAATAGGAAGTTTTGATTGTTGTTTGATTGTGGTGTGATTGCTTGTGTAAAATTAAGTGAAATTTGAAACTTTTGGAAAGTTAAATGAGAGGGAATAAAATGACATTCCCAAAACATTCACTTTGCATTTACGATCTCCATGAATTCAAATTCATTTCATCACAAAACCCTAGAGTGAAGATGATATGACTTCTTCCATTTATTAAATGAAAAAGTGTTTTGAAAGGATTTTGAATTCCATCTGAAAGTATTTTAAATTCAGAAACTTTATGCAACTCAATGATTTTCCTGAGAGAAGATAAAATGACTTCTTCAAATTATAAGAAATATGAGTTGGAAGTTCTTTCGAAATATTCTAAAACTCATTTTCAAAATTTGAGTTATTGGGTTTTATTCAAATTATTTTCTCCAAAAATAAAATATATGGAAAATATGGTAAAATGATTCCCTACAGTAGAAAATTGGAGAGAAATAAATTTAAATTATTTTGGCATTTTTAAAATGATTTTTATTTGATTTTATTGCAATTGTAGCACTTTATGATTTATTAAAAAATTGTGAGGATTTTATTCCACTGTAGAAAAATGTTCACATTGTAGGAAATCTTTTTCTGAAAATTTTGGAATATAATATGCCTATATAAATTTTTATTTTTATTTTTTGTTATTCAATTTTTCCTTTTCCGTTTCTTTTTATAAAAACAAACTGCGTGTGCGGCCTATAACTATCCGTCGCTCAAGTGTGCAACATAGTTAGCAGACAGGCCCGTAACTATTTTTATTTATTTATTTTTGGTTATGCTTGGAGAGAAAAAAATATTATTTTCACAAATATTTTCTTTTTCTTAAAGAAAAACTCTGCGCACGCACAGATGCGCGCACACGCGCAGTACGGCCGAAGGCCCATGCGGCGGCGTTTCTTTTCTTTATTTTCCTATCTCTTTCATCTCCCTTTTTTTCTACGTTTAGTCTCACATTAGCTAGCCTTTGACCCCTACGCCTTTTTTTCACTTATAAATATAGACCCATAGGGACTCCAAAAATCATCCGATTCGGATTAAATCAATATTTTGGTTTCACTAGATTCACAAAAGAAAATATTATTTCTTCCCTCCGAAGTTGTCTTTTCTCTCCCTATAAAGGTATCTTTCTTTGTATTTCTTGTATATACTACCGTAGCTTATTATTTCTAGACTAGTACAATAGAATAATTAGATTTATAAACTAGCCCTGTACTTACACTTTAGACCTAGAATTCTTTTAGCCATAACTATTTTTTTCCGTAAAACAGCTTGGCCCTGATTTTTCAAATAGCCATACTTTTTACTCGTTCATCCATATTAGATGAAACCAACGCCTAGATTTTCATCTTGATCTCACCTATCGAGTGAATCTATCAAATAAACTTTTTGCAACTTTCAAATTTCGAAATTTGTTCAAATTCATATTCAAACTTCTTTTGATCATATCTTTTTAACCGTAGCTCCGTTTGAGTTGATTCTTTTTGCAAATCGAAGCACTTGACCTAAAGTTTTTGATAATGCCAAATTCAGTTAATTTTGGTACTGTTAGAAATTCTTTTCTGTTGCAAGATTCATTTGCTCGTTTTCGAAGTTTTCCGAGTTCTGTTTTTCGATTCTTTCTCATGATTGCTTATGTGTGGTTACCATTGCTTGCTTATGATAGAGTGAACGGAGTGTGACGAGTAGATCTATCACGAGTAATGAGTGCAAAGAATCCACATCAACAGTACCAGGCAAGTTCACATTTTGATCATACTTTCCAATACCCAATTTTTATTGCATTAGTTCTATCCTCAAAGATTGCATGATTAGGACATGATCATATGTGGTATTTGCTTAGTAGTTCATGAGGTAGGAAACCAATAACTTGAGATCAACCCCGGGAATATACGCTTTGTTACATATTTCTTATCCATGCTTGTAGACGTTGATTGGTATGACAGTTTCATGAAAGTTGTGAGTGTAATAACAACTAAGGGATTCTTTAAGGTGGAAACTTAATACACATCTGGGTGGATTGGTTGTGGCACCCTGGGAATGGACCAGTGGTTTGCCAGGGCACCCTGGGGATGGACTAATGGTTTGCCCGAACACCTGGGGATATACCAGTGTTGTCCAAGGAATGCCACCCAGGACCAAAGGGATCATATATCTTTCATGCCTTGAAACTTCCGTGTGCAGCCACAAACCATTATGGGCTCTGGCATAGTTGAATATGTTGTGTGACCTCTTTCAGTGGTAGACTAGCAGATGAAGTGAATGTAGGTGTAACGGTCTACCCAAGGTAAAGAGTGAATGCTTCTGAAAGACTATGTCTCGGTCATTCGTTTTCTCAAACACCATGTAGTGCGAGAAGTCAAACAGAGGCGATCGAGTCTTGTAGGGAAAAGTGCACAAACCTCTGCAGAGTGTACAAACTATTTATGAGTAGCCGTGTCCCCTGTTATGGACATCTTGAGTATCCTGGTATTTGAATTATGGATTGATCTCAACACTTGATTTAACTTGTTAGGTTAATAATAACTTTGGTGGTTTGGGATTGAGATGGGGGTACCATTCTCAATGTTCATGATTAATTTAAGCTAAGTAGTAAATAAAATAGATTCCTTTGTTGTAGGAAAAAACTAGCTTTATGCAAAAAATAACTTTACAGCCTCCACTAGCCAAAATATGGATATAGTTGTAGACATTGCTTCTTCATTACTTTCTACAGTGTGAATTTACCAGTACATTCAATGTACTGACCTACATGGCTGCAACGTCTCATGTTGTAGGAATTATTCGACGAGTAAGAGTTACGTTAGGGTTGCGTTGTCTACACTTAACTTTGCTGTTGGTGTTGATGGACTCCACAAACTTGTTGTTACTTGCGCTATGTTGATCGAGGTAATAGTATTTAGGTTACTTTATACATGTGATTTACCTCTGTTATAAATCCTCGAGTACTGTGTGTGTTAGCATACCTATCCAGGAATGACACTTAAGCACAGAGACTTGACCCATTCAGGTCAGGTCGCTACAGAAAACTATTATGAGGGAGGAATATATGCTTGTAGGAATTGCAATAATATCAAGTTTCCTCTCTATGTGTTGAAAATCTTGAAGCTATTCGAAAGTTACAGATTGCTATAGACTATTCTGTTTTTGACAGATTCTGTTTCCATTGTGTTGTTTGCTTATTTTGATGAATCTATGAGTAGTATTGGAGGGTATGAACCGTAGAGAAGTTGGAATACAGTAGATATTACACCAATATGAATTTAGAATGATTTCAAAACAGTACCTAAGTGGCGGTTTTATTTTATTATACTAACGCAACTTACGAGTTTTCTGTTGAGTTTTGTGTTGGGAAGTTTTCAAGTTTTGGGTAAAAGATTCGATGGACTATGGAATAAGGAGTGGCATGAGCCTAAGCTTGGAGATGCCCAAGGCACCCCAAAGTAAAAATTAAGGACAACCAAAATCCTAAGCTTGGGAATGCCCCGGGAAGGCATCCCCTCTTTCGTCTTCGTCTATCGGTAACTTTACTTAAGGATATATTTTTATTCACCACATGATATGTGTTTTGCTTGGAGCGTCAATTTATTTTATTTTGTTTTGCTTGCTGTTTGAATAATATCCCAAGATCTTAAATTCTTAAATGTTAGAGAGTCTTCACATAGTTACATAATTATTCAACTACTCATTGATCTTCAATTATATCTTTTGGAGTAGTTTGTCATTTGCTCTAGTGCTTCACTTATATCCTTTTAGAGCACGGCAGTGGTTTTATTTTGAAGAAATACATGAACTCTCATGCTTCACTTATATTATTTTGAGAGTCTTTTAGAACATCATGGTAATTTGGTTAGGTTATGAATTTAGTCCTAATATGATGGGCATCCAAGAGGGATATAATAAAAACTTTTATATAAAGTGCGTTGAATACTATGAGAAGTTTGATGATTGATAAATGTTTTGAGATATGAGGATGGTGATATTAGAGTTGTGCTAGTTGAGTAATTGTGAATTTGATAAATACTTGTGTTGTGGTTTGTAACTCCCGTAGCATGCACATATGGTAACCGTTGTGCAACAAATTTGAAGCATGATGTATTTATTTGATTGTATTCCTTTTTGTGGAGGTCGGGATCGTGCGATGGTTAACTCCTACCAACCCTTTCCCTAGGAGCATGCGTGTAGTGCTTGTTTTTCATGACTTGTATATTTTTGCAATAAGTATGTGAGTTCTTTATGACTAATGTTGAGTCCATGGATTATACGCACTCTCACCCTTCCACCATTGCTAGCCTCTCTAGTGCCGCACAACTTTTGCCGGTACCATACACCCACCATATACCTTCCTCAAAACAGCCACCATACCTACCTATTATGGCAATTCCATAGCCATTCCGAGATATATTGCCATGCAACTTTCAACCGTTCCGTTTATTATGACACGCTTCATCATTGTCATATTGCCTTGCATGATCATGTAGTTGACATTGTATTTGTGGCAAGGCCACCATGCATAATTTTTCATACATGTCACTCTTGATTCATTACACATCCCGGTACACCGCCAGAGGCATTCATGTAGAGTCATATTTTGTTCTAAGTATCGAGTTGTAATCCTTGAGTTGTAAAAGAAATAGAAGTGTGATGATCATCATTATTAGAGCATTGTCCCGTGAGAGAAAAAAAGGCCAAAAAAAGAGAAAGAGCCTCCAAAAAAAAGAGGAGTCTCCAAAAAATGAGAGAAAAAGAGAGAAGGGACAATGGTACTATCCTTTTTCCACACTTGTGCTTCAAGGTAGCACCATGATCTTCATGATAGAGAGTCTCTTATTTCGTCACATTCATATACTAGTGGGAATTTTCGTTATAGAACTTGGCTTGTATATTTTAACAATGGGCTTCTTCAAAATTCCCTAGGTCTTCGTGAGCAAGCAAGTTGGATGCACACCCACTTAGTTTCTTTTGTTGAGCTTTCATACATTTATAGCTCTAGTGCATCCGTTGCATGGCAATCCCTACTCACTCACATTGATATCTATTGATGGGCATCTCCATAGCCCATTAATACGCCTAGTTGATGTGAGACTATCTTCCTCCTTTTTGTCTCCTCCACAACCACCACTCTATTCCACCTATAGTGCTATATCCATGGCTCACGCTCATGTATTGCGTGAAAGTTGAAAAAGTTTGAGAATACTAAAGTATGAAATAATTGCTTGGTTGAAACCGGGGTTGTGCATGATTTGAATATTTTGTGTGCGAAGATGGAGCATAGCCAAACTATATGATTTATAGGGATAAACTTTCTTTGGCCATGTTATTTTGAGAATACATAATTTCTTTGTTAATATGCTTGAAGTATTATTATTTTTATGTCAATATTAAACTTTTTTCTTGAATCTTTCGGATATGAACATTCATGCCACAATAAAAAAGATTACATTGATAAATATGGTAGGTAGCATTCCTCGAAACAGCCACCATACCTACCTATCATGGAATTTCCATAGCCATTCCGAGATATATTGCCATGCAACTTTCCACCGTTCCGTTCATATGACATGCTTCATCATCAATCACATAGAGTCATATTTTGTTCTAGCTTCGAGTTGTAATCTTTGAGTTGTAAGTCAATAAAAGTGTGATGATCTTCATTATTAGAGCATTCTCCCATGTGAGGAAAGGCCAAATAAAAAAAGTGATGGCCTAAAAAAATAGAGAGGGGCTAAATAAATAATAAAAAAGAGAGAAAGCCCCTTCAAAAAAATGAGAGAAAAGAGACAAGGGACAATGCTACTATCCTTTTCCACACTTGTGCTTCAAAGTAGCACCATGATCTTGATGATAGAGAGTCTCTTGTTCGGTCACTTTTATATACTAGTGGGAATTTTCATTATAGAACTTGGCTTGTATATTCTAACAATGGGCTTCTTCAAATGCCCTAGGTCTTCATGAGCAAGCAAGTTGGATGCACACCCACTTAGTTTCTTTTGATGAGCTTTCATACACTTATAGCTCTAGTGCATCCGTTGCATGGCAATCCCTACTCACTCACATTGATATATATTGATGGGCATCTCCATAGCCCATCGATACACCTAGTCGATGTGAGACTATCTTCCTCCTTTTTTTTGTCTTGTCCACAACCACCACTCTATTCCACTTATAGTGCTATATCCATGGCTCACGCTCATGTATTGCGTGAAAGTTGAAAGGTATGAAAAATTTGAGTATGAAAACAATTGCTTGGCTGAAACTGGGGTTGTGCATGATATGAATATTTTGTGTGATGAAGAGGGAGCATAGCCAGACTATATGATTTTGTTGGGATAACTTTCTTTGGCCATGTTATTTTGAGAAGACATAATTGCTTTGTTAGTATGCTTGAAGTATTATTATTCTTATGTCAATATAGACTTTTATCTTGAATCTTTCGGATCTGAACATTCGTGCCACAATAAAGAAATTACATTGAAAATTATGTTGGTTAGCATTCCGCATCAAAAATTCTGTTTTTATCATTTACCTACTCGAGGACGAGCATGAATTAAGCTTGGGGATGCTTGATACGTCTCCAACGTATCTATAATTTTTTATTGTTCCATCCTATTATATTATCCATCTTGGATGTTTTATATGCATTTATATGCTACTTTATATAATTTTTGGGACTAACCTACTAACCTGGAGCCCAGTGTCAATTTCTGTTTTTTCATTGTTTTTGAGATTTACAGAAAAGGAATACCAAACGGAGTCCAATTGACGTGCCAATTTTTGATGATTTTTATGGACCAAAAGAAGCCCCCGGAGTAAAAGATTTGGACCAGAAGAGTCACGGGCCGTCCACGAAGGTGGAGGGCGCGCCCAACCCCCTGAGCGCGCCCCCTATCTCGTGGACGACTCGGAGACCCCCCTGACTATTGGGGAATGTAGTATTTCAAAAAAATTCCTATGATCACGCAAGATCTATCTAGGAGAAGCATAGAAAAGAGCGGGGAGAGTGTGTCTACGTACCCTCATATATCGAAAGCGGAAGCGTCTAGTGACGTGGTTGATGTAGTCGAACATCTTTGCGATCCAACTGATCCAAGCACCGACTGTACGACACCTCTGCGTTCAACACACATTCAGCTCAATGACGTCCCACGAGCTCTTGATCCAGTTGAGCATCACGGGAGAGTTTCGTCAGCATGATGGCGTGGTGACGGTGATGATGAAGCTGCTGGCGCAGGGCTTCGCCTAAGCACTGCAACGATATGACCGAGGTGTGTAACTGCGGGGAGGGGCACCGCACACGGCTAAAATCAACTTGGGTGTCTATGGGGTGCCCCCTCCCCACGTATATAAAGGAGGTAGGGGAGGAGGAGGCGGCAAGGAGGAGGAGGCGCGCCCTAGGGGGGGGGCAATCCTACTCCAAGTAGGATTCCCCCTTTCCTAGTCCTAGTAGGAGAGGGGGAAGGAAGGGGAGGAGAAGAAGAAGGAAAGGGGGGCCGACCCCCTAGTCCAATTCAGTTTGGGCTAGGGGGCGCATGCCCCTACCTGGCCGCGCCTCCTCTTCCTCCACTTTGGCCCATGTGGCCCAATAACCCCCCGGGAGGTTCCGGTAACCTCTCGATACTCCGGTATTTATCCGATAACTCCCGGAACTCATCCGGTGTCCGAATATAACCTTCCAATATATGAATCTTTATGTCTCGGACATTCCAAGACTCCTCGTTATGTCCACATCCAGGACTCCGAACTACCTTCGGTACATCAAAACACATAAACTCATAATACCGATCGCCATCGAACGTTAAGCGTGCGAACCCTACGGGTTTGAGAACTATGTATACATTACCGAGACTCATGTCCGGTCAATAACCAATGGCGGAACCTGGATCCTCATATTGGTTCCTACATATTCTACGAAGATCTTTATCGGTCAAACCGCATAACAACATACGTTGTTCCCTTTGTCATCGGTATGTTACTTGCCCGAGGTTCGATCATCGGTATCATTATACCTAGTTAAATATCGTTACCGGCAAGTCTTATACTCATTCCGTAATACATCATCTCGTGACTAACTCATTAGTAATTTGCTTGCAAGGCTTATTATGTTGTGTATTACCGAGAGGGCCCAGAGATACCTCTCCGACACTCGGAGTGACAAATCCTATTCTCGATCTATGACAACACCACAAACACCTTCGGAGACACCTGTAGAGCATCTTTATAATCACCCATTTACGTTGTGATGTTTGATAGCACAAGGTGTTCCTACAGTATTCGGGAGTTGCATAATCTCATAGTCATAGGAACATGTATAAGTCATGAAGAAAGCAATAACAGTAAAACAAACGATCAAGTTGCTAAGCTAATGGGTGGGTCTTGTCCATCACATCATTCTCCTAATGATGTGATCCCGTTGATCAAATGACAAATCATGTCTATGGTTAGAAAACATAACCATCTTTGATCAATGAGCTAGTCTAGTAGAGGCATACCAGGGACACTCTATTTTGTCTATGTATTCACACATGTACTAAGTTTCCGGTTAATACAATTCTAGCATGAATAATAAACATTTATCATGATATAAGGAAATACTAATAACAACTTTATTATTGCCTCTAGGGCATATTTCCTTCAGTCTCCCACTTGAACTAGAGTCAATAATCTAGATTACACAGTAATGATTCTAACACCCATGGAGTCTTGGTGTTGATCATGTTTTGCTCATGGAAGAGGCTTAGTCAACGGGTCTGCGACATTCAGATCCGTATGTATCTTGCAAATTTCTATGTCTCCCTCCTTGACTTGATCGCAGATGGAATGAAGCGTCTCTTGATGTGCTTGGTTCCTTGTGAAACCTGGATTCCTTCGCCAAGGCTATTTCTCGAGTGTTGTCACAAAATATTTTCATTGGAACCGATGCAATAGGTATTACACCTAGATCGGATATGAACTCCTTCATACATACTCCTTCATTTGCTGCATTCGAAGCAGCTATGTACTCCGCTTCACACGTAGATCCCGCCACGACGCTCTGCTTGGAACTGCACCAACTGACAGCTCCACCGTTCAATAAAATTACATATCTGGTTTGTGACTTAAAGTCATCCGGATCAGTGTCAAAGCTTGAATCGACGTAACCATTTATGACGAGCTCGTTGTCACCTCCATAAATGAGAAACATATCCTTTGTCCTTTTCAGGTACTTCAGGATATTCTTGACCGCTGTCCAGTGATCCACTCTTGGATTAGTTTGGTACCTCCCTGCTAAACTTATAGCAAGGCACACCTCAGGTCTGGTACACAACATTGCATACATGATAGATCCTATGGCTGAGGCATAGGGAATGACTTTCATTTTCTCTCTATCTTCTGAAGTGGTCGGGCATTGAGTCTTACTCAACTTCACACCTTGTAACACAGGCAATAACCCTTTCTTTGACTGATACATTTTGAACTTCTTCAAAACTTTATCAAGGTATGTGCTTTGTGAAAGTCAGTTTAAGCATCGTGATCTATCTCTATAGATCTTGATGCCTAATATATAAGTAGCTTCACCGAGGTCTTTCATTGATTTTTTCATTCAAGTATCCTTTTATGCCAATTAAAAATTCTATATCATTTCCAATCAACAATATGCCATCTACATATAATATCAAAAATGCTACAGAGCTCCCACTCACTTTCTTGTAAATACAGGCTTCTCCAAAAGTCTGTATAAGACCATATGCTTTGATCACCTCATCAAAGCGTATATTCCAACTCCGAGATGCTTGCACCAGTCCATACATGGATAGCTGGAGCTTGCACACTTTGTTATCACCTTTAGGATCGACAAAACCTTCTGGTTGCATCATATACAACTCCTCTTTGAGGTATCCATTAAGGAATGCAGTTTTGACATCCATTTGCCAAATTTCATAATCATAAAATGCGGCAATTGCTAACATGATCCGGACATACTTAAGCATCGCTACGGGTGAGAAAGTCTCATCATAGTCAACTCCTTGAACTTGTCAAAAACCTTTCGCAATAAGTCGAGCTTCGTAGACAGTAACATTACCATCGGCGTCTGTCTTCCTCTTGAAGATCCATTTATTTTCAATGGCTTGCCGATCATCGGGCAAGTCAACCAAAGTCCACACTTTGTTCTCATACATGGACCCCATCTCATATTTCATGGCTTCAAGCCATTTTGCGGAATCTAGGCTCATCATCGCTTCCTCATAGTTCGTAGGTTCATCATGGTCTAGTAACATGACTTCCAGAACTAGTTAACCGTACCACTCTGGCGCGGAAGGTACTCTGGTTGACCTACGAGGTTCAGTAGTAACTTAATCTGAAGTTTCATGATCATCATCATTAGCTTCCTCGCTGATTGGTGTAGGAATCATTGGAACTAGTTTATGTGATGTACTACTTTCCAATTAGGGAGAAGGTACAATTACCTCATCAAGTTCTACTTTCCTCCCACTCACTTCTTTCGAGAGAAACTCCTTCTCTAGAAAGGATCCATTCTTAGCAACGAATAGCTTGCCTTTGGATCTGCGATAGAAGGTGTACCAATAGTTTCCTTTGGGTATCCTATGAAGACACATTTCTCCGACTTGGGTTCGAGCTTGTCAGGTTGAAGCTTTTTCACATAAGCATCGCATCCCCAAACTTTAAGAGATGACAACTTTGGTTTCTTGCCAAACCACAGTTTATAAGGCGTCGTCTTAACGGATTTAGATGGTGCCCTATTTAACATGAATGTAGCTGTCTCTAAAGCATATCCCCAATACGATAGTGGGAAATCGGTAAGAGACATCATAGATCGCACCATATCTAATAAAGTACGGTTACGATGTTCGAACACACCATTACGCTATAGTGGTCTGGGTGGCATGAGCTATGAAACTATTCCACATTGTTTTAAATGAAGACCAAACTCGCAACTCAAATATCCGCCTCCGCGATCAGACCGTAGAAACTTTATTTTCTTGTTACGATGATTCTCTACTTCACTCTGAAATTCTTTGAACTTTCCAAATGTTTCAGACTTGTGCTTCATCAAGTAGATATACCCATATCTGCTCAAATCATCAGTGAAGGTAAGAAAATGACGATACCCACCGCGAGCCTCAACACTCATCGGTCCACATACATCAGTATGTATGATTTCCAACAAATCAATCGCTCGCTCCATTGTTCCGGAGAATGGAGTTTTAGTCATCTTGCCCATGAGGCTTGGTTCGCAAGCACCAAGCGATTCATAATCAAGTGATTCCAAAAGTCCATCCGCATGGAGTTTCTTCATGCGCTTTACGCCAATATGACCTAAACTATAGTGCCACAAATAAGTTGTACTATCATTATCAACCTTGCATCTTTTGGCTTCGATATTATGAATATGTGTATCACTACGATCGAGATCTAACAAGAATAGACCACTCTTCAAGGTTACATGACCATAAAAGATATTACTCATAAAAATAGAACAACCATTATTCTCTGATTTAAATGAATAACTGTCTCACAACAAACAAGATCCACATATAATGTTCATGCTCAACGCTGGCACCAAATAACAATTATTCAGGTTTAAAACTAATCCCGAAGGTAGATGTAGAGGTAGCATGTCGACGGCATCGTCACCTCGTCCTTAGCTAATCTTCATTTAATCTGTAGCCCCTGATTTGAGTTAGAACTATTAGCAACCGAACCAGTATCAAATACCCAGGTGCAACTACGAGCATTAGTAAGGTACACATCAATAACATGTATATGAAATATACCTTTTGTTCACTTTTCCATCCTTCTTATCCGCAAAATACTTGGGGCAGTTTCGCTTCCAGCGTCTAGTCCCTTTGCAGTAGAAGCATTCAGTTTCAGGCTTGGTTCCAGACTTGGGTTTCTTCACGGGAGTAGCAACTGTCTTGCTATTCTTCTTGAAGTTCCCCTTCTTTCCCTTGCCCTTTTTCTTGAAACTAGTGGTCTTGTTAACCATCAACACTTGATGCTCCTTTTTGATTTCTACCTCCTCAGCTTTGAGCATAGCGAAGAGCTCGGGAATTGTCTTTTGCATCCCTTGCATATTATAGTTCATCACGAAGACTTTATAGCTTGGTGGAAGTGATTGAAGAACTCTATCAATAACACTATCTTCGTCAAATTTGCAACCAAGTTGAGTCATATGATTGTAGTTGTAACGACCACGATCCGAATGGACCGGAGTCTCTGTGCTCAGTGTCATCCCTAGATCGGTATGCTGACACAAACAGTACTCGAGGATTCAAAACAGAGGTTCAATCACACTATTACATCGAAGATCTGATAACCCTCAACCGTAAGGGATCGAGATAGTCTTCGCGGGTAAGAATAACCCAATTTATTGATTCGACACACGGGGAGCCAAAGAGTATTTATAAGCTTTGACAGTTGAGTTGTCAATTCAACCGCACCTGAAATATACTTACTTGCAACAAAAGATAAGTGGTAACAGTGATATGATAGTGATAATAGTGATAGTAAAAGTAAACAGCAAAAAGTAAATAGTGAAGGTAAATGGCAAAAGTATCAACTAGTGACAAGCAGGGTTTAAAACACTGTAGGCTAGGGAGATGGATGGTTGGGCGCTGCATGGATGAGATAGATTCTAACTTGGGGCACGGCACACGGAAAAGTAATGATCATCTAGGAAAATATCAAACATTAGGCATGTATCCCGTAAGTAGTTGTACGTGCTTGCAATAAGAACTTGCACAACATCTTTTGTCCTACCATCCCGCTACGAACGGGGCCAAAAGGAACTTATGGATATTAAGGTGCTCCTGTCAAAGAGCACCGGAACAAAGCAATGAACTCAATGGATACATGTAATCCTCAAACTACGGACCATCCCCTTTGGTGTCCCAAGCTGTCACTTTTGGGATCGCCGGTTCCGAACCGTAACAGGTGCAAACAACTCATAGATAGGATCACGAACACAAATATATTCATGCAAACACATATGGTTCAGATCTGAAATCATGGCACTCGGGCCCTAAGTGTCAAGCATTAAGAATAACAAGTTGAAGCAAAGATGATAAACACCATAGTAGATGATAGGCAACATGCCCCCAACGATTTGACAAACTATTACATGATCTAACTCATCCAATACCTACCATCCCCTTCGCCTACAGCAGGGGAATTACTCACACATGGAGGGAGAAGTCATGGAGGGATGATGGAGTGGTGATGATGATGACGATGGCGACGATCTCCCCTCTCCGGAGGCCAATTCAGCCTCCAGATTAGCCCTCCCGAGGAAGAACAGAGGGTGGCGGCGGCTCCGCGACGGAAAACTGCGAAAGAACTTCTGATCTGGGGTTTCCGTGTCGCGAGTAAAAATACGAGGCAAGGTAGGGCACCAGGGGGTGTGGGCCCCACCCAGGCGACCCCCGGCGCGGCCCAGGGGGGGGCGCCCACAGGGCGCCTGGGCACCCCCTAGCCCCCCTCTGGCCCCACTTCTGGCTCCTGGTTCCTTCGGGTGCGTGGATTTTCTGTGATTTTTCGTGGATTTTTCTGAGATACTTAAAAATCCGTTTTCCTGCACACAATAAAACCATACAGGCAGCTCTGCTGAAAACAGCGTCAGTCCGGGTTAGTTTAGTTCAAATCATGCAAGAATGAGGTCAAAACAATATCAAAAGTGTTTGGAAAAGTAGATATGTTTGAGACGTATCAACTCCCCCAAGCTTAGCATATTGCTTGTCCTCAAGCAATTCAGTTCAACGAACTGGACGCAACAAAGAAAACTTTGACAAACTCTTGTGCTTAATTAGATGTATATATGCATGTACTACGAAAAGAGTTTAGCAAGTATTGAAACAGTACTTATGAGGACAATGCAAGGAGCAATCCTTCTTTCAAGTGACCAGTCACAAATACTTAAAAGTAAATAATATATTACTGAAAATCAAGACCAGATTACATTGCACATAGCTTGAGGATATTAGGGTGGTATCTCGCTAGCCTCCATGAGTGAAGCAAAACATAAATGCAGAAACTCCTCCAGAGTTTTAAAGGAGACTAGAACTAAGAATTTTAGAATAAATCATATCACAAGTATGCAGAAGACAATGTAATACTTTGGGACAATGCACGTTACACTCAGAATGACAATTATGCTCTCATAGTTGGTGCTTTGAAGAAAGAAGGTGAGACTCTCGAACCGTGGCTTTTATTGGCAAGGTTGAAAACCCGTGGTCGGAAACAAAAACTAAACATGTACCAGAGCTCTTGGTTTTAAAAACAGAGATAAAAACGTTTTGAGAGGTGCATATTTCGTCAACGAATGCTAGCAGATAACTCAATCACTTCTTGAGCTGGACAAGTTTCGAGGAACGGCTCCCGCATGAGGACGATCACATCCTCTTAATCTCCTTTGTTTATCACTGCCAAAGTTTTCTGATTTCTCATGAACAAAGCGTGAAGGAGGGTTTGTTTGTTATATTATCTTTTTGAGCCGGGCGCACTCAATGCCAGTTCCTTTTCGTATTAGGGGTTTGCACATTATACATGCAATCCAGGGGTGAAACTTGTCCAACTTAAAAAGATTATGAATTAACTACTACTTCCTCATGAGCTAAAACATAGGCACAAAAGAGAAATGCTTTTGATTAATTTCTAGATGGTACATGAAAGTCTTTGTTAGGAATGGCAGGTAAATACCATGTATAGGAAGGTATAGTGGACTCATATGGCATAACTGGTTTTAAGGATTTTGGATGCACAAGCAGTCAGTCCGCTTAGTACAGGTGGAAGTTTAGCAAAAGACTGGGAAGCGACCAACTAGAGAGCAATAACGGTCATAATCATGCAGAGCGACAAAGCAACATTGAGTCGGGAATGAAAGTGATATAACTATTCTGAAACTCAAAGATCATCAAGGCAGAGTAGACTTTTTAGTCTTAAACATGTGTAAGCATGTGCCAAGTCAATCCAAAAATTCTCTAAAGGGAAATACCACCTTAGTATACCAGACTATGAACAGTGCAATGCATGTAGATCATTTCAATAACACATTATATACTCTAGTTATTCGAGACTAGCCACAAGGAAAGCATGAACCACCGAAAGAGCATTGTAAACATAGCACTATGTCGCTACAAGCTGGTCTCTAGATCATAAGTACAGACATATGTACAAAAGTAGAAACAAAAAGAGTTCATACCGGTCTTCCCTGTTGCTTCCCTTCAGTCGATCTTCGTCATTACTGCTTGTCACTTGCACGATCGAACGTAGGAAATATAATTAAATGCCATCACGGACTTGAGCTGAACTCTGAAAACAAAGCAAAGTAAAGAGAGAAAGGAAATCTTTTTGGATTTTTAAAAGGTTGAATAAAAGCAAAAGAAAGAGAAAATCTTTTTCTTGTTTTTGCAAAGAGAGAAATAAAGAAGAATGGGCAAAAACTTCGAAAAGATCAAAGTGAATAAAATGGATAATACAATGGAAAAGTGAGAAGGGCACGTACTCCCCCAAGCTTAGGCTTTTGGCCTAAGTTGGTAGCAGCTACTGCCCCCAGGAGCCTCCTGCTCCGGGGGTATGGTGGTGAGTCCAAGGGTCGTAGAATGATGCTGGCGCGTACACCGAACTCCTCGGAGTCTCCCACGAGGAAGGTTCTGAGCGCCAAACAGAGGAAGAACCTTCACCAAACTCGGTGGCGGTCTCTTCCTGAAAATGTGGTAACTCACTGTGCTTCTCCTCGTCGGGCACAACCCCCTCCATGGGGTTATGAAACTGATGCTGGACCATGAACTCATCGAACTGGACAACATCAAAGGACCATCCGTTCCTGCGAGAAAAATCAAACAAAAGAGGTGCAGGTAGACGGATCTCGCGTTCCGCGGTGATTCCGAAACGCAAGATATAAACAAGATTATCAAGCTCAGAACCCATGGTGACAAACTTATGCCTTTTCATAGCAGCAAGATCAAAGCTTAAATAAGTAAAAGGATTATCATCAGGGTGTGGGGTGCCTCCAAGATGTTCTAAGATAAGTGTGGCATAAACGCCACCATATAAGTCCCCCTTGTTACCGTTCATAGCAAGGTGTCGAGCAATTAAGGCACCCAGATTATAATCAGACCTCCCTGAGATGGCTGCTGCCAGGATAGCAATATCCGGAGCAGAAATGCTGCTCGTGTTGTCACGAGCTAACACCCCTCTGGCAATATAATATGCAAAATACCCGAGGTGAGGAAATAAGATGCTGGAGATCTTCGACCGATGAATATCCCTCGTACCCATGCTGCAGAGAGAGTTGATGACGGTTTTCAGCTCGGAGGGCTGAGTGGCCATCCTAGCCGTCCTCCCAATGTTCGGCACACCTATTATTTCACAAAAATTTCCCAAAGTCATGGTGATAAGATCATTGTAAATTTTAAACTCAATAGCACCCGAATCAGGATTATATCTAAAACTGTTAATGAAACTGGAGGTGAGTTTTTGATACTGGGTAACACGGCTCGTGACGAGTCGTGTCAAACCTGCATTAGCACAAAGAATATAAAACTCATCCTTGATTCCCGCAGCTTCCATGAATTCATCACATGGAAATGTCATCGCACGTGCTGGACTTGTATCTTCCAACAACTCCAGGGGCACATGATCTTCATTATAGCTCACCCTAGCAGTCGATGGTGAAGCTGCGGCTCTAGTAACTCGGTCGGAGTGTGCGGGCCTCCTCTTCTCAAGCCACCCTTTTGCCCTTCCTAACAAACTCATTTCTGATTTTTTTTGGAATTTACAAAAATGAGGATTAAAACAAGGTGAGCTAAGGCAAACTACTCAACTCACTTGCCCAAGGCATAAACTTGCATCAAAACTTGAAAAATAACTTTCTACATATGCATGCAAGCTCATCTCTACAGCACCAAGAACTACTAAATACTCACAAATGAAGCCACCAATCAAAAATCTAATTGGAGGGGTGGAGGAGTCACATACCAGGGAGTATTTGCTCAAAATTTCAGCTCAAATGAGGGGCTGTAGAGAGAGATCGAAGAATCGCCTCCAAGAACAGCAAGAACACAAGAACAAGTGCAGAACTCGGGTTTTTGGAGAAAAAGAGAGAGGGAGGAAGAAAACATACCTGGAGGGGGGCCCTGTGGGCCCGAGGCACCCTGTGGGCGCGGCCAGGGGCTGGGCCGTGCCAGCTGGCCGCCTGGGCCACTGGTGGGTCCCCCTGGCTGGCCCCAGGACTTTCCGGGTCTCTCCCGATGTGGAAATTTTTATTTAATTTTTTCTGGAATTTTTCTGAAAACTTCACTGTTGAATTTTTTCGAAGTTCAAAAAGCTGCGGAACTCTCTGAAAACTTGAAGTAGTGAGGAGTATTGTGAAGCTTCAAAACATAAATACTTGGTACAGCAAGTAGGACAAAAACTAAAAACAAATGAAAATATAACAAGCTCAACTTTTTATCCATATAAAACATATTTGCTAATAAGGTTGATCAAGTCTTACCAACAAACAGGCGATATATAGAGCAAAAAGTCTCACCTCTTACGAAGTAATCACTGAACCTTTACCTTGATGGACATTGTCCCTACCATGATAGTTTTGTATTTGTGAGGCACATGTAGTGGACAGTCCCATTCTCCAATTTTCATGGTCTCGATATTCTCTATAGAGTTGAGGGCATGCCTCCTGTCGATCTTCTTTGGAAAATATACCGTGTGTTCTTTATCATTCACATGGAAGGTAACCTTCCCTTTATTGCAATCAATAATAGCACCTGCGGTGTTAAGGAAAGGTCTACCAAGAATAATGGACATGCTCCCATCCTCGGGCATGTCAAGCACAACAAAATCAGTAAGAATTAAACAATTAGCAACCTCTACGGGAACATCCTCACAAATACCTATCGGAACGGCGGTTGACTTGTCAGCCATCTGAAGGGAGATATCTGTAGGAATTAGTTTCTCTAAACAAAGCCTCTCGTAAAGAGAGAGAGGCATAACACTCACTCCTGCTCCAAGATCACATAAGGCAGTTTTGACATAATTATTCATTATGGAGCAAGGAATGGTGGGTATACCTGGATCACCGAGCTTCTCAGGAATCTTGCCACTAAAAGAGTAGTTAGCAAGCATAGTAGATATTGCATCATTAGGAACTTTTCTTTTATTAGTGACAATATCTTTCATATATTTTGAATAAGGAAGTAACTTAATAGCATCAGTCAAAGGGATTTGAAGAAAAAGAGGTTTAATCCACTCACAAAACTTATTATAATGCTCTTCTTCTTTAGATTTGATGGACTTACCTGGAAAGGTCATGGGTTTCTGTACCCATGGTTCTCTTTCCTTCCCATGTTTTCTTGCGATGAAGTCTTCTTTAGTGTACCTCTTACGTTTGTCAGGTGCTTCTTCTTCCCGAACTTCAGGCGGATCATTCTTCTCATTATTATTACCTTCAGGTTCAGCACCGTCTTCAGTCTCAGCATCGGAGATAGATACGCTGTTAGGATCAATAGTTGGCTCTTCATCTGCAATAGGATCATTAGAATTGTCAGTCACCTTATGTTTCTTCTTTTTCTTTGGAGAGCCAACAATTTCTTCTTCCTGCATTTGAGAATCTTGCTCGATTCTCTTCGGATGTCCCTCTGGATAGAGAGGATCTTGAGTGCTAGTTCCTCCTCGGGTCTTAATCCCGAAAGCCTGCAAATTATCTTGTTTGGCATCTTTAGCAAGCAAATCTCTTTGCACTTTAGAAACTTGGTCAAGCTGAGTTTGAACCATTTGAAAATGCTTCACAAGACATTGAACATCATTAACTGTTCTATCTAAAACATCAAGCAGTCTTTTGATAGCAAGGGAATTATCATGCAATTGACTTTCTATCCTCTCATTAAAATGATTTTGTTTCATAATAAAATTATCAAACTCATCTAAACATTGATCAGGAGGCTTACCATGAGGGATGTCACTTGCGTTGAAATCTAAAAGAGAGTGTACCTCTACCATAGGAGGGTGAGTAGTAGGCTCACACAACTTCTCAATAGGGGGTAGATTCTTCACGTCTTCAGCTTTAATACCTTTCTCTTTAATAGACTTCTTTGCTTCTCGCATATCTTCGGGGCTTAGAACAAATATGCCCCTCTTCTTTGGTGGTGGAGGTGGTTCAGGGACGGACCAATCTTCATGGTTTTTGGCAATCCTTCCCATCAAATCTTCCGCATCGTCCGGTGTTCTTTTCCTGAAAACACAACCAGCACAACTGTCCAAATAGGACCTGGATTCATCAGTTAGACCAGCATAGAATATATCGATTAATTCATTCTTAGGGATTTCATGTCCTGGTCTAGCCCGAATCAGACCGCAGTACCTCCCCCAAGCTTTAGGGAGGGACTCATCCTGCAACTGTTTAAAGTTATAAATTCTTTGTAAAGCAGCATGTTGCATGTGAGCAGGAAAGTACTTATCAACAAAAGAGTGGGCTAAGTCTTGAGGACTCTTAATGGAACCGCATGGGAGTGAATCATACCATGCTTTAGCATCTTCCTTCAAGGAGAAAGGAAGAAGCTTGGTGATATAAAAGTATCGTATCTTCTCATCTGTGGTAAACAGGCCACCTAACTCACCGAGTTTAGTCAGGTGTGCAATAGCATCATCATTTTCTCTTCCATAAAAGGGGTCAGCTTCAACCATAGGTATAAGTGAAAGATCAACAGAGAAATCATAATCAGGATCATCAATGCATATAGGAGATGTAGCAAATTCAGGATCAGGAACGGTTTTGTTCTTCAAAGAGTGTTTTTCAAATAGTTTCTTAATAACTTTAGGGTCAGAGCCAGAAAACTCTGTCAGTTCCCTGCATAGATCTTCATCAAGCATATAGTAATCATCATCAAGGAGCCTCTCTTTGAGTTTACTCAAATCAGGATAATCATAAGTTTCACCAATAGGGTAGCGAGTAACAGGAAGTTCAATTCCAGACTTTTTAGCAGCAGCAGCAATTTGTTTCTCAAGAGCATAACCAAGCGAACTAATATCATCAAAAGTAGTAGAGGCATCATCAAGAGTATCGGACATAGTAACAGATTCAGTAGGAGCATCATGTGGTAGTGGTGAGGCAAACTTACTCATAACAGAAGGTGAATCAAGTGTAGCACTAGTGCTCAGAGCAGTACCTCTTCTTGTAGTAGATAGTAGGATCGGAACCTTGGGGTCTCCTTTCTTACCCATAGTGGATGAAGTGCAGCAGGTAGGATACCTCAAGTAGACTTGTAAATATTGCTATGCTCCCCGGCAACGGCGCCAGAAAACGGTACTTGATAACCCTCAACCGTAAGGGATCGAGATAGTCTTCGCAGGTAAGAATAACCCAATTTATTGATTCGACACACGGGGAGCCAAAGAGTATTTATAAGCTTTGACAGTTGAGTTGTCAATTCAACCGCACCTGAAATATACTTACTTGCAACAAAACATAAGTGGTAACAGTGATATGATAGTGATAATAGTGATAGTAAAAGTAAACAGCAAAAAGTAAATAGTGAAGGTAAATGGCAAAAGTAGCAACTAGTGACAAGCAGGGTTTAAAACACTGTAGGCTAGGGAGATGGATGGTTGGGCGCTGCATGGATGAGATAGATTCTAACTTCGGGCACGACACACGGAAAAGTAATGATCATCTAGGCAAATATCAAACATTAGGCATGTATCCCATAAGAAGTTGTACGTGCTTGCAATAAGAACTTGCACAACATCTTTTGTCCTACCATCCCGCTACGAATGGGGCCAAAAGGAACTTATGGATATTAACGTGCTCCTGTCAAAGAGCACCGGAACAAAGCAATGAACTCAATGGATACATGTAATCCTCAAACTACGGACCATCCCCTTTGGTGTTCCAAGCTGTCACTTTTGGGATCGCCGGTTTCGAACCGTAACCGGTGCAAACAACTCATAGATAGGATCACGAACACAAATATATTCATGCAAACACATATGGTTCAGATCTGAAATCATGGCACTCGGGCCCTAAGTGTCAAGCATTAAGAATAACAAGTTGAAGCAAAGATGATAAACACCATAGTAGATGATAGGCAACATGCCCCCAACGATCTGACAAACTATTACATGATCTAACTCATCCAATCCCTACCATCCCCTTCGCCTACAGCAGGGGAATTACTCACACATGGAGGGACAAGTCATGGAGGGATGATGGAGTGGTGATGATGATGACGATGGCGACGATCTCCCCTCTCCGGAGGCCAATTCAGCCTCTAGATTAGCCCTCCCGAGGAAGAACAGAGGGTGGCGGCGGCTCCGCGACGGAAAACTGCGAAAGTACTTCTGATCTGGGGTTTCCGTGTCGCGAGTAAAAATACGAGGCAAGGTAGGGTACCAGGGGGTGTGGGCCCCACCCAGGAGACCCCCCGGCGCGGCCCAGGGGGGGCGCGCCCACAGGGCGCCTGGGCACCCCCTGGCCCCCCTCTGGCCCCACTTCTGGCTCCTGGTTCCTTCGGGTGCGTGGATTTTCTGTGATTTTTTGTGGATTTTTCTGAGATACTTAAAAATCCGTTTTCCTGCACACAATAAAACCATACAGGCAGCTCTGCTGAAAACAGCGTCAGTCCGGGTTAGTTTAGTTCAAATCATGCAAGAATGAGGTCAAAACAATATCAAAAGTGTTTGGAAAAGTAGATACGTTTGAGACGTATCAAGATCCTCGAAGAGGCAATATCCATTACACGATAATGGCTGAAGGCTATTTAAAACAATGAACTGTAGAACCTATGAAGAGTAGTTGAGTACATCCAACTCCACGGCAAACATTGAGTGCACGACAACGACCTATCGCACCTTAATCCTCGTCTGTAAACTCTGCAACATGATACGTTGCACCCATGTAGGTCAGCACATTGAATATGCTGGCAAGAACACACTGTAATAATAATGAACAAGTTCTACAACTACATGCATATTTGGCTGGTGGAGGCTGTAAGGTTTATTTTTGCATAAAGCTAAATTTTCCCTACAACAAAGGAATAAATTTGTTTACTACTTAGTTTAAATTAAGCATAAACATTGAGAATGGTACCACCATCTCAATCCCAAACCCACCAATGTCATTATAACCCAACAATTTAATTCAAGTGATGAGATCAGTCCATTATTCACCAAGATACTCAAGATGTCCATAACCGGGGACACGATTACTCATGAATAGATTGTACACTCTGCACAGGTTGTGCACTTTTCTCCACAAGACTCGAAGGCATCCATGATCGGAAGATCGAGACACGGTTATTCAGAAGCATTAACTCTTTACTCCGGGTAGACCGGTACACCTACATTCGCTACATATGCTAGTCTATTATTGAAAGAGGTCACACAACTTACTCAACTATGCCAGAGCCCATAATGGCTTGTGGCTGCACACAGAAGTTTCAAAGCATGAATGATATATGATCTCTTTGAGCCTCAGTAGCATTCCATAGGATGATCACACGGTAACCCTAGGATCTCCTTGGACAACAATGGTATATCCCCAGGTGCCCTAGCAAACCACTAGTACAACCCCAGGGTGCCCAAACCAATCCACCCAGATGTGTATTAAATTTCAACCTTAAAACAATCCCTTAGTTGTTATTTCACTCACAACTGTCATGAAATCACTCATACCAATCCACGGTTACAAGCATGGTTAAGCAATAAGTAACAAAGATTATATTCCCTTGGTTGATCTCAAGTCATTGGGTTCCTACCTCATGAACTACAAAGCATCATATTATGTAACCAATCCTACTCATGCAAGTGTTTGAGGAAATAACTAATGCAATAAAAACTGGGTATTGGAAAGTATGATCAAAGTATGAACTTGCCTTGCTGACGATCGTTGAAACCTAGTGACTCGTAGTAGCAAGCTTCGCACTCCGGCTATTCTATCGCATTCAAACAATAGCATACATAAGCAATCAAGTAGCAGAATCGAAGAACGAGACTCAGAAGATTTCGAAAGCAAGCAAATAAGTAATTCAACAGTAACAATTTCTAAAAGTTCCAAAATTGAATGATTTTGGTCTTATCAGAAAGTTCACATCAAGAGCTTTGATTTGCAAAAAGAATCGATGTAAACGGTTACGAAACTCAAGTTATGACAAAACGAAGTTCAAATACAAAACTGGTTGAACACTAGTTTTAAAATTTTCAAAAACAGGTTTGAGTTGATTAACTTAACAAAGGAGGTTATAATGAAAAGGTGGGCATTGGTTTCACCTAATTTCGATAAACGAGCGAAAAGTTGTGATCGAAAGAAGTTCAGGGACTAAACTGTAAAAATAAAACTACGGATAGGTCCCTGGCTGAAAAAAAACTAAAAGAAAACAACTAACAGACGAACGTTCACTAGTTAAAACTAACTAACGAATCTGTTTAATAAAAACTCTAAACGAACGAATGTTCGTTAATTAGCTAGGTTAAAACATAAAACAACTGATCTAATCTACTTAACCGAACTAAACCTAAAAAAGGTTCTCGGTTTTACCTCGAAAAGCGACGAGGAGGAAAACAGGCCGGTGGCGGCGAGGTCAAAGGACGGCCGCGGCAGTCCCTACTGCGGTGGGCGGCTCTGGCGGGCTCAGCTGCGGGCAAGGAGCGGGGCGAGGGCGGCACAGAGCGGCGGCTTCGGCTGTGGCGCAATTCCGGCGGCGACGGCGGACTCGTGGGGTGTGGTCGGCGGTGACTTGGGCGAAAACGGGGCCGAGGCCTCGCTATTTATAGGGGGGTGCGGCGTGGCTTGGAGAGGGGGAAAGTCCTCGCGAGGCGTGCTCCAGCCAGACTCGGCGGTGGCGGCGGTGGTCGGGACTCCGGTCAGAGTCCGAGCAGGAGGCGGCAGGGCTAGCGGGCCTGATGGGCCGGGGGAAGCGGCCCAGGGCAGGCGCGGCGCGCGTGCGAGGCGGCCCGGCGGCTGGCGCGGCTGGCTGGGCGAGTGGGTTTCGGGCGGCTAACCTCTTTTTTTAAAACACCCGACCAAAAAACAAATCCTGAATAAATAAATAAAAATCTAAAAATGCCAAAAATAATTTTCACCGTCCAAATAAAATATTTAGAACTAGGTGGACATTTTCTTGGCCTAAAAAATGCAGTTTTGAAAAAATGCATATTTTTGTAATGCAAATAAAAATAGCAGTAAAATTCAAATTAAATTGTTTACTCAATTTTAATATTTTCCTCTAATATTTCTTTTATTTTGGAGAAGTCATATTATCTCCGCTCATATATTTTTAATATTGAAATATTTTAGAGAGGAAAATAATTAAAATCAAATGATCCTCTTTTCAATATTTGAGAAAATTCAAATATGAAATTAATGAAATCCCCAACTCTCTCCGAGGGTCCTTGAGTTGCTTTGAATTTTAGGATCAAAACCAACAATGCAAGCAAAACATGATATGCATATGATGATCTAAGTAGAACATTCCAAGTTGAAAATTTGGGATGTTAGAAACCTTCCCCCCTTAAGATGAATCTCGCCCTCGAGATTCGGGTTGGCTTGAAAATAGGTGTGGGTGGTCCTGGCGTAGGTCATCCTCTCGTTCCCAGGTGGATTCGTCCTCTGTATGATGGCTCCACTGTACTTTGCAAAACTTGACAACCTTTCTGCGGGTAACTATGTCGGCAAACTTGAGGATTCTAACTGGTTTCTCCTCGTATGTCAGATCACTCTCTAACTGAATTGCTTCCAAGGGTACTGTATCTCGTAGTGGAATATCAGCCATCTCTGCATGACATTTCTTCAACTGGGAAATGTGAAACGCGCCATGAACTCCGGACAAAGTTTCGGGCAACTCTAGCTGATAAGCTACTTCTCCTCTTCGCTCCAAAACTCTGTATGGTCCTACAAATCTTGGTGCCAGTTTACCCTTAACTCCGAAACGCTTTACTCCCTGAAGCGGAGACACCCGAAGATACGCTGTATCTCCGACTTCATAGGTCACCTCTTTGCATTTCGCATCCCAATAGCTTTTCTGCCTGGACTGGGCTATCTTAAGTCTGTCCCGGATCAACTTAACCTTCTCCTCTGAATCTCTAATTAAGTCAGGTCCAAATAACTTGCGGTCTCCAACTTCATCGCACATCAACGATGTCCTACACCTTCTTCCATACAAGGCTTTGAAAGGAGCCATTTGCAAGCTGGTCTGATAACTGTTGTTCTAAGAGAACTCGGCGTAAGGTAAATTATCATCCCAACTAGATCCATAATCTAGTGCACAAGCTCTCAACATGTCCTCCAGGATCTGATTGACTCTCTCGATCTGTCCATCGGTCCGTGGATGAAAGGCGGTACTGAACTCAAGCATTGTACCCAAAGTCTCATGCAACTGCTTCCAAAACTTTGAGCTAAACTGTGTTCCTCTGTCTGATACAATGGTCCTCGGAACTCCACGCAGACATACGATCCTGGTAATGTATATTTTAGCCAACTTAGCACTCGTATACGTGGTTTTCACGGGAATAAAGTGGGCTACCTTCGTCAATCGGTCGACTATAACCCAAAGAGAATCTGATGTAGGGTGGAACCCTAATCAGCGGATCTTTCACGTTTTGGAGAGTATCCCACGATGAACACAGGGAACACAAGGGGGAAAACGGGGAAAACACGAGAGGAAACACTCAAATCAACACAAACATGATCACACAAGTGCTAGATCCACGATACATAGTGCGATACATGGTCCATAGTTAACGACGGTGGTACAAGGATAGTCTTCTCCGTGAGGAGGTCTTGATTATCCCGTAGGATCTTCCCCGATGTGGAGGCCTTGAATCCGTAGTGTATCTTCTCCGTAGAGGCGCACGGTCTCGTGGGAGAGAATCCACACATGTCTGAAAATGAGCTATCCAACAGCTACCCTAAACGGAAAGGGGAAAGGAGTATATATTACACGGATGGACACCGTCGGGACGGACGTCCGCGGGTTACCGGACGTCCGGTGGTTCCGGAGGGACCGGACGTCCGGTAATCCTCGGATTTCCGCTATTTAGCTTCTGTAGTCGTTGTCACGGACGTCCGGTGGCTTCCGGTCGTCCGGTCGTCTGGGAGGGGCCGGACGTCCGGTGTCTTCTGGTCGTCCGGTGCCTGGAAGTCGCCGGTCGTCCGGTGCAGGCCGGACGTCCGGTGCCTGTAGCATCTTCAGCCTTCCTTCTTCTTGTCTTGTGTACTTGTCGGGCCTGTCATCTTGACCATTGTGCAGAGCTGTCCCGTGGCCTTCGTCGAAGTACCTGAGTATGCACAGAGTCCCTGATGAAGGTAGAAGCCATGTCCCAAGAGAATCCGAAAGATGTAGAGAGAGGAGTGAAGTCACCTCGGTCTCGAGAGCTCTTGCACGGGCTCGAGTCATTGGTCCTTTAGGCACTTGGTGAGGCGATGGAGGGTCCATGGGGATGACCTCGGCATCATCTCCCCTCCCTTGGGAAAGATCCGACCTCGGATCGAAATCTTCATCACCATGGAAAGGAGATAGGTCCTTGACGTTGAAGGTGTCGCTCACGGAGTACTTGCCTCGTGGGAGGTCGATCTTGTAGGCGTTGTCGTTGTAGCGAGCTAGCACCTTGAAGGGTCCGTCGGCGTGAGGTAGAAGTTTGGACTTGCGCTCGTGTGGGAAGCGGTCCTTGCGAAGATGAAGCCAAACAAGATCTCCCGGTTGGAACACCATTGGTGCCTTGTTGACGTTGAGTTTGGTGGCGAGACGTTGGACTTGTCGCTCGATCATTGCTCTTGTATCTTCGTGCACCTTCTTGAGATAGCTCGCTCGTGCGCTTGCGTCCATGTTGATGCGCTCTTGTAGTGGTAGAGGTAGAATGTCCAATGGGGACAACGGGTTGAAGCCGTAGACAACCTCGAATGGTGACTTGCCGGTGGTCGAATGTCTTGCGCGGTTGTAGGCGTACTCGGCGATGGGCAAGCATTGCTCCCATTCCTGGATGTTCCTCTTGATCAACACACGAAGAAGAGTGGAAAGCGTGCGGTTCGTCACCTCCGTCTGGCCGTCCGTTTGTGGATGGTACGCCGAAGAAAAGAGTAGCTTGATTCCGAGCTTGGCACATAGTGTTTTCCAAAAGTAACTCAAGAATTTGACGTCCCGGTCCGACACGATCGTTTTGGGCACGCCGTGTAGACGAAGTATCTCCCTGCAAAAGAGAGTTGCAACATGTGAAGCATCGTCGATCTTGTTACAAGGAATGAAATGAGCCATTTTAGAGAATCTATCTACCACGACAAGCACGGAATCTTTTCCATTTTGAGTCCTAGGCAAGCCAAGTATGAAATCCATGCTTATGTCTTCCCATGGATGGTATGGAATAGGAAGAGGCATGTAAAGACCATGAGATTGAGCTTTGGACTTAGCTTTGCGGCATGTAGAACATCTGTTGGTGAGGCGTGAGACGTCACGAAGCATCTTCGGCCAAAAATAGTTCTTAGAGAGGGTAGCAAACGTCCTGTCGTGTCCAAAGTGTCCCATGAGTCCTCCTCCATGAGATTCCTGCAAAAGGAGCAAACGAAGCGAAGACTCGGGAATGCAAAGTTTGTTAGCTCTCATAAGATATCCATCCTTGATGTAGTAATTTTCCCAAGAGGTGTGAGTCAAGCATTTAGCATAGGTATTAGCAAAGAAAGGATCATGCTCATATAAATCTTTAATATGCTCAAAGCCAATCACATTCAACTCAAGTTGTGTTACAAGCATGCATTTGCGGGAAAGCGCGTCCGCCACAACATTTTCTTTGCCCTTGATGTATTTGATGACATAGGGGAAAGACTCAATGAACTCACTCCATTTAGCATGACGCTTGTTCAACTTAGTTTGACCTTTGAGATACTTGAGTGTCTCATGGTCCGTATGAAGAATGAATTCATGAGGTCTAAGATAGTGTTCCCAAACACGTAAAACTCTCACCAAGGAATAAAGCTCTTTATCATAGATGGGGTAGTTAAGTTGCGCTCCCGATAGCTTCTCGCTAAAGTACGCAATTGGGCGCTTTTCTTGCATTAGCACGCCACCTATGCCGGTACCACTAGCATCACAATGAATCTCAAACGGTTTGTCGAAGTTTGGTAGGGCTAGAAGTGGTGCATGCGTGAGCAAGCTCTTAAGCTCATTGAACGCGGTGTCTTGCGAAGGACCCCAAATGAAGGGTGCGTTCTTCTTGCTCAAAGCGTGTAGAGGCATAGCAATGGTGCGAAAGTCCTTCACAAAACATCGATAGAAACCGGCTAGACCAAGGAAACTACGCACTTGCATGAGATTCTTTGGTTGAGGCCAAGTTTTAATTGCTTCAATTTTAGTTTCATCAACGTGAACACCTTGAGAAGAAACGACAAATCCTAGAAAGACAACCTTGTCAACGCCAAAAGTGCATTTTTCCATATTAGCATATAATTGTTGGTTGCGGAGTGCTTGCAAAACTAGGCAGACATGGTCAACATGTTCCTCAAGCGACTTGCTAAAGACTAGAATGTCATCAAAGTAAACCACTACAAAGACACCTATGTAGGGTCTAAGAACAAAGTGCATAAGCCGCACGAAAGTGCCGGGTGCTTCCGATAAGCCCATTGGCATAACAAGCCACTCGTATAACCCAAACTTGGTTTTGAAAGCTATTTTCCACTCATCACCCTCTTGAATGCGAATTTGGTAGTAACCACTTTTAAGATCAATTTTTGAAAAGATGGTGGCACCACATAATTCATCAAGCATGTCGTCTAAGCGTGGAATAGGGTGACGGTATCTAACGGTGATAGCATTTATCGGACGACAATCAGAACACATGCGAAAAGTTCCATCTTTCTTAGGCACGAGAATAACGGGAACGACACAAGGGCTTAAGCTTTCACGTACATGACCTTTGTCGATGAGGTTTTGCACTTGCCGTTGTATCTCCTTTGTTTCCTCGGGGTTGACATGGTAGGGAGCCTTGTTTGGAAGTGGAGCACCGGGTACGAGGTCGATGCGGTGTTCGATTCTGCGTAGAGGAGGTAGACCCGGAGGTAGCTCATCGGGAAAGACGTCCGAGAATTCCTGCAACAATTGAGACAACACAAAAGGTGGAGGTGGTGAAGTGTTAGTAGGTTTGGCTTCCCCTTTGCATAAAAGCACAAGGTGGAAGACGCTCGATGGGTTCTCACACACTTCTCTCATCTCACGTTTGGTGGCAAATAGAACTAGTTGCTTCTTGTCGCTCATCGTGGAGTCGCTCATATTTGGCTTGTGGCTCTCACTCTCTTTTTGGTGGCTCACTCTCTCACCACTCTCTCCACGATGGTTGGTAGGTATAAGCTTGTCGGCGGCTACTTGACTTGGAGACATTGGTCGGAGCACGAATTCCTTGCCCTTCATCTTGAAATGATAGTGATTCGTCCGTCCATTGTGTGTGACTCCACGATCATATTGCCATGGACGTCCAAGAATAAGGTGGCACACGGACATGGGTATCACATCACACTCGAGAGTGTCCTCGTAGGCGCCAATCTTGAAAGAGACTTGCACGGTGTGCTCGACTCGAAGAATTCCGGCGTCGTTTAGCCACTGGACCTTGTAGGGGTGAGGATGCTTCGTCTTGACCAAGTGAAGCTTGTCGCATAGCTCTTCGCTTGCCAAGTTGTGACAACTTCCTCCATCGATGATAACCTTGACAGAGCGTCCATTGATGCCGGCCTTTGTATGGAAAATGTGACATCGTTGGTCGTCATCTTGTTGATGTTGGAGTGTCAAGACTTTGGAGACAACAAGGTTGGGGCTTGAGTCATTGTCGCAAAACACTTGATGGTCTTCTTCTTCATTCACTTGGCGATGCATAGCGACATGCTCAAGTGCTTCCATTTCATCATCGCTCATGGAGTCATAAGATCCGTCATCGTTGATGATCATGGTGCGAACGGTCTTGCACTCAAATGACTTGTGGCCTCGTCCTTGGCACTTGAAGCATTTGATGGAGCTCGTCTTGTTATTGTCTTTGGTTGGAGTTATAGTTGAGGAAGCTCTTGGCTTGAAGTTGTTTGTAGAAGGTGGACGACTCGATGTAATCGCATTCTTGTAGCTTGACTTGTCGCCTAAGTTTGTAGAAGGCTTGGTAGAGGTAGGAGTAGTAGCCGAAGTCGTTGAAGCTTGGTTGTAGGAGCCGAAGTTCTTGGAGTTGAACTTGGAGTACTTGTAGTCCTCTTGAACTTGTCGTTCCGCTTTGGTTGCTTGATGTACTATCTCGAGGAGATTGTTGTATGGTTGGAAGTCCGCAATCTTCTTGATAGGATAGTTGAGTCCATTCAAGAATCTCGCCATAGTTTGCTCTTCATCTTCCGTGATGTTTGCTCGTATCATCGCAATCTCCATCTCCTTGTAGTACTCTTCAACGGACTTGGTACCTTGCTTGAGGAGTTGTAGCTTCTTGAACAAGTCGCGGTTGTAGTGGGTAGGCACAAAGCGTGCTCTCATGATTTCCTTCATTTGAGCCCAAGTGGTGATAGGAGGTTCGCCTTTTGCTTCTCTTCTCTCTATGATTTGCTCCCACCAAATGAGAACATAGTCTTGGAACTCAAGGGATGCCATTGCGATCTTCTTCTCTTCATCGAAGTTGTGAAGGCGAAAGATCTTGTCAACTTTCAATGCCCATGAGAGATAGTCTTCGGGATCAATGCTTCCGGAGAACTTTGGCATGGTGAACTTGAGCTTGCCATAGCGATGCTCATCGTTGTTTCCTTGCCTATTAGGAGGGCGGTCTCGATTTTGGCGGTTTGCCATATCTTGTTGCTCTTGAGGATGTAGATGTTCTTGTTGGGGTTGTTGCTCTTGGCGCGCTTGAGGAGGAGCTTCTTCTTGCATTCTTGCTTGATGTCGCCTCTCTTGCATCTCATCGCGAAGGAAATCCTCTTCTTGACGAGTGTGTCGAGTGCGGGCTGCCACATTGCGATGTGCATCTTGTAAAGCATGTTGCGCCTCCATAGCTTGAGCTTCTCGACGTTGTTGTGCTTGGCGGTTAGCCTCGGCATCTTGTTCTTCTTGATATTGACGTGCTCGCTCTTGTTGTTGTTGGCGTAGTCGTTGCCGTTCTTGTGCTTGCTCAAGTGTAGCTTGGTTGTGACGACGTCGGCTTTCTTGCTCGTCGAATAACTCTTGTGAACTCTTGTCATGTAGAGGTTGCCGGTGGTCATGTCGAGCTTGACGTGCGGCTTGACGAAGAGTGTTTGACGTAGGTGTACTTGAGTCTTGCGTGGAGTCGGAGTGTCGACTTGAGCGGCTTCGTCTTTGAGAAGATGTTGAGGAAGGACGTCGGTTGATTATCAATGTCCGGAGCTCATTGTATTGAGTAGTCATGTTGGTGTTGATGATGTCGAATTGTTCTTTTGTCCTTGCTTCAAATTGGCGCGCGTCCTCGGCGACTTGACCAATGTACTCACGCATAGCTTCACTCTCTTGATGTAGAGCTCGTTGGACACCGAAGAGATGTAGTTTGGTGACGTAGTTGTTCGCTTCTTGAGGATCGTCGAAGATCGGGTTGGAAGATGTACTTGGCCTATCCATCATCACAAGCAAGTATGTAAGTGGGAGAAGGAGAAGACAATATCAATGTACCTTAACCAAGGTTGAAAATGGATCAATGATCACTCAATAATGTAACCCGGAAATAGCACTATTGGTATCACTTCATGTCGATTCTCACACCTACACAAGTAAAGCTTTGAGAGGAGCTTGGTGAGGATGTGGCACAAATTCAGTGCAATCGTCAAAGTGACTCAATGATGATGAAAATGGTTCACAATTTGCTCATGCAACAAGTAGATTACTAGCAAAGTAGCACACGGAACACACGCACGGATAGATAAATGTGGTTGTGCAACCAAGGGTGAGCGAAAATGTGGAAAACCATGGAAAATGCTCGTGTTGCACAACACTAGAGAGACGCTAACCGATTTCTTAATAGGCGGATACGCACTTGTGCACGACCTATAAGAGGCAAAACGTAACGACTATCTATCACAAGTATGCTATGAGTGTATGATGTGCCGATGCTTGAGCACAAGATGATGTTGCTATGATGTATGATCTCCTTTGATGCAAGGCGTATGATGCTATTGTCTTTGCTTTGGTGGCTCTTATTCTTAAAAGCTTGTGAGCTCTTTCTTTGGGCACATATGCATGCTTCTCGGATCAAGGTAGCTATTGTGTATGCGGTACACTCTTGTGTCACACGGAGATATGCAAGATACCAAGATGATGTGGTGTTACTCACAATGATGTAGTATGCAATATCTATGACTATCACTAATGTGCACAAGTGTCGTGGCCCGGCAATACTCAAATGGCTAGTCTCAATGGGAAAGCTACGCAAAGATGGTTCAAAGGGTGACAATGCAATTGCAAGGTAGGATGAGCGAAGTGTCGTAGATGTTACCGTCCTTGCCGAAGTTGAGCGGTGGTGTTGTCGAAGTCTTGCCGTTCCAGGGTAGCCTAAACATCCAAGGAAACGGTGAAACCACAACTCAAGTATCCAAGGCAAAGGGAGACACACTTTTCAAACTCGGAGCGGGTAAGCGATGGTGGTTGTGGAAGGTGGGATGAAAGGTAGGTGGTAGCGGAAGGTGGTACGGAACTGAACAAAATCAGCTTCGTCAGGTTTTGTCGGACGTCCGGAAGTTACCGGTCGTCCGGTCGGTCGGAAGTGGTCGGACGTCCGGAAGTTGCCGGAAATCCGGACAAAGCTTCTGTAAGCGGGGTGCCGGTCGTTCGGTGTTTAGCGGACGTCCGGTGTCTCGAGGGGTGCCGGTCGTCCGGTAAACGTCTGTCGTCCGGTAGGTCTGGGACTGGGGTTTGTGGAATCCGTGTAGAAATTGGTCGAACGTGGTCGAATTTGCGGGGGGAAAAGGGTGAAAAGGTGGGGAAATGCTAGATCGACACGTGGCACAACAAATCCATGGAACAAAATCAACAAAATCTTGCCAAATCAACAGATCACAAAAAAATTTTGGGGCTCTTTTTGTGGGGAATTTTTCGAAATTGGGAAGAACACGACAAAAACAAGCTAGAAAACAAAGTGTGGGGCTCCAAAATCGTGATCAACCTTGCTCTTGATACCAAGATGATGTAGGGTGGAACCCTAATCAGCGGATCTTTCACGTTTTGGAGAGTATCCCACGATGAACACGGGGAACACAAGGGGGAAAACAGGGAAAACACGAGAGGAAACACTCAAATCAACACAAAGATGATCACACAAGTGCTAGATCCACGATACATAGTGCGATACACGGTCCATAGTCAACGACGGTGGTACAAGGATAGTATTCTCCGTGAGGAGGACTTGATTATCCCGTAGGATCTTCCCCGATGTGGAGGCCTTGAATCCGTAGTGGATCTTCTCCGTAGAGGCGCACGGTCTCGTGGGAGAGAATCCACACAAGTCTGAAAATGAGCTATCCAACAGCTACCCTAAACGGAAAGGGGAAAGGAGTATATATTACACGGATGGACACCGTCGGGACGGACGTCCGCGGGTTACCGGATGTCTGGTGGTTCCGGAGGGACCGGACGTCCGGTGGTTCCGGAGGGACCGGACGTCCGATAATCCTCGGATTTCCGCTATTTAGCTTCTGTAGTCGTTGTCACGGACGTCCGGTGGCTTCCGGTCGTCCGGTCGTCTGGGAGGGGCCGGACGTCCGGTGTCTTCTGGTCGTCCGGTGCCTGGAAGTCGCCGGTCGTCCGGTGCAGGCCAGACATCCGGTGCATGTAGCATCTTCAGCCTTCCTTCTTCTTGTCTTGTGTACTTGTCGGGCCTGTCGTCTTGACCATTGTGCAGAGCTGTCCCGTGGCCTTCGTCGAAGTACCTGAGTATGCACAGAGTCCCTGATGAAGGTAGAAGCCATGTCCCAAGAGAATCTGAAAGATGTAGAGAGAGGAGTGAAGTCACCTCGGTCTCGAGAGCTCTTGCACGGGCTCGAGTCATTGGTCCTTTGGGCACTTGGTGAGGCGATGGAGGGTCCATGGGGATGACCTCGGGATGCTCCGCATCAGAATCGTACCCTGAACGTGTCCTGGGTAGTCCTGTGATGAAATCCATTCCAAGTTTATCCCACTTCCATTCGGGTATGGGTAACGGTTGCAACGACCCTGCTGGTTTCTGATGCTCAGCTTTAACTCTTTGACAGACATCAGACGCTGCTACATATTCCGCAATGTCCTTCTTCATTCCAGTCCACCAGAAATTTTGCTTCAAATCTAGGTACATCTTAGTGTTGCCTGGGTGTATGGAATACGGCGAATCATGAGCCTCCTGGAGAATCAACTTCCTGATCTCGGGGTCATTGGGCACATAGATACGCTTTTCAAACCATAGCGTCTCGTGTTCATCCTCACGAAATCCTTCTGCCTTGCCTTTGGCCAATCTCTCCTTTATTTCTGCAATTTCTTTGTCCATCTTCTGGGCTTCACGAATCTTTCCCAACAACGTGGACTGAATTTCCATGGTGGCTACATAGCCTCTAGGGACTATCTCCAACTGCAAATCCATAAGAACATCGGCTAACTCCGGGGGTAAACCTCCGGGTATGATCGTGTTAACATAACTCTTACGGCTTAGGGCACCTGCCACAACATTGGCTTTTCCTAGATGATAATGCAATCTCATATCCTAATCTTTTATGAGCTCCAGCCATCTCCGTTGCCTGAGATTCAGCTCCTTCTGTGTGAAGATATACTTCAAACTCTTATGATCCGTGTATACATCGCAATGGTTGCCAATAAGAAAACGTCTCCAGGTTATGAGAGCGTGCACTACGATAGCTAACTCCAAATCATGCGTGGCATAATTCAACTCATGTGGTCGAAGCTGACGTGGGGCGTATGACACAACTCTACCATCTTGGTCGAGAACTCCTCCAAGTCCCTAACGAGAAGCGTCACAATATACTTGAAAATCTTTGCGTAAATCAGGGAGAATCAACACTGGGGATGTAACCAAGCGTTTCTTCAACTCCTGAAAACTGGCCTCACACTCTTCGGTCCACTTGTACTTAGTATCCTTCTTCAACAATTCTATCATGGGCTTCGTAATTTTCGACAAATTCTCGATAAACTTCCTATAATATCCTACGAGTCCAAGAAAACTCGAATCTCACCAACTGAGGTGGGTGCCTTTGTCGGCGTCCTGGGAACCAGGGTACCCACACATGCCTGTCTGCGAGCCGCGATGCGCTCCTACCAGGGCCTAGTATGGCCCAGCTGAGCGACCAGTTGCCGAAGACCCTCACGAGGGGGCTAGGCCTCGCGAGGAGAACAACATCAAGACCCCCTCAGGAGCAGCCTCGGCTAGGTTGCTCCGGAGGGGCGGAGAATCCAAGGCCAAGCCTGCCTCAGGAGGAGGCAGTGATGCAAGCAGTGACGCACCGCGCCAGCGCCCGCCAGCGGCGCAGTTGCCATTTTGGTGCAAAGGAGACATCACAGGCGCAGGTTCTCGAGGAGCGGGACAAAGGTTTCCCCTTCGATGTAACAAGACCGAAGACCGCAAGGACGACAGGGAGGATGTCACCACCGAGCCCACTACCGCGTCACCGCCTGATCCTTGTGCAGGCGAAGACTGCTTTTGTCAGGGTAGGAACGTCCTTGTGTTCCTGCTCAAGTGGCCGTTGTGGGATCCCTTTCCGCCTAAACATTTCAGGGGAAGAGGACCCTGGACATCTATATAAGTAGCTAGGATCCCCACTATGAGGGAGAGCCCGATCAGATCCAGAAACTCTGCCTTCGCATAAGGGAGCAATAACTCTTGCCTCCTGACCCTCCTAAGCTCAGGAACCACTGTACTCATCCATATTCAAGCCCTCCCGAGGCCAATCCACCAAAGCAGGAAGTAGGGTTTTACACCGCAAGGTGGCCCGAACCTGGGTAAACTCTTGTGTGCTTTACTTCTTGTTTGCTTGAATCTCTTCACTGGATGAGGGCGAGACTCTATGCGGACGTGAGTGGGAGAGATCTTCGTTCCCGCCCCAGTGTTGGAACTTCTTGGGTTTGCAGAGCCTGTAATCCGACATTTGGCGCACCAGGTAGGGGGCGTGTCGAGATCTCACCTCTCCGACAACCTCGTCCCACTCTCGTCGTCGACTTTGCTCCACATCCATGGTGGACACACGCCGAGCACGCGCCGCCCGCCGTGTCGCGAACGTCACTCAGACGATGCTCGCGGGCAACGGTGCGCCGCTCCGGCCCAACTCGCCGGTCGCTAACCGCCACCGACCCGGCCGTCCACGAGCAGCCGGACTTGTCGCTGCCGCTATCCGTGTGGCGTGATTGCCGCACCGCGACGCCATCACCCTCGCCGGCCACGGAGTTGTCCTCGCTGGTCCACCGCGGGCCGGTCTACCAGCAGCCTGCGCTGTTGATGGTGTGGGAGCTCCCGCGCTATCGCCCGGCGGATGACCTCTACGACGAGTGGCTCCACCGCATCACCGAGCTCATCAACACCACTGGGGAGGCACCTGCACCAACTCACTCCTCCCGTCCCCCATCGCCCATGGCGAGAAACGAGGGACACGGTGTCCCAGCTCCACCTCCACTCTACAGCACCGACTAGGAGGTCCGGTGCGAGGCTCCGCGGCATGAGCCGCCCCGCAGGGCCCATGCGCGCGACGAGGAGAGCTGCCAGGTGATCCCGCATCCCCAGACAGGTTCTCGCGGACCCCCTATCCCGCAGCGCCAAGACCGCGCACCACAGGAGGTGGTGGCGCCAGCGCCCCAAGAACCAGCACCGCAGGAGCAGGGGGCACCTGCAATCATGAGCGTGGCTGGATGTCGCGCCTTAGCTCCCGAGCTACGATGCCTCGTCTAGCCCGACAAGTTCAAGCCGGATCTGCCTCCGCGCTATGATGGCACAACCGACCCCATGGAGTTCCTCCAACTCCACGACCTGAGCATCGAGGCGTCCAACGGCACTGAGCAGGTCATGGCGAACTGGTTCCCCATGGCTCTCAAGGATGGCGCACGCTCCTGGCTCCTGAACCTCACTGTGGGGTCCATCTCCTCCCGGGGGGAGCTTCGTGAGCATTTCGTCGCCAATTTCCAGCGCACCCGCGACCGAGCCCCGGCGACCGCGGATCTGCGCCGCGTGAGGCAGCAGCCGGGGGAGACCCTGCAAAAGTACATCTAATGTTTCAACACCATGCGCCCCCAGATCCCCAAGGTCTCGGACGAGGCCATCACCTTGACACTCTCCGACGGTGTCCATGACGTCAGGATGAGGGAGGAGCTCGTCATCCACGAGGACCTATGCACAACCCTCGAGATGTTCAAGCTCGCTGCAAAGTGTGACAGGGTGGAGAAAGGATGCCTCTCCCTCCAGGAGCTGCCTGAAGCGGAGGCGGACAACAAGAAGACCAAGGCCAAAGAAGCAAAGCGCAAGGGGCCCGTCGTGCTGGCTGCAGAGCCAGAAGTGAAGCGTGGCTGCGGCTACGAAGGCCCCCCCAGAGACAACCGCCCGTACTGCATCTTCCACAATGTCCACAGCCACAACACCAATGACTGTCAAGCTCAGGGCGATGCGCGACGGGCGCGTCGGGTAGCGTCTTGAGCATGACAACCGCGGCTACGACCGCGGAGGAGGCCGTGGTGGAGGATGTTGGGACGGCAGGAACTCGCGCCAAGGGTGGCGTGAACGACCTCGTGAAGACCACTGGCAGGAGCAGCCTCGTGACGCCCCCTGGCGTGACCAGCCTCGTGAGAGTCGCCCTTTGGGTAACGAAGGTCTGCCTCCGCTGCCACCACCGCCAAGAAGGAATGACGACGGTTGTCAGGGAGATGGAGCAGGGGGCTTCCAGGAGCCGCGTGCGGTTGTATGCATCTTGGGAGGAGCCCATGCTCCGGCTTCCAATCGCATCTTCAAGCAGTTCACTCGCGAGGTGAACGCGGTGCTTCCCAGGCCTGACGCTGCACGCAACCACAGGTGGGCCAAGCAGGTCATCGCCTTTGACCCCAAGGACTAGCTCAAGTGCACCACAGCTCCAGGCGCTCTCCCGATGCTCTACACCCTGACCATCAGCAATATCCTCGTGACCAAGACCCTCATCGACCGCGGAGAAGGGCTCAACGTCCTCTCCGTCCAGACCTTCGAGACGCTCCAGGTCCCCTACGATCAGGTCCAGCCGACCAAGCCATTCTACAGAGTCACGGATGGCTCCACACTCCCGATGGGGCAGGTCCGCCTCCCCGTCACCTTTGGTGACCGTGACAACTATCACACTGAGCTCATCGACTTCGACGTCACCAACATCCACCTCCCGTACAACGCCATCCTCGGGTGTCCTGCCCTTGGCAAGTTCATGGCAGCGACCCATCACGGCTACAATGTCCTCAAGATGCTCGGGAGTGGCGGAGTCATCACGATCGCCTCCGACGAATAGGAAGCGGTGTGTTCCCTGGAGCGCGCCTACCAGACTGTGGCGGTCGAGAGCTCCGATGAGGATGGAGACGTCCTCGCCCTGCAGACAGCCCCCAAGAAGAAGAAGAACCTGCCCGCCAACGGACCTCAGGACGCAGGGGCTCCTGACAGTTCCGCCTCAGGACTCGCGCCTGCCAACGAGGTGCCCTCCACCCTCGCATTGGGGGGCGCGGCCGACGCCCCTCTCAGGACAGGCTCGGGGGCTCTCCTCTGGAGTGTCTCTGGCTTGACCAGCGTCTCGAGGGAGGTGTTTGGGCACCACCTGCAGGCGTGTCTCGACGCGCGTTTTTGTGAGCCCAGCGTGAGCCGTACGACGCTGGGGGCTCAGGACTTCATCGACCAGGTTACCGAGGAACTTCAGTACGCAAGGCTCATTCGCGGCGGGAGTAACCTGTGACACCCCGAGACCGATGCGCCAGGTGTCAGTCAGTTATTCGTTGCCGTTGCCATGTCATCTTCTTGCATGTTGCATCTTGCCTTGTCATCGTGTGCTTGCATCAACATGTTTTCAAAACTTGCATCCGTCCAAGTCCATCGTCCTCTCCGTTGTCCGTTGTGAGCCCAGACACACTCGCACGCGCCCGCGGCACCTCCGAATATTTATTTTATGAGTAGCCAGAAAATGTTCTCGGAATGGGGTGAAACTTGGCGTGTGGTCTTATTATAGCATAGGTAGACCGCCTGTCAAGTTTCGTCGCGTTCGGAGTTCGTTTGATAGCCCAACGGTTAACTGTGTTAACCGCCGGAAGCCTTTTCTCTTTTGGCCCAGCACCCCACCTCAACCACCCACAAGCCCATCTTAACCCCCACCATGCTCTCGGCCGTTCGATCACAATCGCGTGGCTGAAAACTGCTCCTCATTTGGAGTCTCCTAGCTCCCTATGCCTATATATTTGCCCCTCCTCCCGAAATTCTCGGTGCAACCCTAAAAATCCTCCTCCCCGCGCCGCCGGACATGTCCGCGGAGCAGCCGGACATGTCCGCACAATCACGTCGCACGACCAATCGCCGCCTACCACCTCAGCGCCGCCGCCGCTCTCCTCCACTTACAGCTCGCCACCTCACCTCTCTCTCTCCCACCACCGAAGCCCGCTCGGGTTCGTGCCATGCCCGCGGAGCCCAACCGCCGCCGCCGCGCGCCCGCTCGTTTGACCCCCGCGGGTGACCCGCGTCGCCTCCGTCTCCGGCCGCCGTCGGCGAGCAGTGCGGCCGCCCTTGCCGCAGGTCCCCCGCGTCGCCGCGGCCTTGCCCCACCTCCGATCTCCGATGCGCCGCCGCCCCGGAGCTCCCGCCGTCGCCGTTTTGCTCCCGCGCCGCCCCACGCCCAGATCCGGCGGGATCCGGCCTCCGCCGCCGAGATCCGGCCGTCTCTGACGCTCGCCGCCGCCCAAGCCTTCCGCCGGCGCTGCACCCGCCATGCCCGCCGCCGCCGCCATGTTCGGGATCGAGCAGGGGCTCGTCCCGCTCGCCTCTGCCCCACCTCCCTGGGCCGACCTCGCCAGCGCCCCGGTCTGCCAGCCGCCGGCCCGAACGGCCTTCCCGCGGCCCAAATCCACCAGCCGGCCTGCCCCGCCTCTACAAATGGGCCGAGCCCACTAGGTGAGCGTCGGCTATCCCTCTCCTGTGCACACTTTAGCTATAACACACTCGCCTGTTTTTTTCCCTGTGTGAAAATGACGAAGTCTGTGATTTTCACACATTTTGTTGCATACTTTCCATGGCTGTAACTTTTTGTGTGTATGTCCAAACTGAGTGAATGATATGTCAAAATGATTGTAGTGATATGCTCTTCATTTTGTTGCATTGTGGCATGCTTGTTTGAGTTCATCTTGATGCCCTAATCTCTGTTGCAAGAGGGTTACATGTTTGAAACTGCTGATAGTCGTAAATTTGTTGCATGCTTGTGATGCATGTAACTTTGTGCATGTTTATCCAAATGGAGCATATGATATGTCAAAATGTTCATTGTGAAGTGCTCTACATGATGGTTGCTGTAGAATTCATGTTAGGTGCCATATTGCCATGTTTATCTCTGTTGCAAAAGTGCATTTGGCTGTTAAGTGCTGAAACTTGTTATGAGATGCTGATTTGACTTGCTCATTGCTATTGGTGTGTTTGTCTTCATGCCACATGTTCATATGTTTTAGAAGCACAATCATATGGTCTTTGCTGTGGTGCAATCCAATTTCCATGATATGCCTTGAGGTGACTTAAACAAGCTTGTAAACATGCCAATGTTACTGTTTTATACTTAGTGAAAAAAGTCTGGAATCTGTTAACCTGATGCTATGTTTGTTTGATGCCCCACTCAAATCCATGCTTGTTTTGGAGTGGCCAATGATCATGTCTTGTTGTCCATGTTATTGTCTATCCATTCATGCCCTTGTTTGCTTATATGACCTGTTGTAGATTATTTATTTCTTCCTCTCAAGTTGCTATAAATTTACATGTGAGGATTTTATCAGCATGTTCAATTTGGTGAAGCTTGTTGTTATTGATCCATGCCTCCTATGGAGATGCTCCAATGGAGTTGTTTGATGTATGCTATGTCTATTACATGCCCATGATATTTATATACTTGGTAGAGTTGATATGCTTGTTGTTTTGTGCCTCTGAAGGCAGCATCGTGATGATGTTTTTGCCTTCCCAGATTTTGGGTAAGTCTGGATAAATTTATTGCAACTTGCCATGCTTGGTTAATTGCGTTCCAGCAAGCTTTTGGGTGTGTTCTAAGTTCATGCGTGTTAAGTATCATGTCTACTTCACATCCATGCCTCTTGTTATCATATTTGAGTGTTGTAGCATATAGTTACCTTGCTCCGAAGTTGCTATGTGGCTGATTGTGGACAGCTTGTTGTTATATCTTGTTTCATGTGTATGTGTTGAACCGTTGCTCCGTTTTGGGTGTGACCTATATGAAACTTGTGTAATTTTGCATGTAGAATCATAATATCATGTTGTTTACCTATTTGGACTGTGTTTGCTTGATGTTTGGGTGCATCTTGCACCATTGACTTGTTTGACTTGTTTTGCTTATATCTTCTAGGCCTGTGGGGACCCCGACTCAAAAGTTGTGATCACCGAATGCACGTCTCAATGCTCACTGAACACACAGAAGCTGAATAACAAGAGTCTTACATCCATACATACCGTATTACACAAATAGGACCATTATGGTCGAGTCTTGAGTATATCACTCCATCGGAAATCTTTAATGACAACTTGGACCCATGCCATCTGCCTTAACCCTACATGCACTCTGACTGGGAAGCGTCCTAGCTCGCAAGTTCGTCACCAAGAGATCTTCATCATATCCTGTTCTCTCCTGCCTGGCCAATAAAATAACCAGTGGCAAGCCATTGAGTACTTTGAATGTACTCGCAAGCAACCCAAGTGTGATGACAGAATAATTATGCAAGGCTCTACTCCTAATTGGTAGTTTTGCGGAAAGCTAGTTTTTCATATGCAAGCATGATCAACATATAACAAGGGCATGCATGTGTCTGCAACAGGTATCAGGAGGTTACAGACATCATTATCGAGAAAGAGTTGTAATCAAATCATGCTCAAGCTCATTGTGACTTCCTCAAGAATCTCATCATCAATATCACTGAAACGTGTTGTTTTCCTCACACACACACTTGCCTCGGTTACAACTTCGTCATCAAGTGGTTACCCATCTCACCATCTCCCTCGGGCATAAGTGGTACCTGACGGGGTTTTCGAAAAGTCTTTTGAAACTACTCTGCCTCCGTCACCATGCATATTCCCGTCCCATTTGCGTAGCCACTACTATAGCAACCTATCTACTCCCACGCACATAACCCTCATAGGAAGGTAGGGTCATGCTTGATGCAAGTTTCAATAGTAAAGTAACGAAGGCACCAACCAAAGTGGTCACCACCTCAACATGATTCCGATGCATTCATAATAAGGTGCTATGAGACATGCATAAAAAGGTTTCTCGAACATGGTCAAAGGGCTGCTTGCCTTATCCTTCAGAGTCTTCAAACCTTCTGGTCCATCTCCGAGTACTCCGTTTATTTCGTCAACTAACGATGGACACAATCATAATAAGCAACACAACAAAGCAAAAATAAAAGTGCTCTAAAAATAGGAGTTGGACTTTTCTAGCATACCTCTGGTCATATGAAAAATAACCAAGGTGGTTTCATTGGAGTAAGATCAATGGAGGGTTTGGCACATTTCAATATGATGGAATCAATGGGTTTATGGATTTGAAAGAAGTGTACATAAATGTATTTTTGAATAATGATCAAAGGCACCTATTTAACAAATCATGATTTTATAAGCATCTAGGAGTTGGTTTCACTGGATTTGGAATCCAAATGAATTTCCTAGGATTTTGCGAAGTTGATAAATATGAAGAAATGGCTCATTATTTTGCGGGATACAAAAAGTATTAATAAAAATGTTCCAAAACTAAGTTTGGATATTACAAGCATCTAGGAATTTGAACCATTGCATTTGGATCAAATTTGAGCTCTCTGTGATTTTCTAAAGTTCATCACAGAAAATGGAATAATGACATTTGATAATTATTTGTGAAGAAAAAGTTTCTGGAAAAATGTGCATGTTGCACCATGTGATAGCGCATGATTTTATGAACTACTAGAAATTTGAATCATCAAATTTGGAGTTCATTTGAATTATTTATGGGTTTATGAAGTTTACTGGAAAAGAAAAAGGAAAAGAGAGAGTGTTTATACCCTTATACAGCGCACTGGGCGATAGATAGACCATGGGCCGTCCCAGTGGCTCGGCTGTGCTCGGGCTGGTGACGCTGGAGGCGTACTCCAGGGAATACGTTTCCCTGCAGTGAAGGTGGCCGCAGCGAAGTCCGTCTCCACTTAAACGGGGCGGGGCCCTCCCGTCAGTGGCTCGGGCACTCTGGTCGGCCGACAGGTGGGGCCCGGCTGTCGGGTTCATCCCTGTAGGTTCGAAAGTATGTCTAGAGGGGGGGGGGTGATTAGACTACTTGTAATTATAAAAATTCTGCCTTTTGATCATGAACAGTTTTTAGCAGTTTTTCAATTATGATCAAGACAAGTATCACCCTACACATGCAGTTCTAGAGTATAAGCAGCGGAAAGTAAATTGCACATGTAGTAAAGAGAGGTGGAGAAGATCAAACGCAATTTGGAGACGCGGAGATTTTTCTCGTGGTTCCGATAGGTGGTGCTATCGTACATCCACGTTGATGGAGACTTCAACCCACGGAGGGTAACGGCTGCGCGAGTCCACGGAGGGCTCCACCCACGAAGGGTCCACGAAGAAGCAACCTTGTCTATTCCATCATGGCCTACGCCCACGGAGGACTAGCCTTACTCGGGGTAGATCTTCACGAAGTAGGCGATCTCCTTGCCCTTACAAACTTCTTGGTTCAACTCCACATCTCGAAGACGGAGGCTCCCAAGCGACACCTAACCAATCTAGGAGGCACCACCCTCCAAAAGGTAATAGATGTTGTTGATGATGATGAACTCCTTGCTCTTGTGCTTCAAATGATAATCTCCCCAACACTCAACTCTCCTCACTGATATGGCTGTGGTGGAAGAAAGGATTGAGTGGAAAGCAACTTGGGAAGGTTAGAAATCAAGTTTCATATGGTAGGAATGGAATAACTTGATCTCAACACAAGGGTAGGTGGTTCTCTTCTCAGAAAGTGTAAGGTAGAAGTGGTAGTACTTTCTGATGGCTCTCTCCACGAATGAAGAGGGGGTGGAGGGGTATATATAGCCTCCACACAAAATCCAACCGTTACACACATAATTGAGCAATCTCGGTGAGACCGAAGTGAAAACTCGGTCAGACCGAAATTTCAAATATAGTGAACGTTGGGATTTTCGGTGGGACCGAAAATACCATCTCGGTGTGTCCGATATGAGTCAAAGGTAGGAACTTGCCAGAATCGGTGGGACCGAAATCAACAACTCGGATATTCCGAAATGATGACAAACGGTTACAGAAGGTTGGCAGTCCAGTTTCGGTGAGACCGAACTCAAAATCGGATTGACCGAAATTTCTAGGGTTTGGAAAATAGCTGAGGTGGTTCATCTCGGTGGGACTGAGTTGGAAGAATCGGTTTGTCCGAGATTACTTATGGGTGTGTTTAGTAGTGAAAGTTGCTGATAGTTGAGGGAGCTAAATCACTAAGCACTTGAGCAACCAGATCATCAACACAACCTCATCCCCTTTTAATAGTATTGGCTTTTCCTATGGATTCAATGTGATCTTGGATCACTAAACCAAAAATGGAGTCTTGAGCTTTTGCCAATGCTTGTCTTAGCATTTTGAGGGGTCCACTTCTTCAGACATTTCCATACCCTTATCACTGAACTTCTCTGAAAAGATTCTCAAGTAACTATTAGTTCAATGATATATATGTTATTATTAATTACCAAAACCACCCGGGGATTAGTTGCACTTTCAATCTCCCCCTTTTTGGTAATTGATGAGAACATATAGATCAAAGCTTCGACAAAAGATATAATCAATGAATAATATCGTTGCTTTGAGAAGTATGTGATAAACAAGAGCTCCCCCTAAATTTGTGCATTATTTAAAATTTGCGTTTGAATGAAAATGCACAATCGATTAGGATTATGGGTCACTCTTCCATGTCACATACATCTTGGTGGAGCGCACAAAATGATAAGAATGAATAACATGCACCCAATCACCAAGACATGAGTAAATGATCATACAAGAAGAAATAGCATATGATAAGCATTAAGCACACATTAAAGCATAGTATGACCAAGCACTCATTAAGGTAGCATCAAACGTAGTATCAAGCACACTTAAAGTATCAAGAACCAAAAGAACCAAATGTATCTCAAAGAATACCGGCAAAAGAACGAAAGAGCACTCTCTCTCTCGAAGCCCTATGATCTATACAATTTCTCCCCCTTTGGCAACAAGTTACCAAAAAGTTCGAAAAAGCATAGAGCTAAACGTCACTGTGGGCTCTGCTGGCGGCTCCTGTCTGGGTAGATGTCGGAGTAGAAATGACGGCATCGGCGAAGACTTCTGCTGATGTCTGCGCTGGAGGAGTGGATGCTGGAGCTGGAGCTGTAGTAACTGCTGGAGCTGTAGGAGGTGCTGAAGTGGTAGCCCTGGAGTCAGTCACTGGGATAGCTGCAGATCGGGATCCTCTGGGAACCTGAGCAGTCTGGCAATGAGAGTCCTGGACTAGATCATCCTGCATGAGCTCTGCTCTCTCCTGCCTTGCTTCCTCCATGTCTGCCTCAAGCTTGTTGACGGACACCTGAATCTCAGTCAGCTTCACGTCCAGAGCGTGGATCTTGTCGTCAACAATCCTCTCTAGGCTTTCCTGAGATTGTTCAATGCTGGCCAGGCGTTGTTCAATCCTCTGGGTAGCTTCAAGAATCTGCTCTCCAAAGCTCTTTGGTTTAGCTGCTGCTGCTGCTGCTGCCTCTTTATCAGCTTTGGCTTTCTTAGCAGCCTCAATTTTGGCTTGACCTTCAACTGAGGTTGGATCCTCCTCATCCATCACAACAATGTTATCTTCATGCTCTGGCTGCAGTGGCAAGTGCTTCCTATCCAACATGAATTTGCCCGTGCCAAACTTGGCATTGATGAGCATCTGAATCTGCGGGGCAAATCCACACGACCTCTTCTGGTCAGCTGCAGTCCTCTTAATGGTCTCTACCATTAAGTCCATCACCTTGAAAGGTGCCTTCTCATCAAGAATGTGCAGCATGTTGATAGAGTAGCCTCGAATCATGCGGTGGTCTCCAGACTTGGGCATCAAGGTATGCCTCAAAATAGTGTTTGTGGTAGTGAGACCTGCCTGGAGATAGTACACTGAGCCAAGCTTCCACCCTTCCAAATCAGCTGCGGGGATCTCCTTGTACATGTTCTTCATGGAATCATGGTTCTTCTTAGGAATCCCATAGACATCAATGTCGTCCTCTCTCTGCACTGGAGCATTCAGAAGTTCTGCCCATTCTTCAACAGACGAAGAAAACCTTTGACCTTCAGTCATCTAGGTGATCTTGCCATCAGGATAGAAGTGGGCTATGGCGTAGAACTGCATGATCATCTCGTCATTCCAATCTGTCAGCTTCTGACCCACAAAGTCAGCAACTCCACATGCAGTGAAGCTCTCATGCACATGGGGAAAGAAGTCTCGGTGCTCTTCACTGTCAATGTACTCCCAGTCAACATACCTGGTGTCTGCAACAATATGCTTCTTATCCATTAACACGGTCTCATAGAAGTCCTGCTGCTCTCTGGTGTGGAATCTGGGGTCCACAGCAGTCCTTCTCCTCACGGCATATGGATCAGACTGTCTCCATAGCCTGAGACCTCTATCCTTCCTTGCCTTCATATCCTCGGCTTGAGGATGAGCATCATTGTGGAGTGGCAATTTGGGATGGAGCTTCAGCAACACATGTTCTTCATCATACTCAGACGGTGGCATCTCACCTTTGTTCTTCTCAGAGGCTGGGATGTTCCTGGTAGTCCTCTTGGGCTTTGCAGGAGCTGCCTTGGCTTGAGCAGGCTTCTTGGGCTTAGAAGTGGCTTGAGCCCTAATTGCATCACCCATGAACTTAGCCTTCTGAGGAGGGGGCTGGGGTGCATCTTCTTCTTCTTCTTCAGCTGCATCAACTTGAGGTTCAGCATACACAACTCTCTTCCTCTTGGAAGTTTTCTTCACCTTACTTGGAGCTGGCTCTTCCAAGTTCAGCTTCTTGGCAACAGCTGACTGCTTGACCTTGCTTGTGCCTTTCCTTGACTGAAGCCCTTGGTGCTCTTTGGCAACAACTTTTCTCTTGGGCTTGGAGGTTACTTCCTCAGCAATGAAGTCAGAGTCCTCATCATCAGAATTTCTCTGCTTTCTGGTCCTGGTGGCTGCAGGAGGCAAACCACTAGGGGTACTCCTCTCACCATCTTCACTAGGACTACTAGCCTCAGGACTAGTATCTGCCTCAGGGATCTCTGCAAAAGGTGACTCAGACCTGTTCTGGCTGTCACTGGCATCTGACATGGCTGACAACCTGTGAATAGATAAGGTATAGGCAGAGTAGAAGAGTTATCACAACTGCAGAGGTTTTTGAAAAAAAACTGAGTTCAAATCTTAGTTTTGAGTTTTCACAGAATGCATTTCGGTCAAACCGATTTTCAGTTTCGGTGAAACCGAAGTGTATAACAGAAATCTACACACCACTTTCGGACAGACCGAAATGGGTTTCGGTCCTGCCGATAAACTAGGGTTTCACTAAAACTGAGTTTCGGTCACACCGATTTGCACAACTCGGTTAGACCGAAAGTGCAGTGCAATGGCCAGAGGCCAAATCGGTCACATCGAAAAATTAAAATCGGCTTCACCGAGATGTGTTCCGTGGAAACCTAAACCTAAGAATTTCGCTCGAAACTAAATGATCTGATCTGATGTTAAGGAGGATTTCAAACGTGGCTAGATGCAGGGCAAACCAATCGTGCAAGAATCAGATGGGGAGCACGAGAGGGATCGAGACTCACCCTAACTTGGTGGAGTCCCTCTACGGCGGCAACGGCGCGGAGAAGAAGACCGTTGACGGCGGCGGAGACCTGCGGCGAGGGCGCACAGGAGACGACGGCGACGATCCGAAGACCAGGGCCACGGCAGCAGGGGACTTGGGGGCGAAACGGTTTGAAGAATTAATCGCGCGCTGCCCTCAGTATTTATATCCCCATGCTGTCGGTGGGACCGAGTTGAAAAACTCGGTGACACCGAAATGGATAACTGCTGTGCAGTTACACATATCGGTCACGCCGAGATTTATAACTCGGTTTCACCGAGATGAAACCTAGATCAGTCTAAGCGTTTCGGTTGGACCGAGATGGAGAAGTTGGTCAGACCGAAATTGACTTAGAAGGTTTTGGAAGTCAGCCTTAGACGGATCGGTGGCTCCGAGTGCTCCTCACTCGGAGGGTCCGAAAATGACTTGTTCAAAGTTGTGATATGAGCATGAATAGAATTTGAGACAAGAAAGCATAGATAGCTAGGGAAGGTGCTTAGGCATTCTTGTCCATCCATTTGGCCAGAAAAATCAAAACAATCAAAACAACAAATGGATGTCCTTGAATGGATAAAATCATGCATTCAACATGCTCACACAATAAGATAGCAAATGAAATATGTGTCAAACATGCACAACCAATACTCTAGCTACTAGCACACAGTTTGTCGATGACTAGGTCATCTATATATGAGTATGTTGACTTAGGAGTCAAATGAGAACATTTGATCATAGGTCATACTCATCGTTTAAGCACAAGTGGGGTTACCACTTTTACATAAAGCATTGATGTGTTCACATCACTTGGAGATGCTTTAGCTCAATTTTTTAGAGCAAAGCTCCCCCTAGATGTGAGAACCCCTTTTAATAGGTCAAACTAACCTTGGGTTGTCGTAGAAGACTTCATGTAGATGTTGAAGATGTGGATGCTCAATGTTGATGTAGATCATCAAGAGTTGGGAGCTATCCTTTGGATTAGGGCACTTTCAATACCTACATGGGTTAGTCCCACAAGGAACAAACAAGAATATCCATAGACATAGATTGAAGTTCACAAAAGATGATGTCCATGAAAGCAATGATTACCTTGTCCCTTGACTTACCAACAAGAGGGTTTGTGACTCCATGAACTAGTGCATGATGTGGAAGTTGATTGCACAAGTTCTTGCCAAAATGAATATGAGTGAAGTATGTTGGCGGAGTCACCCTCAAGAACCTTCTAGTTCTTCTTCTTTGGGATCCACATCATATTGATGGGAATCCTTGGGGTTGTAGTTGAGCTTGACGAAGTAGAACTTGATGTGTCCTTGGGAACCCACTTGACCATGGCTTGAGGTGCTTCAATGAATGCATCAATCTCCTCTTGAAGCTTGTCCTTGGCCTTTAGCTTGTGGTCTTGTGGTGGAAGGTCATCTTGAGCTTGTTCCACATTGGAAGAAGTAGGATCGTACTTCTCCTTTTGAGAAACAAACTGTGGAGTAGGGTATTGACCTTCTTCCCACTCAACACCTTCGGCGTTGAACTTTCGCTCAAAACCAATCCCTTGATTCTTCCGGTGCCTTCCTTGTTTGCGAACAATTTCCTCAAAGTTCTTGCTTCCGGCAAGACTCTTGTAGACACCTTTCTCTATGATTTCCTTCAATAAGCTATTTTCTTGCTCAAGTGTAACTTGGCTTGAAACATTGTTAGTGGAATCAAGAGAACTACTAGAAGCAACAATATTGGATTTAACATGGTTGTTGTTACTACTAGAGGAACAATTTTTCTTATACTTGTCATGCTTAGTCTTAATAGGTGGCAAGAAATTAGACAAGAGAAGTCGTTTGGCAAGATATGAAGAACTCTTCTTTCGAAGATCATCATTGATCGCTTTTAGAAACTCATGTTCTTGCTCTAGAGTGAGCTTCTCGAAGCGTAGCTTCTCATGAGATCTTAGAAGCTCTCTATGATCTTCTTGAGTTGTTTCATGAGCTAACTTAAGAGTTTTTAGTTCTTTAGTTAGACGCTCAATCTCCTTCATAGCATTGTCATTCGACTCTTCTCGACTATAAAGACTACTAGCATTTTCATCGTTACTAAGCTCACTAGATTTATCATGCAAGAGCTCATCTTCACCAAGCAAGTCATCCTCATCACTATCAAAGTCAATGAATCCAGGGTGTGTTACCTTGGGGCCTTTAGCCATGAAGCATCTTCCAATTCCCTCATTTGGTGAATCAAATAAGTCGTAGGAGTTGGAGTTGGAGGATACGAGTGCAAGTCCGGCAACACCTTCATCTTGACTGTAGTCGGAGTCGGAGTGATAGCTTCCATCGGATTGATTGTCGGAGTCGGAGCCGGAGACCCATTCACCTACATGAGCTTGATGTCTTCTTCTTGTGTAGCTCCTTGATGACTTGTCTTTCCTCTCCGAATCCTTGCTTCTCCGAGAGGGTCTTCGTTCATAACGATCATCTCTACTCCTTCTCTTTCTCCGAGGTGACTCATCTCTTGCTCTTCTTCTTGGAGATTCTTCTCTTCTCTTGTGGGGAGCCGTACACTCATTTGAGAAGTGTCCGGGTCTTCCACAATTGTAGCAGTTTCGATCACGACTAGAAGATCTCTTTTCATCATATGATCTAGACTTTGAGCTTCTTTCTTTGCCTCTATTCTTGTAGAACTTGTTGAAGTTCTTAACCATTAGGCTTATCTCTTCATTGGAAATTAACTTGTCACTTGAGGTTGTGGGAGCATCACTTGTAGCTTTGTAAGCACCACTTGACTTGTTGTGAAGCTCTTCCTTATCCTTAAGTGTCATCTCATGAGCAACAATTCTTCCAATGACTTCAGTTGGCTTGAGAGTCTTGTAGTTTGGCATCATTTGGATCAAAGTGCACACGGTGTCGTACTTTCCATCCAAAGCTCTAAGAATCTTCTTAATGATGAATCGGTCGGTCATTTCTTCGCTTCCTAAGCCGGCAATCTCATTTGTGATGAGAGCAAGCCTAGAGTACATTTCAGCGACTCCTTCACCATCCTTCATCTTGAACTTGTCAAGTTGACCTTGAAGAATATCTAGCTTTGATTCCTTTACAGATTCAGTACCTTCGTGCATTTCAACCAAAGTATCCCAAATCTCTTTAGCATTCTCAAGACGACTGATTTTGTTGAACTCCTCGGAACACAAAGCATTGAAGAGAATGTCACAAGCTTGAGCATTGTTTTGCAACATCCGCAACTCTTCCGGTGTAGCTTCGCGATCCGGAACTTTTCCTTCCTCGAAGAATTCACCTTGCATACCAACACAAATAATGCCCCATGCGGCTGGGTTATTACCAAGAATATGCATTTTCATTTTATGCTTCCAACTAGCAAAATTTGTACCATCAAAGTAAGGACCTCTACGATAATTACCCTCACTAGACGCCATACTCTCCTAGGTTGTGAAACCAAGTTTATGGAGTCCAATGCAATGGAAACCAAAACAATGGAGACCAAAGCTCTGATACCACTTGTAGGATCGAAAGTATGTCTAGAGGGGGGGTGATTAGACTACTTGTAATTATAAAAATTCTGCCTTTTGATCATGAACAGTTTTTAGCAGTTTTTCAATTATGATCAAGACAAGTATCACCCTACACATGCAGTTCTAGAGTATAAGCAGCGGAAAGTAAATTGCACATGTAGTAAAGAGAGGTGGAGAAGATCAAACGCAATTTGGAGACGCGGAGATTTTTCTCGTGGTTCCGATAGGTGGTGCTATCGTACATCCACGTTGATGGAGACTTCAACCCACGGAGGGTAACGGCTGCGCGAGTCCACGGAGGGCTCCACCCACGAAGGGTCCACGAAGAAGCAACCTTGTCTATTCCATCATGGCCTACGCCCACGGAGGACTAGCCTTACTCGGGGTAGATCTTCACGAAGTAGGCGATCTCCTTGCCCTTACAAACTTCTTGGTTCAACTCCACATCTCGAAGACGGAGGCTCCCAAGCGACACCTAACCAATCTAGGAGGCACCACCCTCCAAAAGGTAATAGATGTTGTTGATGATGATGAACTCCTTGCTCTTGTGCTTCAAATGATAATCTCCCCAACACTCAACTCTCCTCACTGATATGGCTGTGGTGGAAGAAAGGATTGAGTGGAAAGCAACTTGGGAAGGTTAGAAATCAAGTTTCATATGGTAGGAATGGAATAACTTGATCTCAACACAAGGGTAGGTGGTTCTCTTCTCAGAAAGTGTAAGTTAGAAGTGGTAGTACTTTCTGATGGCTCTCTCCATGAATGAAGAGGGGGTGGAGGGGTATATATAGCCTCCACACAAAATCCAACCGTTACACACATAATTGAGCAATCTCGGTGAGACCGAAGTGAAAACTCGGTCAGACCGAAAGTTCAAATATAGTGAACGTTGGGATTTTCGGTGGGATCGAAAATACCATCTCGGTGTGTCCTATATGAGTCAAAGGTAGGAACTTGCCAGAATCGGTGGGACCGAAATCAACAACTCGGATATTCCGAAATGATGACAAACGGTTACAGAAGGTTGGCAGTCCAGTTTCGGTGAGACCGAACTCAAAATCGGATTGACCGAAATTTCTAGGGTTTGGAAAATAGCTGAGGTGGTTCATCTCGGTGGGACTGAGTTGGAAGAATCGGTTTGTCCGAGATTACTTATGGGTGTGTTTAGTAGTGAAAGTTGCTGATAGTTGAGGGAGCTAAATCACTAAGCACTTGAGCAACCAGATCATCAACACAACCTCATCCCCTTTTAATAGTATTGGCTTTTCCTATGGACTCAATGTGATCTTGGATCACTAAACCAAAAATGGAGTCTTGAGCTTTTGCCAATGCTTGTCTTAGCATTTTGAGGGGTCCACTTCTTCAGACATTTCCATACCCTTATCCCTGAGCTTCTCTGAAAAGATTCTCAAGTAACTATTAGTTCAATGATATATATGTTGTTATTAATTACCAAAACCACCCGAGGATTAGTTGCACTTTCAATCCCCCACCTCCCGCTCGAATAGAGCAGAGGCAGGGGCGGTGTCGATGGCGGCTTGACGGCGCTGCAGGGCATCTTCGGCGACGCTCAGCCTGCCGGCGTGGTTAGGGGATCCAGCCGCATCCAGCTATGGGTGGCACGGCCGCCCAGGAGCACCGAGTGGAGAAGGGGGTTGGCCGCGGCGGACTAGGCTGGCGGTGAGGTTTGGGCACGGCGATGCAGGCACGGGGAGGAAGATCTGGTGCGCGGGGAGTGTTGGCGGTGGTTCTGGTGTTGCTCTGGAGCAAAGAGGAGGGAAGGAGGGGCTCTCTGCGGCGCGAATTTGAGCTGTGGCCGGCGGCAAGGTTCCCGGCCGTGGAGTAGAATGGGGGCACGGGAGGAGCAGTGGGTTGGCCTGGGGGGCGTACGAGAGAGGGAGAGGGCCAAAGGAGCAGCAAGGGGGCTCGGGGGTGGCCGTTAAATAGGCGGGCGACGGTCCACCGAGGTCCCGTGCGCCGACGAGCATGTTGTCGTCGCCACGGGTCACGGGGCCACGTGTGGGTGTGTCCGGGGTGTTCGTCGGGTTGGTCCAGGTCGAGAGGAAGGGAGAGAAGGAGCGGGGAGCGTCGGGGCAGCACACGCGTGTGAGATCGCTCACTGGAGCTCGCGGTCGGCCAGTGCGCGTGCGAGAGGAGCGGCAGAAGGAAGAGGGAGAAGGGGGACGACCAGCTGCCGTGTCCCGGACGTCGAGGCGGCCTCGGGGGACACGATCCCAAAGCTCTAGGCTGTCGGGTGCCTCGGGCAGGATGCAGCTACAGTTCGGGGGCACACTGTAGCGCGCTCCAGAGCGCCCGTATGGCCGGCAAGGCCGTGTCCTCGCCGCTCTGGACGCGTCCACTTTGCCCAATGATGTCTAGGGGGTCAGGGGAGGAGTAAACAAAGAGGTTTTGGTCTTGGATGCCCTGGTGAGCTTCTAGAAGGGGAGTGTGCTGAGAGACAAGGGTGAAAATGGAGGTTCAGAGATGTAAAATGGGGTTTCACCCCCCCCTAAATCATTGAGCTGTGGAAGAGAAGGAGTTCCTGGAGGTAGAAGGTGACTAGGAGCAGCTGTGGTAAAAAGTTGAGCTCAAGTAGAATAGTAAAAGGGGGCAAAACAGTGGTTTTGGTAAAATGGCAGAAGGTGTTTGATGTGTTTTTGGGCAAGCAAATGACTTCCAATTGACATGAGACTTAACATGATCAAATGTCACATACATTTAGGCCCTTCCACCAAATTTGAGCTCATTTGGGCAAAGTTGCCAATGCAACTTTTGTAAACCCTAGAAATCAACAGAATTGGATTTCTCAAGATTTGGTTAAGCAAATCATCTCTCCTCGATGCACCACTTGGTGTAGTGTAATCATTTGGGTTTGTGAACATGTACAAAAAATTTGAGGCCCCAAGTAAAAAGTTGACAATGTAGAGTTGTTCAAATTTGGATCTGGTCAGAAAGGGTTTTGGGGCACTTAGATCAAGTTATCCTTCTCCAAAACTTGTGCCATTTGGCATAGATGCATATTCACATCATTTTAGCATGTGCACCAAGTTTGAGAGCATTTGGACATGTTTGGCAATGCAAAGTTGCTCAAACTTCAAAATGGACAGAAATGGTTTTGAGGGGGTTAGATGATGTTTCCTTGATCTTCAAGGCATGAGGCTTTGTAAGATCATCAAATATGTCACATTTGACATGATAGAATTTCCCTGGATTTTTTGGAGAATATTTTCTTTGTAAATATTTCAAAAGCTTGAAATATCCAGAAAGGGTTACTGAAGGATTTGTCCAATATTTTGAACATGACCATGTGTTGAAACTCTTATATATGGACAATATATGTCCTATGAGTTTCCCTGAATTTAGGCAAATATTTTTGAAATAATTTAATAATTTTTCCCTATTAAAGACCATTTCTGGCCTTAAGAAAAAGCTTTTAAATAAAATATAAAAATAACTTTTAAAATTATAATTTTGTGGTTTATGGGAGTCCTATACCTAATAGGATTCAAATATACTTTTTGAAAGATTTTTCACACCCTAAATAAGGTACTTGTAGTGCAAACCTCAATTCAGGGGTTTTTGGAAAGCTAATTTTAGAAAATACTATTTTGCCAAAATATTTTTATCAGAAAATACTATACTGGTCTATACATATGGCACGATCATTGGGAAAAGGTTTTGGATCAAGGAGATGAAGTATAAGAGTCGGATGATTTATTTGATTTTTAGAGCACTAGCAAACAGCAGACAAAAATCAAATCAAGCAATGACCCAAAACACTCAAAAGTTTTTGTCAATCCACATTTTTAGCATGATTATTAGCTTAAGTGTTGTGGCATGAAAATCAGGGTGTGACAGACCTACCCCCTTACAAGAATCTCGTCCCCGAGATTCCCAGACTAGGCATGGAAAGGAATACAGAGTCTTGGATACGGGGTAGTCTTCACTTCTTGTTGGTTCTGCTTCCGAGTGGTGCTCCATGGAATCTTGAAGTACTTGGTGGTGTGGCTTCTTGCTTGTTGCCCTCTGGGGCGTCGAGGGTACCAGGTAGGCAATCCTTTATGCAATGACATTAACAAGGCATAGTAGAGGTTCAACATGTCGATTACGTTGATGACAACATCGACACCAAGAGCGGGGGACGAAGAGAACCGTTTTCCTGCTCACTATAGTGAGGCGGACCAAATGGCGAGGTTCTCATCCACCGGTGGTTGCCGATACAACAACGGTAGTGACAGGATTACTCTATTAGCTATGTATATCATGATCTTGCATAACCTATACCCTGGTCATCGTAGGCCAATGTTGCATCATCCCGGGGCACTGTCAAGGGTGCCGCCATCTTCTGGGTCTTCATGTCCTCATTCCTCGAGGATGGATTTTCTGTTGGTATCACCTTGTCGTGGTGTCGCCACTCTTGCGTTCAGAAGAGGTGTGTGAGTGTTTGGCAAGGTGCACTCCTTCTAGATTATCCACGAGGATTGCAAGGAAATCCAATGGTCTGGGGCATAAGGGTTCTAGCGACCAAAGTTTTGAAGGGGAAGAGATCAAGTATAGCCTAGTTTTCGAAAAACTGAGAGGGGAAGAGAAGTATAGATAGTTTTGAAAACTAGTAATAGTTTTGGAAATAGTTTTACCCTAACTAACGACCATGCTAACTAAAGCTTCCTACAGTCAGGATGGCTCTGATACCAGCTCTGTGGGGACCCCGACTCATAAGTCGTGATCACCGAATGCACGTGTACAGTGATCCCAGAGATCAATGCTCACTGAACACACAGAAGCTGAATAACAAGAGTCTTACATACATACATACCGTATTACACAAATAGGACCATTATGGTCGAGTCTTGAGTATATCACTGCATCGGAAATCTTTAATAACAACTTGGACCCATGCCATCTGCCTTAACCCTACATGCATTCTGACTGGGAAGCGTCCTAGCTCGCAAGTTCGTCACCAAGAGATCTTCATCATATCCTGTTCTCTCCTGCCTGGCCAATAAAATAACCAGTGGCAAGCCAATGAGTACTTTGAATGTACTCGCAAGCAACCCAAGTGTGATGACAGAATAATTATGCAAGGCTCTACTGCTAATTGGTAGTTTTGCGGAAAGCTAGTTTTTCATATGCAAGCATGATCAACATATAACAAGGGCATGCATGTGTCTGCAACAGGTATCAGGAGGTTACAGACATCATTCTCGAGAAAGAGTTGTAATCAACTCATGCTCAAGCTCATTGTGACTTCCTCAAGAATCTCATCATCAATATCACTGAACCGTGTTGTTTTCCTCACACACACACTTGCCTCGGTACACCACTTCGTCATCAAGTTGTTACCCATCTCACCATCTCCCTCGGGCATAAGTGGTACCCGACGGGGTTTTCGAAAAGTCTTTTGAAACTACTCTGCCTTCGTCACCATGCATATTCCCGTCCCATTTGCGTAGACACTACTATAGCAACCTATCTACTCCCACACACATAACCCTCATAGGAAGGTAGGGTCATGCTTGATGAAAGTTTCAATAGTAAAGTAACGAAGGCACCAACCAAAGTGGTCACCACCTCAACATGATTCCGATGCATTGATAATAAGGTACTATGAGACATGCATAAAAAGGTTTCTCGAACATGGTCAAAGGGCTTCTTGCCTTATCCTTCCGAGTCTTCAAACCTTCTGGTCCATCTCTGAGTACTCCGTTTATTTCGTCAACTAACGATGGAAACAATCATAATAAGCAACACAACAAAGCAAAAATAAAAGTGCTCTAAAAATAGGAGTTCGACTTTTCTAGGATACCTCTGGTCATATGAAAAATAACTAAGGTGGTTTCATTGGAGTATGATCAATGGAGGGTTCGGCACATTTCAATATGATGGAATCAAGTCGTTTATGGATTTGAAAGAAGTGTACATAAATGTATTTTTGAATAATGAGCAATGGCACCTATTTAACAAATCATGATTTTAGAATCATCTAGGTGTTGGTTTCACTGGATTTGGAATTCAAATGAATTTCCAAGGATTTTGCAAAGTTGATAAATATGAAGAAATGGCTCATTATTTCGTGGGATACAGAAAGTATTAATAAAAATGTTCCAAAACTAAGTTTGGATATTACAAGCATCTAGGAATTTGAACCATTGCATTTGGATCAAATTTGAGCTCTGTGTGATTTCCTAAAGTTCATCACAAAAAATGGAATAATGACATTTGATAATTATTTGTGAAGAAAAAGTCTCTGGAAAAATGTGCATGTTGCACCATGTGATAGCGCATGATTTTATGAACTACTAGAAATTTGAATCATCAAATTTGGAGTTCATTTGAATTATTTATGGGTTTATGAAGTTTACTAGAAAAGAAAAAGGAAAAGAGAGAGGGTTTATACCCTTATTCACCACACTGGGCGACAAATAGACCGTGGGCCGGCCCAGTGGCTCTGCTGTGCTCGGGCTGGTGACGCTGGAGGCGTACTCCAGGGAATACGTTTCCCTGCGGTGAAGGTGGCCGCAACGGAGTCCGTCTCCACTTAAACGGGGCGGGGCCCTCCCGTCAGTGGCTCAGGCACTCTGGCCGGCCGACAGGTGGGGCCCGGCTGTCGGGTTCATCCCCCACCTCCTGCTCGAACAGAGCAGAGGCAGGGGCGGTGTCGACGGCGGCTTGCCAGCGCTGCAGGGCATCCCCGGCGAAGCTCAGCCTGCCGGCGTGATCAGGGGATCCAGCCGCATCCAGCTATGGGTGGCACGGCCGCCCAGGAGCATCGAGTGGGGAAGGGGGTTGGCCGCGGCGGACTAGGCTGGCGGTGAGGTTTGGGCATGGCGATGCAGGCACGGGGAGGAAGATCTGGTGTGTGGGGAGTGTTGGCAGTGGTTCTCGTGTTGCTCTGGAGCAAAGAGGACGGAATGAGGGGCTCTCTGCGGGCGAGAATTTGAGCGGTGGCCGACGGCAAGGTTCCCGTCCGTGGAGTAGAATGGGGGCACGATTGGAGCAGTGGGTTGGCCTGGGGGTCGTACGGGAGAGGGAGAGGGCCAAAGGAGCAGCAAGGGGGCTCGGGGGTGGCCTTTAAATAGGCGGGCGACGGTCCACCGAGGTCCCATGCGCCGTCGAGCATGTTGTCGTCGCCACGGGTCACGGGGCCGCGCGTGGGTGTGTCTGGGGTGTTTGTGGGGTTGGTCCATGTCGAGAGGAAGGGAGAGAAGGAGCGGGGAGCGTCGGGGCAACGCGCGCGTGTGAGCTCGCTCACTGGAGCTCGCGGTCGAGAGGAGCGGCAGGAGGAAGAGGGAGAAGGGGGCCGACCAGCTGCCGTGTCTCGGACGTCGAGGCGGCCTCGGGGGACACGATCCCAAAGCCCTAGGCTGTCGGGTGCCTCGGGCAGGATGCAACTACAGTGCGGGGGCACACTGTAGCGCGCTCCAGAGCGCTCGTATGGCCGGCATGGCCGTGTCCTCGCCGCTCTGGACGTGTCCACTTTGCCCTATGATTTCTAGGGGGGCAGGGGAGGAGTAACCAAAGAGGTTTTGGTCTTGGATGCCCTGGTGAGCTTCTAGAAGGGGAGTGTGCTGAGAGACAAGGGTGAAAATGGAGGTTCAGAGATGTAAAATGGGGTTTCAGCCCCCCCCCCTCAATCATTGAGCCGTGGAGGAGAAGGAGTTCCTGGAGGTAGAAGGTGACTAGGAGCAGCTGTGGTAAAAAGTTGAGCTCAAGTAGAATAGTAAAAGGGGGCAAAATAGTGGTTTTGGTAAAATGGCAGAAGGTGTTTGATGTGGTTTTGGGCAAGCAAATGACTTCCAATTGACATGAGACTTAACAAGATCAAATGTCACATACATTTAGGCCCTTCCACCAAATTTGAGCTCATTTGGGCAAAGTTACCAATGCAACTTTTGTAAACCATTGAAATCAACAGAATTGGATTTCTCAAGATTTGGTTAAGCAAATTATCTCTCCTGGATGCACCACTTGGTGTAGTGTCATCATTTGGGTTTGTGAACATGTACACAAAATTTGAGGCCCCAAGTAAAAAGTTGACAATGTAGAGTTGTTCAAATTTGGATCTGGTCAGAAAGGGTTTTGGGGCACTTAGATCAAGTTATCCTTCTCCCAAACTTGTGCCATTTGGCATAGATGCGTATTCATATCATTTTAGCATGTGCACCAAGTTTGAGAGCATTTGGACATGTTTGGCAATGCAAAGTTGCTCAAACTTCAAAATGGACAGAAATGGTTTTGAGGGGGTTAGATGATGTTTCCTTGATCTTCAAGGCATGAGGCTTTGTAAGATCATCAAATATGTCACATTTGACATGATAGAATTTCCCTGGAATTTTTGGAGAATATTTTCTTTGTAAATATTTTAAAAGCTTGAAATATCCAGAAAGGGTTAATGAAGGATTTGTCCAATATTTTGAATATGACCATGTGTTGAAACTCTTATATATGGACAATATATGTCCTATGAGTTTCCCTGAATTTAGGAAAATATTTTTGAAATAATTAAATAATTTTTCCCTATTAAAGACCATTTCTGGCCTTAAGAAAAAGCTTTTAAATAAAATATAAAAATAACTTTTAAAATTATAATTTTGTGGTTTATGGGAGTCCTATACCTAATAGGATTCAAATATACTTTTTGAAAGATTTTTCACACCCTAAATAAGGTACTTGTAGTGCAAACCTCAATTCAGGGGTTTTTGGAAAACTAATTTTAGAAAATAGTATTTGGCCAAAATATTTTTATAAGAAAATACTATACTGGTCTATACACATGGCATGATCATTGGAAAAAGGTTTTGGATCAAGGAGATGAAGTATAAGAGTTGGATGATTTTTTTGTTTTTTAGAGCACTAGCAAACAGCAGACAAAAATCAAATCAAGCAATGACCCAAAACACTCAAAAGTTTTTGTCAATCCACATTTTTAACATGATTATTAGCTTAAGTGTTGTGGCATGAAAATCAGGGTGTGACAAGGCCGTAGCTCCGAATTAAATAAACTTTATATGAAACTTGACTAGAATTTCGAGTAGATCATCGTGGTGCATGTTGACCTCCTGATTAACAACTTTAACTTAAGGTTTGTTCAGATCTGGACTAATTTCAAAACGTGCATATGAGGGCTTACCGGATTTGTTATATGTTGATTCCGGCCTCATTTAAACTTGTTGGCTTGTGTTGTTCTTGTGTGCTTCATCCCTTGCCATGTTTTGCATCATATAGACTTGTCTTGCATCATACTTGGTTGAGCGTATTGTCATGTTCTTGTGTGGTGTGTTTACCGTGTTGTGTTCTTTCTTCTCGCTAGTTCTTTTCCGTTGCGATTGTGAGGATTCGTTCGTCTACACATGGTTTGTCTTCGAGGCTTCTTCTTTGTCTTCTTCACGGATCCGTTCTTCTTCCTTGCGGGATCTTAGGCAAGATGAGCATACCCTTGGATACCTTTACTACCATTGCCATGCTTAGTTGTCTCGATGCTATCGTTATATGTCGCGCTACACATCTTTATTGTCAGCCCCCCTCCTTGTTGCCATGAAACTTCTAACCTTTGACACCTTCCCAGCAAAACCATTGTTTGGCTATGTTACCTGCTTGCTCAGCCCATCTTATAGCGTTGTTAGCTGCAGGTGAAGACGAAGTTTGATCCAGGTCACATATTGTTGTTGGAATATCACAATATATCTTATATATCTTAACACACATTTATACTTGGCAATGGGTGGAAGGCTTGGCCTTTTGCTCGGTGTTTTGTTCCACTCATGCTGCCTTAGGAGCCGATAAACCGGCATTATGTTCCTTGATTTTGCGTTCCTTACACGGTTGGGTATATGGGGACCCCTTGATAGGTCGTCTTTGAATAAAACTCCTCCAGCAAGGCCCAACATTGGTTTTAATTTGCCTCATAATAACAAATTAATTAAATAATTAAATTGCATAGGGGGTCGCGCCCTCGAGGATTCTTTCTACATAGCAGGGGGGCCAGTGCTGATGGTGTTGGTCCCAAACGGGGGTCCTACAGGGCCACCTTGGGGAAACCCGAGGGCTGGTTTTACCTGTAGACGAGATCGCCCATCCGGTTGTGGCCTGAGACGAGATACACGCGGCTACTATCAGGGTGTCGGCACGCCGGGAGGTCTTACTGGATTTGTTTTACCATTGTCGAAATGTCTTGTGCACCGGGAATTCTGAGTCTGATCAGGCCTTCCCTAAGATAAGGGGTAATATTATTATTATCTCCGCTGATCGTGAGAGCTTGTGATGGGCTAAGTTGGGACACCCCTGCAGGGTTATGATCTTTCGAAAGCCGTGCCCGCGGTTATGTGGCAGATTGGAATTTGTTAATGTCCGGTTGTAGAAAACTTGACAGAGAATCCGAAGTAAAACACACAACTGTGTGAGTAACCATGACTGTCTCTTTTCACTTTGAGAAGAGAACACGGTGGGGTTATGTTTGACTCGTAGGTAGTTCAGGATCTTTAGCGATCATTACTAGTTTCCGACTGTTTGCGTAGATGCTCATCTTATTCTTGTACTCGTAAGTTAGCCACCATATATTGCTTAGCCGTTGTTGCAACCTCACCACTTTACCTCTTCCTACCCGTTAAGCTTTGCTAGTCTTTATACCCATGGTTATGGGATTGCTGAGTCCTCGTGGCTCACAGATACTACAACAACAGTTGCAGGTGCAGGTTTCCGATGACTTGACATGAGAGCGATGTTCTTTTGTTGGAGTTCTTTCTTCTTCTTCTTCTTCAGTCTTGGGTTAGGTTCCTGGTCGGCAGCCTGGGATAGCAGATGGGTGTCGTTGTGCTTTTCATGTTTGCATCCGTAGTCGGATGCCTTGTATTGATGATGTTGTATTCATGTGAATTGTATGTATTGTTATACCCCCTATGTATGTATGTAATGGTACGATGTAATGATATCCATCTTGCTAAGCGCTCGAAATGTGGTTGTGCCCCAAGCACGTAAGTGTCACGTGATCGGGATAGAATCGCCTCTTGGGCCTGACATAACCGCAGGATGCCTACCTCACCTACCCGCAACCCGAGCGACCACTTCCGCGTTTGCATCGACGTCGCGGGTCTCAACCGAGCTGCTTCTTTGGAGCCCTTCTGGCCGACGGCGGTCGGTCGGAGGAGGGCCCTCCCCTGTAGGTACGTCCGCACACTCTTCGGTTTCCGCAATGCAGCTGCCATGTTCCAGCATCTCGCGTGGCAGGCTTTGGGGTCTCGGGAGGCTCAGTGGCAGGCGGTCCAGACGGAGCGAGAACCGGACCCCCCGCGACCACTGAGGGCCTCCGGAGCCCCTGGGCCTCAGGAGCCCAACGATCCTCAGGAGCAACCCGCACGGCTTGCGTTTTCAGCTACCCCAAATCTTCTTTGACAAGTGTCTGGTGATGTTTCAGGTATTCAATCGAGGGCGCCCCCCCAGGCTGCATCATCCTCGTGCTGCTGGGGGCTATCCCCCCCGGAGCTGTCTCTTTTTGCGCATGAATCAAGGCTAGTTGCTTCTTCCTATTTGCATTATCTATATGCTCGGTGTTCTCACCGCCACTAAGGTCATGAGCCCTTGGGAGCCCACTCGCGACTGCCCCATGATTAAGGACTGGCAGAGCGTCTGTGCTCGGGTCCGTCCCTGAAGCGTTGCTAAACCCAAGGGCCGAGCTCTGTCTCGCGAGCCATTCCCGTGACGTCACCTCCTGTGGTCCTTGGTGCCTTGTTCTCGCATGGGCTAATCATGGATGGGTAAGTAGGGGCCCGTGGCAGGTGCCTCACTCACGCGGGAACCGCGCGCCGGTTGTTTTTCTTTTGGATTCTTGCATGAGAAGACTGGGCACGACGTTTGTGCTCGGGTCCGTCCCTGCAGCGTCGATAAATCCAGCGGCTGAGCTCTGTCTTACGGGCCGGTCCCGCTAACGTTACCTCCTGGGGTCGTTGGTGCTGCGGCCTTCTCATGCGATGACCTCTAGAGATGCACTCGGCGCAGGTCGGCACAACACCTCTCTTTTCACATTTTGCAGAAGAAGACTCAGGCGCAACCCGCCTCAGGGTAGGGTCTCGTGAGTGATGCGTAAGCTCACGAGAACTTCCTCAGAGTCGTTCAGCTCATCCTAAGGAGGGCCCATATACACCTTGGCTGTCCTGCCGTGCAAGCCACGTGTCAGGACGGGGTTGTACACGCCCCGGAGTCTCTCCCGGTGGGAGGCTCCCTCCCATGGTCTTGTGAGTGATGCGTAAGCCCACGAAAACTTCCTCAGAGTCATTCCGCTCGTCCTAAGGAGGGCCCCCATCCTAGGCGAAGGCTCGTGAGCAAGGTATGGTGCTCATTCTCCCTCATGAGAGCCGTTCGTACGTCAAGGGGGACCCCTGGGCATCGTGACCCAGGGGCCTCACTAGTCACGTAGCCCCTCACTCCTTGAGCCCGGTGCTTAACGGCGGTCGAGGTATGCGTAGGGCTGGGCCCTGCCGATGCAAAACGCAAACGGGATCGCTTGAACGTCAAGGGGGACCCCTGGGCATCGCGACCCAGGGGCCTCACTAGCCACGTATCCCCACATTCCTTGAGTCTAGTTATTACGATAACCCCGGTCACCCGGAGGGCTCAATGGCGATCGAGGTATGCGCGGGGTTGGACCCTACCGACGCAGAGCACCTAAGCAAACATGAAAGGAAGCAAGCACAGAAATCATAAAGTTCAATCTAGTTATTACAATAACACCAAGTCGATTAATGCAAACAAGTTCTTACACCTCCCCGAGGCGCTCGCATCTCTCGTCTGAACAGGAACATGTCAGGCATCACCAAGCGCGTCATCACTAGTCTCCGCCTCTTCGGCTGTGGTAGCAGTAGCTTGGAGGAACGCCTCCACCAGTTCCGTGACCTTCGCCTCCAGGGCCTTAGCAGCCGTGCCCTATATGCTCGCGGTCATGGGCTCGGACAGCGAGGCCAGGACAAGAGCGGGATCACAGAGACTTAGGTGGCCGCACACCTGCGTCAGGACCAAGGTAAGGAACGTGCGGCTTTCGACGTCTGTTAACTGGCCAATTGCGGCCGCAACCTCGCGCAGGGGCTTCACGAGCGTGGCAAGGAGCCCGGCGGGGCCACCCTCCGGGGCGGTCAACGGCTTCTCGAATCCTTCCCCATAAGCAGCCCGCAGCGCCGTACGGTCCTCGAGCTCGAAGGCGGCAAGGGCCTCGCGACTCACCGCCGCCGAGGCCGCAAGGGAGTCTTCCTTCTCGCGCGCAGCTTGGGTCGCCCTGGCCTGCTCGGCCTCGGCTTTTAACTTCTCAAGGCTCGTGTGATCGGCGAGCTTCTCCTGCTGCAGCCGGGACGTCTCAGCCTTCTGTGCCTTGAGCTCGTCTCTAACCCTTCAAGCTCCAGGGCGCGCCTGGCGGCTTCCTCGCGAAGGGCTCCCAGCTCACTCTCCGCCTTGAGGCAGCGCTTCTCGAAGGACGCAGTGTGGGGACCCCGACTTGGAAGTCGAGATCACCGAATGCACGTGTACAGTGATCCCAGAGATCAATGCTCACTGAACACACAGAAGCTGAAATAACAAGAGTCTTACATCCATACAAATAGTCTTACACGAATTAAGGCCATTATGGCCAAGTCTTACATAGATAGAGCCTCACGGGCTGAATAGGAAATAACTCAAATAGCGGAAGTCTTCGGTAAACGGGTAGAACCCATGCCATCTGCCTTAACCCTACAGGCATTCTGACTGGGATAGCGTCCTAGTTCGCATGGTCGTCTGCAAAGAACTCTTCCTCATATTCCTGCTCTTCCATGCCTGGCCAATTAAATAACCAGTGGCAAGCCAATGAGTACTTTTGAATGTACTCGCAAGAAACCCATGATGTGGTAACAATGCAATGGAACAATAATGAACAATCTAGCAGGAAGCTAGAACAATATGCTATCATCAAGTTTATGCATCAATAACCTCGCGTAACCTCGAGAACAGGTTACCGACATCAACATGAATATGATTCATCTCATCGAGTCAAGTCTCCATCTTGACTCATCACACTCAATATATCACCAATGAAGTAAAATTCTGGACATAGTTTAAGTAGCACCACCCAACTGTGCATGACCGTGGACACGGCTATTCGAATAGTTTTACACTCTGTAGAGGTTGCGCACTTTACCCACAAGATCCGGGGAACTTCCGTGTCATCCACGACCCGCGGTACCTCAAGTACCCGGGGTAAGCACCCGGTCATTACCTTTCCTTAGACGACACTAACATAGAGTCCACTCGTTGGTACACGGCCCTCGGGTACAAACAATAGATCACGGGACTTTCCCACATTCAATGTCACGCGTACCCGAAGGGACCAACGGTGTGTCCGGTGCCCTGTGAAAACAGTCATGGCCGCCTATCCAAGCACGACCCCGTCCCGGGAAAGACCTCAAGTCTTCCCGTCACTAGTAATGCGGGCACCATGCTAGTATCGACCTAAGTAATCAATAAAGCCCCGTCCCATAAGGGGTAGTGTGGTTGCACCTGTTTGGTTGGGACGGTAGTCACACATAAATCTAATCCATCATTCCACCATGCACATGATCTACCGGCACATCACTTCTTTCTCAAGTGATGACCTAACACATCATCACCCTCGGGCATTAGGGGCACCCGATGGGTTCATGCAAAGATTTCAACTATGAGGGATCATATCACACATGCATCACATAAGCATGATGACCATCTATTGCATGTCATCTAGCATATAGCAAGATCAACAATAAAGCATGCATCATGTGGTGGTTCATCTAGGTTACCATCGTAACCCTATCATCATGCATCGGAAACAAACGGGTTCCGAGGAACAAGTGTATCATGGTCAAAGGGCTGCTTGCCTGGATTGGCTGGGTCTTCAAAGTCTTCAAGTCCTTCTCCTTCTTCTTCCACAACAACTTCGTCAAATACGGGATCTATACGTCGCATAATAATAACGGAAAAATAAGAATACAAATAAAACAGAAAAATCAAAGTGCTCAGAAAAATGTCAACTCATTTTTGTAAAATACTAGAGGGATTTCTAAGATGGGGAAAAAATCTTAGTTGGAGTTTTGGAGTTACAGAATAGGACATATAGATTTTTGAACAGGAGTTATACTGCTCAAATTTGAATTTAAATTTGAACAGTACAGAAAAGTTTCATGGATTTGGGTGAAAGTAGTACCATTAAATAGGTTGGAATATTACAAGATTTTAGGAGTTGGAAATATTTAATTTGGATCAATATTCTTTTCTGTATAAATGTTTAAATCATTTACAGAAAAGAAAAAGAAAAAGGGTCCTGTGCACTGGGCCAGAAGAGGCCACAGTGCACGGCCCAGACGGGCTGGCCCAGCCGCACGGAGCCAGCGCGCGCGCACGTCAGATTTTCAAACCTGACGGGCGGGGCCCGTGGGTCAGCGGCACAGAGGAGGGGGAGAGAGGTGGGGGGATGACAGGCGGGGCCCGCCTGTCATCTCTAACCCCTCGGCCACGGCGGCGGCGAGCTCACCGGCGAGGACTCCGGCCACGGCGACGGCAACGGAGGCCAGTGACGGACTCAGCGTCGTGTCGCGGTTGTAGCGGTGGTAGTGCGGCACGGCGGGGAGCCCTGGTTCACCGGCGGCGAGGTGGGACGGCGGAGGCTCGTCGGAGGGCGGTGGTCGAGGTCGTTTCCGACTGCGAATGGAGGGGGAAATAGAGGGGAAAGGGTCAGTGGAGGGTGGCGGTTCCGAAATGAGTGGAAGGAGAGGCAGGGGAGGCCTGTACCTCGAGATCGTCGGCGGCCCGACGCGGCGGAGCTCCGGTCGATCCCGAGCACTGGGACCTCCTGGGGTCGAGCTGGTGGTGCAGGAGTGATGCTGGGGAGGAGGAGGTGCTGCTGGTGCTGTTGGAATGGCTCGGGAGGGCATATATATAGGGGCCCGACGAGGACCCGTGGTCTAGTGCGCCGGCGAGCTCATCGGCGAGGCTACAGCGCACGGGAGGCTAGGGGAATGGGTCTGTGGAGTTCCTGGACGAGCTCCACGTCCAGTAGAGGTGAGAGGAGGAGCGGGGCAGCGTCGAGGGGGTGCGCGCGTGCGAGGCAGAGGAGTGGCCGCCGCGGGCGGCCAGCGCGCGTGCGACGGCGGCTACTGGAGGGCGCAGGAGGAGGGGGGACAGCGCCGGGGAGGTCGCGGACGTCGAGGCGCCTCGACTGGCGCGAGGGGGAGGCCCGAGGCTGTCGGGGAGCGGCGATTGGCTGGAGCCAGCGTGCAGGAGCACTGTTTGTGCGCTCTAGAGCGTGCGTTTGACTGGCACCGCCGCGCTCTCACCGGTTTGGTCCGTTCCAGCGTGCCCAACAGTGTCTAGCACGTTGCAGGGGAAGTAAAGAAAGGGCCTGAGGCCTTGGATGCCCTGGGGATGCAGAGAGAGAGTGAGAGTGTTGGTGAAATGGTAGAAGCTGGCTGTACAGCAAGGTAAAACAGAGGTTTCACCCCTCAATCATGGAGCTGAGGTGCTGGGGGAGTTACTGGAGGTAGCTGGTAATCCAATGAGCCTGTGGTAAGAAGTTGAGGCCATGGAGAAAAGTGAAAGTGGTCAAGTTGGAGGTTTTAGAATTTCTACAGAAGGTGTTTGATCAGTGTTTGATCAAGTAAATGAAGTCCACTTGACATGGCACTTGACAGGGTTGAAAGACATGAGAAACTAGGGTGCTTCACCAAATTTAGGCTCATTTGGAGAAACTAGCCAAAGTAACTTTGGTGAACCTTAGAAATCAATAGAAACAGTTTCATCTTGATTGAGTCAAGCTAATCATCTCCCCTTGATACACCACTTGGTGTAGCATCATCATTTGGGGTGTTGATCATGCCCACAAAGTTTGAAGCTCCAGATAAAAAGTTGGTAATGTAAAGTTGTTCAAATTTGCATTTGAACAGAAAGGGTTTTCAGGTGATATGATCAAGTTGCTCTATTCAAATTCTTGTGCCATTTGGTCTAGGTGCCTTATTAGGCCATTCTAGCATGTGCACCAAGTTTGAGAGCATTTGGACAAGTTTGGCAATGTAAAGTTGCTCAAACTTCAAATATGGACAGAATGGTTATGAAGGGGTTTGAGGAGGTTTTCTTGCTTCCCAAGGCATGGGACTTGGCAAGATCATCAAATATGTCATATATGACATGATAGAATTTCCCAGGAATTTTTGGAGAAAAATTCCTTTGTAAATATTTTAAAAGCTTGAAATATCCAGAAAGGGTTTTAGAAGGTTTAGCCCATTATTTTGAACATGACCAAGTGTTGAAACTCTCATATATGGACAATATATGTCCTATGAGTCTCTCTGAATTTTGGCAAATATTTTTGAAACAGTTAAATAATTTTCCCCTATTAAAGACCATTTCTGGCCTTAAGAAAAAGCTTTTAAATAAAATAGGAAAATAACTTTTAAAATTATACCTTTGTGGTTTCTGGGAGTCCTATGGCTACTAGGTCTCAAATAAACCTTTTGAAATAATTTTCTCACCCTAAATCAAGTACTTGCAGTGCAAATCTTAATTCAGGGGTTTTTGGAAAACTAAATTTATAAAATACTTTTTGGCCAAATTATTTTTGTAAGAAAATACAATAATGTTATATAATACTTGGCATGATCATTGGGCAGAAGTTTTGGGTATGGAGATGAAATCCACAAGAGGTCATAGTTGACTTTAATGAGCACATGAAAAAGCAAATGAAGAAAACTCAATTCCAAATAAGGGTCAAGTGATGCTAAAAATTTTTGCTGGTCCAAATTTTCATGCCTCAAAGTTACAAATAACATGTTACAAAATGCAGGGTGTGACAGACCTACCCCCCTTACAAGAATCTCGTCCCCGAGATTCCTAAGCTAGGGCTTAAAAGAGATCGGGAAACTCGGATCTAAGATAGTCTTCTCGTTCCCAGGTTGCTTCTGCTTCGGTGTGGTTGCTCCACTGGACCTTGAAGTACTTGATGGTACGGCTCCGCGTACGTCGTTCTGCTTTGTCCAGAATACGAATGGGCTTCTCGCGGTAGGTCAGATCAGGCTGTAGATCAATGGCTTGGTGATCCACATCCTTGTAGAGGCTGGGCTTGTCTGGAACTTGGAGACATTTCCGGAGTTGTGACACATGGAACACATTGTGCACATCGGATAGCTCAGGTGGTAGTTCCAACTGATAAGCCACTTCTCCTCATCGTGCAGTGATCTCAAAGGGTCCAATGAACCTTGTTGCGAGCTTCCCCTTGACATGGAAACGCTTGGTTCCCTTTAGAGGAGTTACCCGCAGGTACACATGGTCCCCGACATGGAAACTCATGTCTCGGCGTCGAGTGTCAGCATAACCCTTCTGCCTTGACTTGGCTGCCTTTAATCGCTCTCTGACTAGTTGGACTTGCTCTTCTGCTGCGCGGAGATTATCCGGTCCAAAGACTAGTCCTTCTCCAGTCTCTGACCAGTTGAGGGGTGTGCGACATCTGTGTCCGTACAACACCTCAAATGGTGCCATCTGAAGGCTTGACTGGTAACTGTTGTTATAGGAGAACTCGGCAAAAGGGAGACAGTCTTCCCACTTGGCTCCATATGCCAGGACACAGGCTCGGAGCATGTCTTCGAGAATCTGATTGACTCGCTCTGTTTGACCTCCGGTCTGTGGGTGGAAAGCTGTGCTGAAAGACAACTTGGTTCCCAAGGCTTCTTGGAACTTCTTCCAGAACCTTGAGGTGAACTGGGTTCCTCGATCTGACACAATCTCCTTGGGAACACCGTGAAGACTTACGATTCGGTCGATGTAGAGAGCTGCCAGCCGGTTGCCATCATAAGTGGTCTTGACAGGAATGAAATGGGCCACCTTGGTCAAATGATCGACTATGACCCAGATAGAGTCATGTCCTCTATTCGACCTTGGTAGTCCAGTGATGAAGTCCATCCCAACTTTATCCCACTTCCACTCAGGAACCTTGAGTGGTTGAAGCAATCCAGCAGGTCGCTGATACTCAGCCTTGACCCTTTGGCACACATCACACTTTGCAACATAGGTTGCAATCTCTCTCTTCATACCGTGCCACCAGAATCGTGCCTTCAAGTCTTGGTACATCTTGGTTCCTCCGGGGTGGATGGAATACGGAGTGTCATGGGCTTCTTGCAGAATCAGCGTCTTCAGCTGGGTGTTGTTTGGCACGCAGAGGCGACCTTTGTACCAAACAATCCCGTGCTCGTCTTCGGAGAATCCTGGGGCCATGCCCAGCTTCATCTTCTTCTTGATACCTTCGATGCTTGCATGTCCATCTTGAGCCTTCTTGACGTCGTCCATCAGGGTTGGTCTGACTTCCAAATGATCCAGAAATCCGGGGGTGACCAATTCCAAACTGAATTGTTTGATCTCCTTAAACAAGGCTGGCTGTCTTTCTTGAATAACGGCATTCAAAGAGCAAGCCTTCCTGCTTAAGGCATCGGCCACCACGTTGGCCTTCCCAGGGTGATATTGAACACTGAGGTCATAATCCTTGATGAGTTCCAACCATCTCCGCTGCCTCATGTTCAATTCCTTTTGGGTGAAAATATACTTCAGACTTTTGTGGTCTGTGTAAATCTAACACCGTTTCCCTAGGAGGTAATGCCGCCATGTCTTCAAGGCATGAACTACTGCCGCTAGCTCAAGATCGTGAGTAGCGTAGTTCTCCTCATGGGGTCGTAGCTGCCTGGAGAGGTATGCTATGACGCGGCCTTCTTGCATCAGAACGCTTCCCAATCCGGTTCGAGAGGCATCACAATATATCACGAACTCCTTGTGGATATCAGGTGTTGCCAGAACTGGGGCGGTGGTCAATCTCTTCTTGAGCTCTTGGAAGCTCTCTTCACATTTTGGCGTCCACTCGAACTTCTTGTCCTTCTTGAGGAGCTGAGTCATTGGTCGTGCAATGCTAGAGAATCCTTCCACGAACTTGCGGTAATAGCCCGCTAATCCGAGGAAGCTTCTGACTTCCTTGACGGTCGTTGGAGATTGCCATTGGGTCACAGCTTCGATTTTTGCAGGATCAACAGATAATCCTTCCTCGATCAAGACATGACCTAAGAATCCAACTTTATACAGCCAGAACTCACACTTGCTGAATTTGGCATACAGTTGGTGCTCACGAAGCTTGTCTAGGACCATCCTCAGATGCTGCTCATGCTCTTCCTCCGACTTCGAGAACACAAGAATGTCATCAATGAAGACAACAACGAACTTGTCCAAATATTCCATGAAGACTTTATTCATGAGATACATGAAGTAAGTTGGGGCATTGGTTAACCCAAAAGACATGACCGTGCACTCGTACAGGCCATATCTGGTTACGAATGCCGTCTTCGGAATATCTTGGGGTCTGATCTTCAGCTGGTAATACCCAGATCTGAGGTCGATCTTGGAGAATACCTTGGCTCCGCTGAGCTGATCAAACAGATCTTCGATCTTGGGAAGTGGATACTTGTTCTTGATTGTAACTTCATTGAGGGAACGATAGTCAATGCATAAGCGGATGGTACCGTCCCTCTTTGCCACAAACAGACCAGGAGATCCCCAAGGGGAGGCACTCGGGCGGATAAATCCCTTCCTTAGCTGCTCTTCTAGCTGTTTCTTCAACTCGGCTAATTCTTCCGTCCCCATTCTATAAGGCTTCTTATAGATGGGTCCTGCTCCGGGCACGAGCTCGATGATGAACTCAATGTCACGGTCAGGGGGCATTCCCGGTAGTTCATCCGGAAAGACATCAGGATACTCACATACCACCGGTACTTGATCTAGCCCAACTTCAGACAGACAGCTGACTTTAGCGGCTTGAGCGGAAGAGGAGTTGGGGGCAAACTTGACTTCTACTCCTTGGTCATTGGTCACAGTGACTGTCCGATTGGCACAGTCTAACAAGCCTTGGTGCTTACTGAGCCAATCCATCCCTAAGATCACATCCAAGCCTTGCGATCTCAGGATGATAAGGTCTGCTAGGAAGTCTACACCGTTAATGGTAATACTGACTCCTTTACAGCCTATCTTGGCCCTCATCTCGGCTCCGGGGGTTTGTACCACCATAGGGTTATTCAGGGGTGTAGGGGTCATGCCACTTTTTAATGCAAAACTTTGAGTGACAAATGAATGCGTTGCTCCAGAATCAAACAAGACAGTTGCAGGTGCTGAGTTGACAAGGAACGTACCCAGCACGACGTCCGGGTCTTCCTGGGCTTCTTCAGCAGTGACGTGATTCACACGCCCCTTCCCATAGTTCGGTGGATTGCGAGGAGCTGGGTTCCTTGGTGGCATTCCACGGCCTTGTCCCTGGTTCTGCACATTGGGGCGCGGGGCATCAGGCTTCTTGTTGGGGCATACCCTGGAGATGTGCCCGGGCTGACCACATCCAAAGCAAGTGACTTGGTTTGGAGTGTTGATCTTGTTGCCACCACTGGTATTGGGGTTGAAAGCTGGCCTGGGGTTGGCATACTGCTGGGGCTGAGGATTGGCACGAGGTGCAGGAGCTCTTGGCTGCTGATAGGTTGGCTTGGCCGGGGCTGACTGCCACGGACGAGGCTTCTGGTTGCTGGAACTTCCCTTACTGACCAACTTGCGCTTGCGAGTGTCTTCCAAAGCACGCCGCTTTTCTTCAAGCATGAGTGCCTTGTTCACCAGGTCAGGGAAAGACGGGCAGTCGCACACGACAAGCGAGTATTGCAGAGTCTGATTAAGGCCTTCCATGAAGCGCTCCCTTTTGGTAGCATCAGTGCTGACATCTTCAGGGGCATACCTTGACAGAATGCTGAACTTCTGCATGTACTCCTTGACAGTGCCACTTCCTTGCTTCAGGGCTCGGAACTCGCGCTTTTTGATAGCCATGATTCCAGAAGGAATGTGGGCCTTGCGGAATTCTGCCTTGAAGTTCACCCAAGTGATGTCTTGTTCAGCATGCATGACCTTGAATCCATCCCACCAAGCTCTAGCAGTTCCCCCGAGGCAGTGGGCTGCATAAGCCACCTTCGCGCGATCTTCGGTGCATCCAACTAGTTCCAGGATCTCCTCAATGGAACAGACCCAGTCGTCAGCATCCAGGGGTTCTGCAGTCTCGATGAAGGTTGGCGGTGCATGCTTCTTGAACTCTGCCAACGTGGAACGTCCATTGCCATTCCCCGCCGGCTGGCGGTTGTTGGTGACAGCTTGAGCAATCAGCTGAAGAGCTGCAGTGTTGGCTTGGCGTTCCTCTCGGAAAGCTTGGAGAAGCTGAGCCATGTCCATGCTTGGAGGAGGTGGTGGTGGAGCTTGGTCGTTGGTTTGGTCGTGGCCTGCCTCTGGCTGAGAGGATACTCCGGCTTCGGGCTGCTGGGTAGAGGTACCAGTACGAGTTACAACAGGCATCCTGTTGGAGCGGTAAAAGGTCTCATGACTCGGAAGAGGGAAAGCAAGAAAGATGGTTGCCTAGTAAGGGGGTGGGTGTGACACTAAATCAAATCATGCAAGGGCCGAGAGGCCAAAACACATTCATTAAAATCCAAATGGGTGATGTAGTCGTTTACACATTCCCGAAGGAAGATTACGACTTACATCCAGACACGACAAAAGCAAACACTAGATGGTTTCATATGAACCATACAAGGACTCGACTACGCATAGGGGTTACACGACCTATCCTACCGTAGAGGTTACAACTGGCATATCCGAGTAGCGAATAATGCCTAAGTGGCGGAATGCTCGATCGCGTATTCCGGCTCTTCTGGGTCTTCCTCCTTGTCTTCATCCGTCTGGGCTCCCTTGTCACTTGAGGGAGTGGGGGAGTGGAGGAGTTGGATACGACGGTGCTTCGACGGTGGTGCAGGGAAAAGCTTGCGGTATTCCCTTGCTGTCATCCAGCGTCGCCGAGGTGGTTCTTCACCCTTGGAAGACACATCCTCAGAGGGCCTTCCACCTCGATATGCGATAGCGGATTGTCCAGAAGGTGCTCCTTCCTTCTTGATCCTGTTTGCCTTCTCTTGAGCTCGACAAAGAAGTGCCTTGGTCTTGTAAAGTTCTTCCCGAAGCTTCATTGATTCCGAGGCCAAGTCTTGTGCCAAGCTGTCGGCACATAGACTGAAGTAGGTCTGGAACCGAAGTGAGAGTCCTTCCTTCAGTGGAGGGGCTAGTGCGCTGCTTTCTTCGTCACCTTCCTTCCGGTAAGTTAAGAAGCGAGTTGCCATCTTGGCTGCCATCTCCGGAAGGAGCTCGCGGAGACGGGTTAGTGCCTTGAGTGCAGCAGCCTCAACAGCGAGTGGTAGTGTCGCCATCTGGGGTCCCTCGAAGAACCAACTTGTGGGAGGATCGTTTGCCTTCACGATCACTTCCACATGGTACTCCACCTCAGTATCGCTCACCCAATGCTCAAGGTAGGCGAGGATGGGTGCTCGGTGGAACTGACACTCCTGGAGGCTATCCTCGAGAAGTAGGGGAAACCCAGTGGTCAGGTGCTCTTCGGGTACAGCGGCCATCTACAAAGGTGGAATAGGAGGGGTTAATAAGCTGAGGAAATCTCAGGTTTAGAAAAGAATAGAGGTTCAGAAGGTTTTGAAAAAGGGGTCTCATCTAACTAACGCCCATGCTAACTAAGGCTTCCTACAGTCAGGATGGCTCTGATACCAGCTCTGTGGGGACCCCGACTTGGAAGTCGAGATCACCGAATGCACGTGTACAGTGATCCCAGAGATCAATGCTCACTGAACACACAGAAGCTGAAATAACAAGAGTCTTACATCCATACAAATAGTCTTACACGAATTAAGGCCATTATGGCCAAGTCTTACATAGATAGAGCCTCACGGGCTGAATAGGAAATAACTCAAATAGCGGAAGTCTTCGGTAAACGGGTAGAACCCATGCCATCTGCCTTAACCCTACAGGCATTCTGACTGGGATAGCGTCCTAGTTCGCATGGTCATCTCCAAAGAACTCTTCCTCATATTCCTGCTCTTCCATGCCTGGCCAATTAAATAACCAGTGGCAAGCCAATGAGTACTTTTGAATGTACTCGCAAGCAACCCATGATGTGGTAACAATGCAATGGAACAATAATGAACAATCTAGCAGGAAGCTAGAACAATATGCTATCATCAAGTTTATGCATCAATAACCTCGCGTAACCTCGAGAACAGGTTACCGACATCAACATGAATATGATTCATCTCATCGAGTCAAGTCTCCATCTTGACTCTTCACACACAATATATCACCAATGAAGTAAAATTCTGGACATAGTTTAAGTAGCACCACCCAACTGTCCATGACCGTGGACACGGCTATTCGAATAGTTTTACACTCTGCAGAGGTTGCGCACTTTACCCACAAGATCCGGGGAACTTCCGTGTCATCCATGACCCGCGGTACCTCAAGTACCCGGGGTAAGCACCCGGTCATTACCTTTCCTTAGACGACACTAACATAGAGTCCTCTCGTTGGTACACGGCCCTCGGGTACAAACAATAGATCACGGGACTTGCCCACATTCAATGTCACGCGTACTCGAAGGGACCAACGGTGTGTCCGGTGCCCTGTGAAAACAGTCATGGCCGCCTATCCAAGCACGACCCCGTCCCGGGAAAGACCTCAAGTCTTCCCGTCACTAGTAATGCGGGCACCATGCTAGTATCGACCTAAGTAATCAATAAAGCCCCGTCCCATAAGGGGTAGTGTGGTTGCACCTGTTTGGTTGGGACGGTAGTCACACATAAATCTAATCCATCATTCCACCATGCACATGATCTACCGGCACATCACTTCTTTCTCAAGTGATGACCTAACACATCATCACCCTCGGGCATTAGGGGCACCCGATGGGTTCATGCAAAGATTTCAACTATGAGGGTTCATATCACACATGCATCACATAAGCATGATGACCATCTATTGCATGTCATCTAGCATATAGCAAGATCAACAATAAAGCATGCATCATGTGGTGGTTCATCTAGGTTACCATCGTAACCCTATCATCATGCATCGGAAACAAACGGGTTCCGAGGAACAAGTGTATCATGGTCAAAGGGCTGCTTGCCTGGATTGGCTTGGTCTTCAAAGTCTTCAAGTCCTTCTCCTTCTTCTTCCACAACAACTTCGTCAAATACGGGATCTATACGTCGCATAATAATAACGGAAAAATAAGAATACAAATAAAACAGAAAAATCAAAGTGCTCAGAAAAATGTCAACTCATTTTTGTAAAATACTAGAGGGATTTCTAAGATGGGGAAAAATCTTAGTTGGAGTTTTGGAGTTACAAAATAGGACATATAGATTTTTGAACAGGAGTTATACTGCTCAAATTTGAATTTAAATTTGAACAGTACAGAAAAGTTTCATGGATTTGGGTGAAAGTAGTACCATTAAATAGGTTGGAATATTACAAGATTTTAGGAGTTGGAAATATTTAATTTGGATCAATATTCTTTTCTGTATAAATGTTTAAATCATTTACAGAAAAGAAAAAGAAAAAGGGTCCTGTGCACTGGGCCAGAAGAGGCCACAGTGCACGGCCCAGACGGGCTGGCCCAGCCGCACGGAGCCAGCGCGCGCGAACGTCAGGTTTTCAAACCTGACGGGCGGGGCCCGTGGGTCAGCGGCACAGAGGAGGGGGAGAGAGGTGGGGGGATGACAGGCGGGGCCCGCCTGTCATCTCTAACCCCTCGGCCGCGGCGGCGGCGAGCTCACCGGCGAGGACTCCGGCCACGGCGACAACAACGGAGGCCAGGGACGGACTCAGCGTCATGTCGCGGTTGTAGCGGTGGTAGTGCGGCACGGCGGGGAGCCCTGGTTCACCGGCGGCGAGGTGGGACGGCGGAGGCTCGTCGGAGGGCGGTGGTTGAGGTCGTTTCCGACTGCGAATGGAGGGGGAAATAGAGGGGAAAGGGTCAGTGGAGGGTGGCGGTTCCGAAATGAGTGGAAGGAGAGGCAGGGGAGGCCTGTACCTCGAGATCGCCGGCGGCCCGACGCGGCGGAGCTCCGGTCGATCCCGAGCACTGGGACCTCCTGGGGTCGAGCTGGTGGTGTAGGAGTGATGCTGGGGAGGAGGAGGTGCTACTGGTGCTGTTGGAATGGCTTGGGAGGGCATATATATAGGGGCCCGACGAGGACCCGTGGTCCAGTGCGCCGGCGAGCTCACCGGCGAGGCTACAGCGCACGGGAGGCTAGGGGAATGGGTCTGTGGAGTTCCTGGATGAGCTCCACGTCCAGTAGAGGTGAGAGGAGGAGCGGGGGAGCGTCGGGGGGGGTGCGCGCGTGCGAGGCAGAGGAGTGGCCGCCGCGGGCGGCCAGCGCGCGTGCGACGGCGGCTACTGGAGGGCGCAGGAGGAGGGGGGACAGCGCCGGGGAGGTCGCGGACGTCAAGGCGCCTCGACTGGCGCGAGGGGGAGGCCCGAGGCTGTCGGGGAGCGGCGATTGGCTGGAGCCAGCGTGCGGGAGCACTGTTTGCGCGCTCTAGAGCGTGCGTTTGACTGGCACCGCCGCGCTCTCGCCGGTTTGGTCCGTTCCAGCGTTCCCAACAGTGTCTAGCACGTTGCAGGGGAAGTAAAGAAAGGGCCTGAGGCCTTGGATGCCCTGGGGATGCAGAGAGAGAGAGTGAGAGTGTTGGTGAAATGGTAGAAGCTGGCTGTACAGCAAGGTAAAACAGAGGTTTCACCCCTCAATCATGGAGCTGAGGTGCTGGGGGAGTTACTGGAGGTAGCTGGAAACCCAATGAGCCTGTGGTAAGAAGTTGATGCCATGGAGAAAAGTGAAAGTGGTCAAGTTGGAGGTTTTAGAATTTCTGCAGAAGGTGTTTGATCAGTGTTTGATCAAGTAAATGAAGTCCACTTGACATGGCACTTGACAGGGTTGAAAGACATGAGAAAATAGGGTGCTTCACCAAATTTAGGCTCATTTGGAGAAACTAGCCAATGTAACTTTGGTGAACCCTATAAATCAACATAAACAGTTTCATCTTGATTGAGTCAAGCTAATCATCTCCCCTTGATGCACCACTTGGTGTAGCATCATCATTTGGGGTGTTGATCATGCCCACAAAGTTTGAAGCTCTAGATAAAAAGTTGGTAATGTAAAGTTGTTCAAATTTGCATTTGAACAGAAAGGGTTTTGAGGTGATCTGATCAAGTTGCTCTATTCAAATTCTTGTGCCATTTGGTCTAGGTGCCTTATTAGGCCATTCTAGCATGTGCACCAAGTTTGAGAGCATTTGGACAAGTTTGGCAATGTAAAGTTGCTCAAACTTCAAATATGGACAGAATGGTTATGAAGGTGTTTGAGGAGGTTTTCTTGCTTCCCAAGGCATGGGACTTGGCAAGATCATCAAATATGTCATATATGACATGATAGAATTTCCCTGGAATTTTTGGAGAAAAATTCCTTTGTAAATATTTCAAAAGCTTGAAATATCCAGAAAGGGTTTTAGAAGGTTTAGCCCATTATTTTGAACATGACCAAGTGTTGAAACTCTCATATATGGACAATATATGTCCTATGAGTCTCTCTGAATTTTGGCAAATATTTTTGAAACAGTTAAATAATTTTCCCCTATTAAAGACCATTTCTGGCCTTAAGAAAAAGCTTTTAAATAAAATAGGAAAATAACTTTTAAAATTATACCTTTGTGGTTTCTGGGAGTCCTATGGCTACTAGGTCTCAAATAAACCTTTTGAAATAATTTTCTCACCCTAAATCAAGTACTTGCAGTGCAAATCTTAATTCAGGGGTTTTTGGAAAACTAAATTTATAAAATACTTTTTGGCCAAATTATTTTTGTAAGAAAATACTATACTGTTATATAACACTTGGCATGATCATTGGGCAAAAGTTTTGGGTATGGAGATGAAATCCACAAGAGGTCATAGTTGACTTTAATGAGCACATGAAAAAGCAAATGAAGAAAACTCAATTCCAAATAAGGGTCAAATGATGCTAAAATTTTTTGCTGGTCCAAATTTTCATGCCTCAAAGTTACAAATAACATATTACAAAATGCAGGGTGTGACACGCAGCATCGGCTCGCGCGGCGTCGCGTGCCGGCGTGGCTGCCGCAGCTTCCTCTTGACCCTTGGTAGCGATCGCTGAGGCCTGGATCCAGGAGGCCCGCGCGGATTCGTCTGCCAGGAGGCACCCAGAGATCAGCCCCAGGCATCCTTCCATCGCGCGACCGTCACCACCTTGAAGTTCGGTATGAAGCCGACCCAGCGCAGCGGAGGCGGCCTCCAAGGTCTAAGGGCCAGGCTGCATCGGCTGGCGGACAGGCGCCTACGAGACCGGCTGCTCAACTAGGGGCTCGGGGTCTTCGGCTCCCCTCGCTGGAGCAGCCGGAGCGGGAGCTGCCGAGGCCTCTCAAACAGCAACGACGCCGTCAGGGGACGTTGCCGCCGCGTGCTCGGTGGCCTAGCTGGCCGAGACGCGCAAAGTTGTGGCACCTTTCTCCGCGGCCACAGCAGTGGCAGGAGGAGCGGGGGACTGTGACGTGACCTCCCCCTTCACCATCTTCATCACGCCACCCAGGCTACTGCGCCAAGAAAAGGACTTCAGAAACACAGCGACTGAGGGACAACTGGAGATTCCACACTTACTCATCGAAGGCGAGGCGCGCCCTCCTCTTCATCAGCAGGCCAGCCGCAGTCGCTGGCGCTGCAGGCGTGCTGGCAGTCCGGATCTTGGCAAGGCGCGAGGCCACGGACTTGGGCACAGCCGTGGTCACCGGTTTCGCCGGCACGACGTTCCTCGGCGGGGTCGCCGCATTGCTTCCTCCGGACGCAGCGCGTCCGGATCGACGCGGAGTGGTCGCCGGGGGCCGTTCGGCAGCACCTGCGCCCGACGCCACTTCTTCAGGAGACGCCTCGGAGGAGTCCCCCTCATCAACCCGGTCCTCGTCGCCCAGGGTCTCCTCCGATTCCTCCTCGTCGCTCCCATCATCGGCACCGGAGGACACGTCAACCGTGGGCGGAGCACCCACGGGCACCCCAAAACCTGACACGACCTTCAGCAGCTTGGCCTTGCAGGATGGCTGTACAGCGGCAGGTGGGCCCCCGAGAGGTCCTCAGGAACCATCCCCAGGAGAGTGACTCAGGCAAAGTCCAGGTCGGCCTCGGCCAGCGCCCCCGAGCGCAGCCAGAGCCTATCGTCATCTCCCATCAGCTCCCACTTGGGGCGTGAGTGTGCCTGCAGCGGCGCCAGATGCTGCCTCAGGAACTCCTTCATGATCTGGGCCCCTTCAAGCCTCGAGCCCAGGTCAGCTTCAATCCTTGCCAAGACAGGCTCGACAACGGGGTCGGTGAGCTTTGCGTTGCTCCAGTCGGCGCGTTTCGCCGGATGGGCGGTAGGCAGCGCCAACAGCGGATGAAGGCGCAGGGCATCCAGATAGACCCACCTCTTCCGATGGGAGTCTATCTTCTTCCCGGCTGTCATCAGTGGGCAGCCCTAGCGCTGGAAGACGAAGGAGACACAGCCCGAGCACGGACCCTCGTCATACCGCCACATGGAGAAGAAGTGGCGGAAGAGGGCGACCGTCGGTCTCACCCCCACAAGCGCCTCGCAATAAAAGGCGAAGAGCGACAGGACGAAGATGGAGCAAGGCTGGATGTGGAGAGTGTGCACCTGGTAATGTTCCAGGAGGGTGTAGATGAACTCTGAGAAGGGCGACACGAGCCCAACGGAGATGTTGTGGAGGAAGAAGGGGTAGCAGGTCTTTGGCAAGAACCGCGCCGCGGTGGATCCGACCCAAATCCCCGTCGGGCGATGTTCGTTGTGGACGCTCGACAAGAAAGGCTGGACCTCTGAGTAGTCCTCCTCCTTGGTGATGGTGGACTCCTCGAGCACCGCCTCAAGGGAAGGAGCTGATCCAGACGCCTGCGCGGCACCCTTGATTTTCTTCGCCATCGCTGAGGTGCCGGAGGACGCATGAGATTTAGGAAGGCCTGATGCGAAGGAGAAAGGGATCTAAGCAGGAATGAAGGGAGGCGATAACTCCTCTGCTACAAAGAAGGCCCCCCTTTTGTCAAGCTACGCGGTTGCCGAGACTGCGTGGGGAGCGGAGTAGCCCACGTCCCATCCAGCCGTCACGCGCCAGCCTGGCCCACAACCTTTTTGGGGCCCGCAGCGCTCCATCCTCGGCTAAGGCTTCGCCCTGAAGCCAACTCCGCGCACGCCTTGGGCCCGGGGGCTACTGTCGGCATCCTGGGAACCAGGGTACCCAGACTTGCCTGTCTGCGGGCCGCGACGCGCTCCTACCACGGCCTGGTATGGCCCAGCTGATCGACTAGCTACCCAAGACCCTCGCGAGGGTGCTAGGCCTCGCAAGGAGAACAACATCAAGTCCCCCTCAGGGGCGGCCTCGGCTAGGTTGCTCCGAAGGGGCGGAGAATCTAAGGCCAAGCCTGCCTCAGGAGGAGGCAGTGATGCAAGCAGTGACGCATCGTGCCAGCAGGTGCCAGCTCCTACCAACGGCGCAGATGCCATTTTGGTGCAAAGGAGACAGCACAGTCGCAGGTTCCCGAGGAGCGGGAGAAAGGTTTCCCCTTCGGTGCAACAAGACCGAAGACCGCAAGGACGACAAGAAGGATGTCATCACCGAGCCCACTATCGCGTCACCGCCTAATCCTTTTGCAGGCGAAGACTGCTTTTGTCAGGGTAGGAACGTCCTTGTGTTCCCGCTCAAATGGCTGTTGTGGGATCCCTTCCCGCCTAAACATTTTGGGGGAAGAGGACCCTGGTCGCCTATATAAGTAGCTAGGATCCCCACTATGAGGGAGAGCCTGATCCGATCCAGAAACTCTGTCTTCGCATAAGTGAGCAAGAACTCTTGCCTCCTGACCCTCCTGAGGTGTTCTCCTGAGCTCAGGAACCATTGTACTCATCCATATTCAAGCCCTCTCGAGGTCAATCCACCAAAGCAGGAAGTAGGGGTTTACAGCGCAAGGTGGCCCGAACCTGGGTAAACTCTTGTGTGCTTTACTTGTTGTTTGCTTGAATCTCTTAACTGGATGAGGGCGAGACACTAGGTAGACGTGAGTGGGAGAGATCTTTGTTCATGCCCCTATGTTGGAACTTCTTGGGTTTGCGGAGCCCGTAATCCGACAGCCTTCCATTCTGTGACTGCCTCAACCTTGGCGGGGTCTACGACTATACCGTCTTCTGATATAACATGTCCAAGAAACCCAACTTCCTTGACCCAAAACTCACATTTGATGAACTTGGCATACAACTGATGCTCACATAGCTTCTCGAGAACTAAACGCAAATGTTCCGTGTGATCCTCTTCATTCCTGGATTAAATTAATATGTTATCGATGAATACCACCACAAACTTATCCAAGAACTCCATGAATACCTTGTTCATCATACTCATGAAATAGGCAGGGGCGTTAGTCAAACCAAATGACATAAATGTATACTCGTAAAGCCCATACCTCGTGGTAAAAGCTGTTTTGGGTATTTCTTGTTCTCAGATCTTCAACTAATGATATCCAGATCGCAAATCGATCATAGAGAATACCTTGGCCCCTTGTAACTGGTCAAACAGATCATTGATCATTGGCAGTGGGTACTTATTCTTGATTGTTACCTCGTTCAATGCACGATAGTCAACAATCATTCTCAAGGATCCATCTTTCTTCTCAACTAGGAGCACTGGGGCTCCCCACGGCGAAGAACTAGGTCGTATGTAACCCTTATCCATCAGTTCCTTGATTTGCTTCTTGATCTCTTCCAGATCATTAGCGGGCATCCGATATGGTTTCTTAGATATTGGTCTGGTGCTTGGTAATAGCTCAATTAAAAACTCAATGTCCCTATCCGGTGGCATGCCTGGTAATTCCTCTAGAAACACATCGGGTTAATCCCTCACAATAGGCACTTCCTCCTGAACTACTCCTGAGAGTGCATTCACTTGTTTTCTCCTTGGTGTGTGCTTCGACACATATTTGATCCTCTTTCTTTCCGGGGGGTGAGAAGAATTGATCTACTGGCGCAATCAATATTCCCTTCGTACTTGGATAGCCAATCCATACCTATGATTACGTCCAAACCATTGGATTCCAGAACTATAAGGTATGAGGGGAATACATGTCTCCCAATGGTCAATGGAACTAGGTAGCACCCTCGGCTAGCCATATACTCTGCTCTAGGGGAACTCACTAACATGGGTGTCTTAAGGGCTATGGTAGGCACTTTATACTTTTCCACAAAACCCCTTGATATGTATGAATGCGATGCACCCGTGTCAAAAAGAACAAGGGCAGTAAATACATTAATCAAAAACTTACCGACAACTGCGTCGGGCTGGTCGTTAATCTCCTCCACATTGATGTGGTTCACTTGTCCTCTAGTGAATGGGTTGGGTTTCCTGAGTTTCCATTGCCATTCCCGTTCTTTGGCTCGGAAAAGTCGTTGGCATAATGTCCGGTCTTCCCACACTTGAAACATGTAACTTGACTGAGATCTCTTTTGGTGGGTGTTGATGGGGTTGATCGGTTCTGATTGTTGCTGCCTCCATTCCCATTGCGATTCCTAGCACCACTGTGGTTGTGTGAATTCCCTCCATTATTGGAATGACCTCCATGGTTATGAGTGGGATGGTTATGCCCTCCTGAGTATGGAGTGTAGCGGGGCTTCTACTGAGCTCCAGAGTTATACTTCCTAGCTCCATACTTCCTCTTGCGATTCTCAATCTGCTGCTGCTTTCCTTCAATCATGATGACCTTGTCCACTAGCTCTTGATAGTTGTTGTACGTGGCTAGCATCAGCTGCACACTCATCTCATCGTTGAGCCCTTCTAGAAACTTCTCCAGCTTTGCTGCGTCAGTGGCCACATCCTTTGGAGTATAGCGAACTAACTATCTAAAGTCATCCATGAACTGCCCCACAGTATGGTTTCCTTGGCGTAAGTTGCGGAACTCACGCTTCTTCAGGCTCATTGCTCCAGCTGAGACATGGGCAGTGCGGAAAGCTTGCTGAAACTGATCCCATGTAACTGTAGCAAGTGGATAGGTGGCGGTGTAGTTCTCCCACCATGCAGCGGCGGGTCCCTCAAGTTGATGTGCGGCAAAGCGCACTTTCTCTGCATGTGTGCATCCTGCAGTTGCTAGCTCTCTCCCCATCTTGCGGAGCCAGTCATCTGCAACAATCGGCTCGGTGCTACTAGAGAACACTGGCGGTTGCAACCTTAAGAACCGAGTCAAATTGTCATGGGGAGGCGGTGGTGGGTTGTTGTTGTTGTTGTTCTGGTTCTGGACAAGTAGCTGCATCAAAGTGTTTTGTTGCTGGATCAACTGGGTGAGCTCAGGGGGAAACTGAAATCCGGGCTCACGTGTCGGAGGCATCTGATGGTTTAGAGGGGGAGAGATTAGAATAGAATGAGGTCTAGGGGAAAATCACTACCCATATGCATATGAGACAACCAATTTTCATATCATCTCACTCAGTTTCAATCAAGAGCACACAAAAGATCCTATTACAAAGCTAGCGAACAATTCTAACTACTCGAATTAACACTAACGACTACAAGGTGGTCATCTAATCACTATCATCTGAAGAATCCATAATATCTACTCCAGCTTCGTCTTCATAGTCACTTTCATCACTATCAGTGTCGTCCATCAGAATGTAGTTCTCCATAGTAATTCCCGTCTCTGGTTCCAGTTTCACTGTGCCAGTTCTAGCCTTCTTCTTCAGTGCTTCATTCTGCTCCAATAGTACGGCGATTTCCTCTTCATATCCATCTTGTACTGTCTTGAGTTCTTCTTCTAGCTCAACTTCCGGGTTATAACCATGTTGGTTTTCTGCATAAGTGCGCATATCTGATTCTCGTAGCGGTGTATGTGTTGGTCCATCTCCTGGATGTATGCTGCAATGGATCCATCCTTCCTGGTGCAAAGCATCTCCCATTGCTCGTCTCGACGTCCACAAATCTGGTAGATGGTGTCTTCAAGGTCCTTGTTGTAGACTTCACATATGCGTCCAAATGTGATATGAGCTGCCATACTCTTTCCCAGGCTCCATGTCGGCGCATCAAAGGCTAGCTCAAGTGGCTCCTTGAATGGTGCAATAGTCCTCCCAGGTACACTAACTTTGATCTTCCAACACTCCTCTTCCAGCGATGTTGTGTAGAGATCTCTAGTGATACTTGGTATTCCAATGTGCAAGTATCTAGTGACTTCCTTCAAATGCTTTCCGAAAGGGGTGTCATCGTCTGGCTGAGTGAACTTGCTCCCGGGGCTTGACATATATAGAAGAGAAAGAGAGAAGAATTAGAATGAGTAGAGAAGAATCATCCTATGGCTTATCCTAACGGTCGCGTCCTACAGTCAATGTGTGATCTGATACCATCTTGTAACGACCACGATCCGAATGGACCGGAGTCTCTGTGCTCAATATCATCCCTGGATCGGTATGCTAACACACACAATACTCGAGGATTTATAACAGAGGTTCAATCACACTTTATTACATCGGAGATCCTCGAAGAGGCAATATCCAATACATGATAATGGCTGAAGGCCATCTAAAACAATAAACTGTGGAAGCTATGAAGAGTAGTTGAGTCCATCCAACTCCACGGCAAACATTGAGTGCATGACAACGACCTATCGCACCTTAATCCTCGTCTGTAAACTCTGCAACATGATACGTTGCAGCCATGTAGGTCAGCACATTGAATATGCTGGCAAGAACAAACTATAATGATAATGAACAAGTTCTACAACTACATGCATATTTGGCTGGTGGAGGCTGTAAGGTTTATTTTTGCATAAAGCTAAATTTTCCCTACAACAAAGGAATGGATTTGTTTACTACTTAGTTTAAATTAAGCATAAACATTGAGAATGGTACCCCCATCTCAATCCCAAATCCACCAATGTCATTATAACCCAACAAATTAATTCAAGTGATGAGATCGGTCCATAATTCAAATACCAAGATACTCAAGATGTCCATAACCGGGGACACGGCTACTCATGAATAGATTGTACACTCTGTAGAGGTTGTGCACGTTTCCCCACAAGACTCGACCGCATCCATGACCAGAAGATCGAGACACAGTCTTTCAGAAGCATTAACTCTTTACTCCGGGTAGACCGGTACACCTACATTTGCTACATCTGCTAGTGTACCACTGAAAGAGGTCACACAACTTGAGTTTGTTGGTGCTTTTACGGGAGGCCACCAGGCTCATGGCCAAGCAAGCGATTTGCATGTCATCCCCAAGAAGGAAGGTGAAAGCTTGTGCAAGTACATACAGAGGTTCAGTCGAGTGTAGTACAACATCCCAGACGTTCATCCTACCGCCATCATCAGCGTGTTCCACCAGAATGTGCGCAACCGAAAGATGCGTGAGGAGCTGGCGATGAATAAAGTCAAAGATGTGGCCGAACTCTACGTTCTAGCCGACAGATGCGCTCGGGCTGAAGAGGGAAGGAAGTACCCCGGCGAAGACGCCGGTGTGGAAACCGGTTCCTCAGACGAAGACGCCGTCGACCCGACGAAAAAGGGTCGATGGCGCAACAGGAAACGCAAGTGCAAGGCTGTGCTTACCGTCGAGGGATTCGACGATGGCGGCGCCGCCAGGAAAATCAAGGCAGACGACCCCGGCAAAAAATTGCCGGGTGTGTCGCCTACAGGGCCTTGGCGGCCGCCGACAAGCCAGGAAGCTCCGACAAGCAGTACTGCAAGATCCACCGCACCAAAGGCCATGACCTCCAGAATTGCCAACAAGTCGAGAAGCTCGCAGAGAAGCAAAAGGCCAAATATGAAAGGCGAGACAAGGAGAAAGGACAAGATGGTGTTGAGGGATCCGGCAAGAAACGCGACGGCCAACCTGGCCGCCGTGGCAAAGATAACCAACAAGAACGACCCGCCTGTGGCCGTGACAAGAAGTGAGAAGATGATGATCGTGAAGAGGACGATGAGTCCGGCGAGCAAGAGTTCCAGAAGGCCACGGAGGCCATGTGCGTTGACGGCGGTGCCTCCCTGCACACCTGTCACTGCCAGCTTAACCAGTGGGCGCGTGAGATCACAGCAGCAGAGCCATCGCCCGATGTACAGAAGCCGCTGAGGTGGTCCATCACTCCTATCATCTTTGAAGCCGAGGATCACCCTAATCGCATGACTGCGGTTGGGTGTTTTCCATTGTTAGTCTCACCAGCAATACACAACCTCAAGGTGATGAAAATGCTGGTTGATGGTGGGGCCGGCCTGAACTTGATCTCGTCCGTCGTGATCAAAAGGCTGCAAATCCCTATTGGAGACCTCGAGGAGACGGGCACGTTTCAAGGGGTTAACCCAGGAAGAAGTCAGCCCAAGGGTAAAATCACGCTGCCGGTGACATTCGGGGGTAAGCTAAACTACAGAACGGAGAGGATTGTTTTTGATGTTGCCGAGATCCCCATGCCTTACAACGGGATCCTTGGCCGCCCGGCGTTGGCCGAATTCATGGCGGCGGCACATTACACCTACAACATGCTGAAGATGCCTGGGCCGATGTCCATCATCATCGTCCCCTCCGACAAGAAGGATGCACTGATCTGCGCTGATCAGCTTTGCCGGGAGGCAGTTGCAGCAACTGCCGCCAAGGCACTTGCTCCTGCCACTGAAGCCCCAGGAGGAAAGAAGACCAGTAAGACCACTCACGCCTACTCCGGCAAGCGCTCCTCTTTGGAGTGTAGTGCTCCCGTCGAGAACACGCCAGAGAGCTCCACCGGCAAGAGCAAGAAGTCCAGAGCTGCTCCACCAGAAACCAAGCGGGTGTCCGTCAAGGAGGATGGCACGGGAGGGGCTTTTACCATAAGCTCTGCCCTCGACAACAAATAGGAAGACACGCTCGTCACCTTCCTGCGGGCGAATGTCGACGTGTTTGCATGGAAAGCGTCTGACATCCCTGGCTTTCCCAGGGAGGTGATTGAGCACCATCTTGCTGTCTACCCTCATGCACAACCCGTCAAGTAGAAGGTCAGGAAGCAAGCTCTGGAGCGGCAAGAGTTTATCAGAGAGGAGACCAGGAAGTTAGAGGCAACAGGCTTAGTGAGAGGAGTGCTCCATCCAACGTGGTTGGCCAATCCAGTGGTGGTGCACAAGGAAAATGGGAAGTGGAGGCTGTGTATTGATTACACAGACATCAATAAGGCCTGTCCAAAATACCCTTTCCCGTTGCCGCGCATCGACCAGATTGTAGACTCCACGGCCGGGTGTGACCTGTTATCATTCCTCGATGCTTAGTCGGGCTACCATCAAATCTTTATGACAAGAGAAGACAAAGAGAAGACATCATTCATAACCCATGTGGTACGTATTGCTTCATATGGATGCCTTTCGGGTTGAAGAGTGCTGGCTCGACATTTGCAAGAGTAGTCCAGATTGGTTTTGAGCCCAAGTTACATAGAAACATGGAAGCCTATATGGATGATATAGTGGTCAAGACCAAGGACAAAGCAACACTCATGCAAGATTTCGAAGAGACGTTCGTGAATCTGCGCAAGATCAACCTTAAGCTGAACCCTGAGAACTATGTCTTCGGCGTCCCGTCCGGCAAGCTTCTCGGTTTCTTCGTGTCACATTGTGGAATTGAGGCGAATCCAGACAAGATCAAGGCCATCGAGCAGATTGAAGCACCCAGGTGGATCAAAGATGTACGTCGGCTGGTTGGGTGCGTTGCCGCCATGGGCAGATTCATCTTCAAATCTGTCGAGCGCGCCCTCCCCTTTTTCAAGATTGGCAGGCCCAATGGAGTGGACCCCATAAGCCGAAGCGGCACTGCAAGATTTGAAGAATACGCTGATACTGGTCGTGCCTAAACCACAAGAGCCGTTGCTGCTGTATATAGCGGTAACAAATCAAGTGGTCAGTGCTGCGCTAGTGGCCGAGAGGGAGGTCAATACGGAGGAGATAGCAATGAAATAACCTGATCCGCTGGGGCCGAGGCAATGCAACCAGATGGAGTAATGCAGAAGAAGAAGATGATGCAGCACCCGGTTTACTTTGTCAGCTCCCTACTACAGGGGGTTAGGTCAAGGTACTCCTGTGTGCAGAAATTGCTCTTCGGCCTCCTTATGGCTTCGAGGAAGCTGTGTCATTACTTCCAAGCACATGAAATTACCGTCGTCACCCGCCTCCCATTGTAGCGGATATTGCATAACCCAGATGCGACTGGGAGGATTGTGGAGTGGGCCCTAGAGCTGTCAAGCTTCGGTTTGAAATTTGAAAGCACTTCAACGATTCAGAGTAGAGTCTTGGCAGAGTTCGTTACAGAATGGACCTCAACGCCCGTCGAAGAGATCCAGGAGACTACTCTCCCCGGCAAGGGTACGAGTCACGACTAGATTATGTACTTTGACGGGGATTTCTCTGTCACACCCTGCATTTTGTAACCTGTTATTTGTAACTTTGAGGCACGAAAATTTGGACCAGCAAAATTTTTTAGCATCATTTGGCTTTTATTTGGAATTGAGTTTTCTTCATTTGCTTTTTCATGTGCTCATTAAAGTAAACTATGACCTCTTGTAGATTTCATCTCCACACCCAAAACTTCTGCCCAATGATCATGCCAAGTGTTATATAACAGTATAGTATTTTCTTACAAAATTAATTTGGCCAAAAAGTATTTTATAAAATTAGTTTTACCAAAAACCCCTGAATTGAGATTTGCACTGCAAGTACTTGATTTAGGGTGAGAAAATTATTTCAAAAGGTTTATTTGGGACCTAGTAGTCAGAGGACTCCCAGAAACCACAAAGGTATAATTTTAAAAGTTATTTTCCTATTTTATTTAAAAGCCTTTTCTTAAGGCCAGAAATGGTCTTTAATAGGGAAAAATTATTTAACTGTTTCAAAAATATTTGCCAAAATTCAGAGAGACTCATAGGACATATATTGTCCATATATAAGAGTTTCAACACTTGGTCATGTTCAAAATAATGGGCTAGACCCTCTAAAACCCTTTCTGGATATTTCAAGCTTTTGAAATATTTACAAAGGAAACTTTCTCCAAAAATTCCAGGGAAATTCTATCATGTCATATATGACATATTTGATGATCTTGCCAAGTCCCATGCCTTGGGAAGCAAGAAAACATCCTAAAACCCCTTCATAACCATTCTGTCCATATTTGAAGTTTGAGCAACTTTACATTGCCAAACTTGCCCAAATGCTCTCAAACTTGGTGCACATGCTAGAATGACCTAATAAGGCATCTAGACCAAATGGCACAAGAATTTGAATAGAGCAACTTGATCAGATCACCTCAAAACCCTTTCTGTTCAAATGCAAATTTGAACAACTTTACATTGCCAACTTTTTATCTGGAGCTTCAAACTTTGTGGGCATGATCAATACCCCAAATGATGATGCTACACCAAGTGGTGCATCAAGGGGAGATGATTAGCTTGACTCAACCAAGATGAAACTGTTTCTGTTGATTTCTAGGGTTCACCAAAGTTGCATTGGCTAGTTTCTCCAAATGAGCCCAAATCTGGTGAAGCACCCTATTTTCCCATGTCTTACAACCCTGTCTAGTGCCATGTCAAGTGGACTTCATTTACTTGATCAAACACTGATCAAACACCTTCTGCAGAAATTCTAAAACCTCCAACTTGACCACTTTCACTTTTCTCCATGGCCTCAACTTCTTACCACAGGCTCATTGGGTTACCAGCTACCTCCAGTAACTCCCCCAGCACCTCAGCTCCATGATTGAGGGGTGAAACCTCGGTTTTACCTTGCTGTACAGCCAGTTTCCACCATGTTACCAGCCCTCTCCCTCTCTCTCTGCACCCCCAGGGCATCCAAGGCCTCAGGGCATTTCTTTACTTCTCCTACAACGTGCTAGACACTGTTGGGCACGCTGGAACGGACCAAACCGGCGAGAGCGCGTCGATGCCAGTCAAACGCATGCTCTGGAGCGCGCGAACAGTGCACCTCGCATGCTGGCTCCAGCCAATCGCCGACCCCCGACAGCCTCGGGCCTCCCCCTCGCGCCAGTCGAGGCGCCTCGACGTCCGCAACCTCCCCGGCGCTGTCCCCCCTCCTCTTGCGTCCTCCAGTAGCCGCCGTCGCACGCGCGCTGGCCGCCCGCGGCGGCCACTCCTCTACCTCGCACGCGCGCACCCCTCTGACGCTCCCCCGCTCCTCCTCTCACCTCTACTGGACGTGGAGCTCGTCCAGGAGCTCCACAGACCCATTCCCCTAGCCTCTCGTGCGCTGTAGCCTCGCCGGTGAGCTCGCCGGCGCACTGGACCACGGGTCCCCGTCGAGCTCCTATATATAGCCCCTCCTGAGCCCGTCCAGCACCATCCACAGCCTCACTCCTCTCCACTGATCCCCCCAGCAACTCCAGTTCGACCCCAGAAGGTCCCAGTGCTCGGGATCGACCGGAGCTCCGCCGCGTCGGGCCGCCGGCGATCTCGAGGTACATGCCTCCCCTGCCTCCCCTTCCACTCAGTTCGGAACCGCCGCACCTCACTGATCATTTCCCCCCTGTTTCCCCTCTCTGTGGCAGCCGGAAACAGCCGCAGCCACTACCCTCCGACGAGCCTCCGTCGTCCCACCTCGTCGTCGGCGAACCAGACTTCCCCTCCGTGCCGCACTACCACCACTACAACCGCGACACGACGCTGAGTCCGTCCCTGGCCTCCGTTGCCGTCGCCGTGGCCGGAATCGTCGCCGGTGAGCTCGCCGCCGCCGTGGTCGAGGGGTTAGAGATGACAGGCTGGCCCCGCCTGTCATCCCCCCACCTCTCTCCCCCTCCTCTGTGCCGCTGACCCATGGGCCCCGCCCGTCAGGTTTGAAAACCTGACGTGCGCGCGCGCTGGCTCCGTGCGGCTGGGCCAGCCCGCCTGGGCCGTGCACTGTGGCCTCTTCTGGCCCAGTGCACAGGACCCTTTTTCATTTTTCCTTTCTATTGATGTTTTAAACATTTATACAGAAAAGAATATTGATCCAAATTAAATATTTTCAACTTCTAAAATCTTGCAATATTCCAACCTATTTAATGGTACTACTTTCATTCAAATTTGAGCAGTATAACTCCTGTTCAAAAATCCATATATCCTATTCTGTAACTCCAAAACTCCAACTAAGATTTTTCCCCATCTTAGAAATCCCTCTAGTATTTTACAAAAATGAGTTGACATTTTTCTGAGCACTTTGATTTTTCTGTTTTGTTTGTATTCTTATTTTTCCGTTATTATTATGCGACGTATAGATCCCGTATTTGACGAAGTTGCTGTGGAAGAAGAAGGAGAAGGACTTGAAGACTTTGAAGACCAAGCCAATCCAGGCAAGCAGCCCTTTGACCATGATACACTTGTTCTCGGAACCCGTTTTGTTTCCGATGCATGATGATAGGGTTACGATGGTAACCTAGATGAACCACCACATGATGCATGCTTTATTGTTGATCTTGCTATATGCTAGATGACATGCAATAGATGGTCATGATGCTTATATGATGCATGTGTGATATGAACCCTCGTAGTTGAAAACTTTGCATGAACCCATCGGGTGCCCCTAATGCCCGAGGGTGATGAAGTGTTAGGTCATCACTTGAGAAAGAAGTGATGTGCCGGTAATATCATGTGCATGGTGGAATGATGGATTAGATTTATGTGTGACTACCGTCCCAACCAAACATGTGCAACCACACTACCCCTTATGGGACGGGGCTTTATTGATTACTTAGGTCGATACTAGCATGGTGCCCGCATTACTAGGGACGGGAAGACTTGAGGTCTTTTCCGAGACGGGGTCGTGCTTGGATAGACGACCATGACTGTTTTCACAGGGCACCGGACACACCGTTGGTCCCCTCGTGTACGCGTGAACATTGAAATTAGGGCAAGTCCCGTGATCTATTGTTTGTACCCGAGGGCCGTGTGCCAACGAGTGGACTCTATGTTAGTGTCGTCTAAGGAAAGGTAATGACCGGGTGCTTACCCCGGGTACTTGAGGTACCGCGGGTCGTGGATGACACAGAAGTTCCCCGGATCTTGTGACACGGAAGTTCCTCTATTCGAATAGCCGTGTCCACGGTCATGGACAGTTGGGTGGTGCTACTTAAACTATGTCCAGAGTTTTACTTCATTGGTGATATATTGAGTGTGATGAGTCAAGGATGGTGACTTGACTCGATGAGATGAATCATATTCATGTTAATGTCGGTAACCTGTTCTCGAGGTTACGCGAGGTTATTGATGCATAAGCTTGATGATAGCATATTGTTCTAGCTTCCTGCTAGATTGGTCATTATTGTTCCATTGCATTGTTACCACATCATGGGTTGCTTGCGAGTACATTCAAAGTACTCATTGGCTTGCCACTGGTTATTTAATTGGCCAGGCATGGAAGAACAGGATTATGAGGAAGAGTTCTTTGGAGACGATCATGCGAACTAGGACGCTATCCCAGTCAGAATGCCTGTAGGGTTAAGGCAGATGGCATGGGTTCTACCCGTTTATCGAAGACTTCCGCTATTTGAGTTATTTCCCATTCAGCCCGTGAGGCTCTATCTATGTAAGACTTGGCCATAATGGCCTTAATTCGTGTAAGACTATTTGTATGGATGTAAGACTCTTGTTATTTCAGCTTCTGTGTGTTCAGTGAGCATTGATCTCTGGGATCACTGTACACGTACATTCGGTGATCTCGACTTCTAAGTCGGGGTCCCCACATTCTCGCTACAAGGCACTGGTGCTGGTGTGCTGCTCGTTGCACCCACCAGAGAACACCTCAAGTATGTGATCCAGATGCACTTCCCTAGGGAGGTGTCAATGAACAACACTGCCGAGTAGGAGGGACTGCTTGCTGGTCTCAGGATCGCGGTGGACCTCGAGATCAAGAAGCTCATCATAAGAGGCGATTCACAGCTCGTTGTCAGGCAAGTGAACAAAGATTACTAGAGCCGGTTGATGGAAGCCTATGTGGATGAAGTGAGGAAACTGGAGGAGCGTTTCGACGGTATACAAGCAGAACATGTCCCCCGAGCAGAGAACGACATCGCCGACTACTTGTCGAAATGCGCCGCCCTCAAACTACCTGTGGAACCATGTACCTTTGTGCTTCGATTAAGTCAGCCATCTGTTGAACCATCAACTGAGCAGAACAAGCAAAGGAAATCAGGCCCCGACAAGTACTTTCCTACCGAAGCCGCAGGGGTGGCCGGCAAAGGTGTTGCCGGGGACGCTGAGCCTGCTGTGGGGTGACACACTCCGGTAGGGCATCAAGCCCTGGCCGTAGAGGCAATCGCTCCCATGGAAGAGGAAATGCCTTTAGTCCTTGCTGTCGAGCCCCAGGCTCCGGCATGGGCACAACATACCGTCCAATTCTTCCAGACCGGGGAACTTCCTGAGGAGCAGGAAGAAGCGGAGAAAGTAGCCCATCGGTCCACCATGTAACAGTTCGTCGACGACGTCGTGTATAGAAAAAGACCGAGCAGCGTGAAATTGAAGTGCATCCCCCGGGAGGAAGGACTAGAGATGTTGGCAGAGATACATCGAGGCATGTGTGGCTCCCACATAGGGTCAAGGGCCCTTGCCGGCAAGGCATTCCGGCAAGGTTTCTTCTAGCCCACTGCCCTCCAGGATGCAACAACACTAGTAACCAAGTGTGAAGCGTGTCAGTACCATTGAAAGAAACTTCAACAACCAGCTCAAGCTCTCCAAACAATCCCTCTCTCCTGGCCATTCTCGGTCTGGGGCTCGACATATTGGGCCCTTTTCCCCGTGCTGTCGGGGGCTTTGAGTACTTGTACATAGCAATCAACAAGTTCACAAAGTGGCCGGAGGTGGAAGCAGTGAGAAAGGTGACAGCACAATCGGCCATCAAGTTCTTCATGGGCCTGGTTTGCCGTTTTGGTGTACCAAACAGAATCATCACGGAAAATGGTACGCAGTTCACAAGCAACACCTCCATGCAATATATTGAAGACCTCGGCGGCAAGGTCTGTTTTGCTTCTGTTGCGCATCCTCGAAGCAACGGCCAGGCGGAAAGGGCAAATGCTGAAGTACTGCGGGGTCTCCGGACAAGGACTTTTGAAAGGCTACACAAGTGCGGAAGGCGTTGGATTGATGAATTGCCGGCGGTTCTTTGGTCGATCAGGACGACACCAAATCGAGCCACCGGCCAGACACCCTTTTCCCTCGTTTACGGGGCGGAAGCAGTTCTTCCCATAGAACTAACATACGGGTCACCCCGAGTGCTCGCTTATGATGAGCTTGAGCAAGAGCGACTGCGGCAAGATGATGCAACGCTCCTCGAGGAAGATCGTCTTCGGGCAGCTGTGCGAGCAGCGCGCTACCATCAAGCCTTGCGCCGCTATCATAGCCGCAAGGTTCATACCCGAAGCTTTGAGGAAGGAGACCTTGTTCTTCGGCACGTTCAGTTGGCCAAGAATTCCAACAAGTTAACGCCGAAGTGGGAAGGCCCTTATCGGGTAATACAAGTCACCAGGCCTGGCGCAGTCTGCTTGGAGACCGAAGATGCTATTCCAGTGAGTAACTCCTGGAACATCGAACATCTTCGCAAGTTTTACCCGTAAGGCGCAGTTGCCGGGCCTCCCGGCAAGCCACTCTTTTGTACAAGCCTTGCCGACAAGGCATGTAACCCTTCGTACAAAGCTAGGCGCAGACCCTGAGCATAAATATATGAAGCGCTGGCGCCCTAAGTTTTAGCATGCATGCTAGGTTGGGTCTCTTTCTCTGTTAGGGTTGATAGTGCTTAACGGCGGCTAACCCCTAGCATAGAGGTCGAGTTTGCATCTCTCTGTTTCCTTTCCATCCTCTTGTTCGGAGGATCCATGGACGTTCTTGCTCAACTGTTTGGAAGAAAGGGGGCGGGCCGACGCTCTGATCCCGGCAAAACTGAGGTTGCCGGGGGCTACACGACCAAGGATCAAGCCATGGCCAGAAAAGGTTGCCAGTAGCTACAGGACCCAGATAAGTCTTTCATCCCCCGCCCCTTTCTTCCGTATGAAACTTGGGCGTACAAGGCTTCGTTCGTTCTTATACCATCGTGCTCCCTTTTTCTCCCTATGTCCAACAAGCTTTGGCTTGGACCAAGGCTTGGTAGTAGTGCGATGGGAAGGGAGCGGACGAAGGGCCTGACCCTATCCTACTGCTACTTCCGCCAAGGGCACGAGTATAGTTATGGAGCGGGGAGGGGGACGACAAGGCTTGTTACTGGGACACGTTGTTTATCTTAAGATAACAAGGATCCGTTCCTTGGTATGGCTCCTGCCAGCGCACAAAGAAACCCGGCAAAGACCCTTCTTTTCATTAATACGTTGTAAACAAGTACAATTTGTATGGAATGCATACATAAAGCGAGGGCTTTACAAGATTTTAAATCTTACAAAGGCTCGTAGGCTTAAAAACTAAAAAGAGATAAGATGCCCGTAATCCCTTTCTTGTCCCTCTCCTCAGGAAATGGAACAAGATGGCGAAGGGCAAAAGGAGCACCTAGGCGAAGCACAAGCAGCAGAAAGCATCAAGAGAACATCTTGGCGGCCGTCCCAAAGGAGGATGACGATGATGGTGCCGGGAGAAGAGCCGAAAGATGGGGCAGCGGGCCAACAATGCGTGGGTTGACGCCCGCGTACTCTGACATGACGACCGCCGCCCACCTTCTTCGCCTTCTCCGGCCTCCCAACGCTAGCCGGCCAAGAAGGTGACCCCGAGAAGTTCGAGGGACTAGCGGTGCAGATGATGGTGCTGCCAGCACCGCCCAGGGACGCCGTATCTGCCGCCTAGTTGGACCCGTCATCCTCCCGTCCGCTGCCCTTGTCGTCGCTGCCGCTGTCCTAACCATCGCTCTCGCTCGGGGAGGAGTTTTCGTCATTTGTGGAGCTCTTCGCACAACACCCTAGCCTGTGTCCCGAGTGCCCGAAGACTTTGACGGAGAGCAGATCGCTCTCCGCTAGTATGAAGCAGAGGACGTGCCCCTTCACCAAGCAGTGCGCACGCGCGAAGGTCTTCACCCCCGGTGGAGGAGCATCACGTGAGGGGTGGGAAACTTGGTGTTCACCCACATGGCGCCATGGCAACACCCCTCCATGTGAAGCCTCAGCCTCGATGGCTGATCGACCTCCAGCACCCTCGCGAACGCTTCAGGAAGGCGGAGGCGATTACGCGGTGGCTCGCGCAGTTGCAAGATGAACGCCAGCGCCGTGTCCCTGACATGGCCGCGTGGGGAGGCAAGACGAGACGATGAAGGAGACGAAGGCGAAGAAGATGACGGTGTGGGTGTCCCCTGACCTCGTCTGCCTCTGCCTCGACCGCCTTGCCGACCACAGCCCCGGCCGACGCTTCTCCCTCCAGCGTGCCCCTCATCTTGGGCATCTGGCTCCTGTTTGACCGTCGCCGCCCTCTGACGGGGAGACGACCTGGTCACTTCCGCGGAGGCACGGCGACGACCACGCCCTCTCGGCATATCTTGGGGAGTGAAGGAATCAAACAGGAAGAAGATGAGTGGAGGGGTGAGGACCGTCGTCCCCCTCCTCCCCTCTTTATAGAAGGGCGACCGCCCGAATCAACCAGTCAAAACGCCGGAGGCACAAGGAAACAAGACCGACCCACTACTCCAATCGACGGCGTCCGGCCCCCCTCGGCGTTAATACCCGCGCCCTCTGCGTCCGCC
>LR738714.1:220136182-220243741 GCA_902687465.1 Secale cereale
CCCCCTCCCCCCCCCCCCCCCAATGCATGAGGGGAACGTGGTGGGCGGATCGGGAATCAGATGACATGTGGTATGGCCGTTTCGCACCTCGTGATCGTGGGGCGACCCGAGTCCTCTTAGTAAATGAGCCGCGCCCCCACGACTTCCTCTATTCTTCATGAGGAGTTCGCGGACCGCGTCTTTACTATTTTTTGGAACCAGGAGATGACACGAGCATGCTGCGATCACCCCACACACGACCCCCCACGTCAGCATAGATCGTGGGGAAGCGCAACCACTGAAGGAGTTACTATGATAAAAAGAATCCAACCCTCCTGCCCGCACACCGTTCTGGGCCTAGCCCAACAACGCGTTGCGCTTATGAATGGCCCAGGCCCAGAGGCTCATCTCAGTGTACAAAAGTAGGGGAGCTCTTTTTTACCCCTTACTTGTGCACGGGCAGTCAAGAGCCATGCCTACGCCCACGCATAACAAAGCAAAGGAGGGAAGCCAGAGACACGAAGTTACCAGCGTAATACCTAGACGATGGCACAAGAAGACCAAGTAGGAAGATAGGCTTTCCCCCGACAAGGACTCTTGCCGGAGCGGTCTGCGCGCCTCCCGACGAGAGCCCTTGCCGGGGCAATTCACCCAAATGCCTCCGTCGCAGCCACCCTTGAAGCCTATGAACTCCAACGCTATCAACAATGTTGGAGCCAAGGCTCGGGAAGCGCCCACGTGTTGGCATGTAGATCTTTGTGAAGACAAAGGTCTATGGCTCTCGAGATAAGAACCAGAAGACACGGCAATCACGAGGCTCCATGCCGAGGACGCCCACGAGGCCCCGACAAGGCTCCTTGCCGAAGGCGCCCCGGAGCCCCGGCAAGCCTCTTGCCGAGGGACACTCATAGAGACCCCGGTAATACCCTCGCCGGGAATAGAAGCAGATCCGCGACAAGCCCTTCTCATCCCGTCATTGCCCCGGCTCAGCGGACTGCCCACCAGCCCAGGCAGGTACCCACGTAGCGGCACGTAGTTCCTGGGATAGCTAATCAAGCACCTGCATGGTGGCATGCAGATCCTCATGAAGACCCTACCACCACGCCACCTCAGCTGCCTGCCTCGCTCGCCTGGACGCGCGTCGCGACCAGACGGAGCGACCATCGACAGGATGGGCTTCTTTTCCGTCCCCGATAAAGCAAATAGACACCTAAGCAGCACATTTAATGCGTCTTGTCGTGTAATGGCATATGATAGGCTTATCTACTGTGCACCTTTCCACCTCCTGTGTGCCATTGTGGTAGCCCCTTTTGGACTATATAAGGAGGCCCGCGACATACTGGAGAAGGATTCGGACCCTGGAAAGCTAGACAGGCACCATAGCTAGCTCGAAACTCAAGAACACTCGAATATAGACCAAAGGAGGACTAGGGTATTACGCATCCTCGCGGCCCGAACCTGGGTAAGTGATCGCTGTGGTGACTCTTAGACCCACTCTTTGCACAACCTCGCGCCTGCCAATCGTAGAAGGGATTCCAATGATCCCGTAGGTGTTGTTTCGTACCGCACCGCCCTCCTCGCGGCCGTGGCGCCTGGCGGCGATCTCTTCGAGGGCTCGGCACTGGCGCTCCGTCTCCTCGCGGACGTAGTCATCCCGCACCCACTTCATGCCGGATTCGTCGGCGGCGGTCATGGCGAGGTGCTCCTGCTTGACGATGATTGGTAGTGTCACCGGCTCCTTCTTCCGCCTCACCAAGAGAATGTGGCCTTGGGGAGAAGGTGAAGGCTGGCAATGACCCTCGTTTATGATGAGGCCGTCGCCGCACCTGCGCCGACGCTCCGCCGTCTCAAGCGGCTCGACTTTGACAGTGGCGAGTGGCGCCGCGCTGGAGGAGTGGGAGGAGGAGGAGGAGGAGAAGGAAGCTCCCGCTATGCGCCTCGACAGCCAAGAGCTGCCGCTCCATTGGGAGAACATGGGCGCCGCCGGGTACTCCATTGGTGGCTCGTTGCCATCCTCGAGGTGCTCGAGGACGTCGTGGAGCATGCGCCTGGGGATGCCCCACCACAGGCGACGGCAGTCGGTGTTGTAGTGTCTCCTCACCAGCGCATTATTGGTGGAGGCGAGCTGCTCCTTGTGGCGGCGTTGGAAGTACGCCATCGAGAAAGCATGGTTCCTGGCGACGTACTTTGGGAGGTCCCGCAGCTCCTTCGGCAGATACGTCTGAACGTGCGCGATGTCGGCGATATGCGTCGGTCGACTGCGGGGGAACGGGGACACCTCTGGTGCCGAGCCTCCACGAGCCCGTCATGCGCATGTCTGACGGCGCCGGGTAGTTCACCTCATGGAGGAGGTATGCCTCCCACTCCTGTAGGTGGCGGTGGTCAAAGCCATTCGCCATCGCTCTATCGCCTGGGAATCGCTCGCTCATCGGTGGCTTGAGAGAGGGAGGGGGAACGGTGAAGGAAAGAGGGTTGTCGATGGTGAGAGAGAGAGAGGATGCAGTGAGGGGGTGTGCATCTAGCGGCGAGGTAGAGTGCCTTTTATAGTGCCTGGTGGGCGGTGAGGGGTGGCACCATGTGGACGCATGGCGGAAGAGGGCGGGGCACTCGGCGGCGGCGCCTTCACTGCGCCACCCGTGAGGAATCAATGGAAAGCTGACCGGCGGCAGCCTTCGCATGGATTCCCGTGGGAAAACGAGGCGAGGAGGACGACGAAGGTGCCAAGTCGATGACTCGGCGGGTCCACCAGGCTTTCATACCAAAAATGTTTCCCTCGGCGCCCCCTCGCGCCCCCAGTGCACCGAATTCGACCTCGGTCCGCCAGCACCAAATTCGGCCCTAACTGGCGAAAACTGGGCTCCTGTGGGCGCGACTGGACCGTTTTTTAGCTGGCGATAAAAAAGTGGCCTAGGGTGGCCCATTGGGGGGGGGGGGAGTGGAGATGCTCTAAGGTACCAAAGGTTGGCCCTATCTTCTGGAAGAACAATGTAATTTGGTTTCATGTCTATTGCCGATTGCGAATGTATGTTGCTTGTTGCATGTGCCTTTGTCTTTTTTGAAACAGGCACCCAAAGGGCGCCCATTGCCGCATGCACCTTTGCTTTGCTTTATGTTAAGTGATGTGCTTGATGTCTTGTTTTATCTATTGTTGATATTATTGGATCTGAGACATAGCAAAGAAGAGCATAAGCATGGCCGAAGGCAGAGCAAATATAGAGGAGAGAAGTAGGAAAACATATGCATAAATATAGTGGGGAAAAGCATGGGAAATGATATGTTATATTTTTTTATGCTTTGTAGCGACACATAGGTATCTATGCCTAAATATTATCCGGTGGTAATTCAGTCAATTTTTATTGGCCAATATGGTAAGATCACTCAACGAGAGCATGTGATATAGTCCCTTCGTTTCTAAATATATGTCTTTTTATGTATTTCAATAAGGCCGAAAGTTTTCAAAGTTACTTACAACATAATAATGTGCAAATGGTGATATCTCATAACAAACCAAAAAAAGAGCAAATACAAATATCATCGGACAAGGTATTTTTTCCAATGTTGTTATCGGTCTTTCCTTTGTCATTTTTTATTGAACTACTTTGCCTCATTTTGTATACTAATTTGACTCATTTTTGTATCGTGATGACATACTATGTTCGTACCCCTAGAGATATTACAGTCATCGAATCAATCATGCATGCCCTCAAGAAAACCAAGTTCGTGGACATTGGAGATGCCTTGTTATCAAATGACGATTTGGAATGCCTTATGAAAGATGATATGTACTTGGGCGATGATGTAGGGCAAATTGCATAAACTTTGTACTTATTAATATAAACGATATATAATATCTAATAACTTAAATATATTGGAAATATGGAACTACAAGTGATAAATGCTTACATATATTGTATGCTTGCTCAGGACCATCTACGAGACATGATGGGCGAAAAAGTACCTATTATTAGCATGTTCGTATCTGGTCAGATAGAAGAAGACCGAGAGAAAGACATAGAGCCGTCAAATTATCGTCACATCGTACAACACGTTAATACTTATCTACAACAAGATATGATTAGTCTCGCCTCATTATCCATGCATGTAATAATGTATTGTTTTAAATTAATCCATGTGTACAATGATTTATTGTTATTTATATCTAATTGTGACTAAGACTTATATTATATTTACACCAACCATTCATTCCAATTAACATTCCTGGATACCATTGGTATCTATCAATCGTCAATGCCAAAAAACCTTGAGATTCAAGTATTGGACTCACTTGGTGCTCGGGTCAAACGGAGTGACCTTGCTACTACGACAAATATCTATTGGTTTTATACTCTTCACATATGTTTTGTTTGCCTTAATCCCTACTATTTTCCATATATAAAATAATTACTCAGACTTCAGAAGCATCTGAAACTTGGAGAACAGAGATCATAAGTGGCCCGATCTCAATGTTACAAAATGAATGGTCGTAGAACAGTTCAAGGAGGCAATACAAACGGATGGGTAAACACTTGTCACAAATTGAAAATTATTGTGTTTCGTACTCATGAACACAAACATATCATTTAATAGAAAATATTGAACGGGTGAAGCTAGTTTGTGCGGTGAGTATTGTCCATTACATGTTTGAAGACGTTCCACGTGAAGTATTCATGCTAACTAATATATTGGTTTTGCGGGACGAATATGAGTTGAGGAAGCAGTTTTCATTGTACTTGAAAAAACAACTTTCGAATGAAGCTAAAGACAAATTTCCTAATATTGTGCGAGAATTTCTTAAGCACATCAAGGAGATCTTAATAATTTGTATTATATTCTTAGGTGGATCATCGCTTTTATATGCATACATCGTCAATTTGCCATTTTGTTATAAGTTTACATTACAAGTGAAGTGGACTTCAATTATTATGCAACTGTATTCGCGTTATATTATCCCTACCTGTGAAATTTAACAAGCATTATCTTTATATATTTTCAGCAAAATATTTCAGAAGCCCGTGGTAACGCACGGGCATTCTACTAGTCTTTATTGAAGGCCAAGGGCCATATATATATATATATTACACAAGTCTTAAGGTGCAAGGAAAGTAATCATAGACTAATAAGGACTCCTAGACCAATACTAATACTACTTAACATCTCTTATATCTGTGTATTTCAAAAAGTTCCAATCTCGCTATCATAAAACACTAAAAATAGACGGGCGCAGCAACGCGCGCCATCAATGGTCTAGTCGTCAATAGAATCCGACTAAGCCTAGGAAGCTACGAACTTGTTGTAGGTTCGTTGTTTTAGGCCAAGTTTAAATAGCTTCGATCTTAGTTTCTTCTACATGCACACCCTTTGAAGAAACAACAAATTCGAGAAAAAGAAGTTTGTCTACACCAAATTTGCATTTCTCCATGTTAGCATAGAGTTTCTCTTTGCGAAGGGTTTGCAAAAAGGTGCTAAGATGAGTCACATGATCTTTTAGAGACTTGCTAAACACAAGGATGTCATCAAAGTAGACCACGACAAAGATGCCAATGGAAGGTCTAAGAACATGGTGCATGACTCTGCTAAAAGTGTCGGGTGCTTCGGATAAGCCCATTGGACATTCATATATGCTAAATTTGGTCTTAAATGCGTTTCCATTCATCACCCTCTTGTATGCGGATTTTATAGTTGCCACTCTTAAAATCAATCTTAGAGAAACTTGTGGCTCCGCTAAGCTCATCTAGCATATCATCTAAGCGCGCTATGGGGTGATGATATCTAACAGTGATAGCATTGATTGGACGGCAAACGGAACACATTTGAGAAGTCCATATTTCTTGGGGACAAGAATTACTAGAACGGCACAAGGGCTCAACCTTTCTCGCACGTGACCGTTGTTGATGAGTTGTTGAACTTGCCGTTGGATCTCCTTGGTTTCTTCGGGGTTCACGTGGTAAGGTGCCTTGTTTGGAAGAGATGCTGTGGGGATGAGGTTGATACGTCTCCAACGTATCTATTTTCCAAACCCTTTTGCCCTTGTTTTGGACTCTAACTTGCATGATTTGAATGGAACTAACCCGGATTGACGTTGTTTTCAGCAGAATTGCCATGGTGTTGTTTTTGTGCAGAAATAAAAAGTTCTCGGAATGAACTGAAAATCCACGGAGAATTATTTTGGAAAATATAAAAAATACCTGCAAGAAGATCCACACAAGGGGGCCCACACCCTGTCCACGAGGGTGGGGGGCGCGCCCCCTCCCCTAGGGCGCGCCCCCTGCCTCGTGGGTCCCCTGGTGCTCCATCGACGTATCCCCGGATCCCATATATTCACTTTCGGGGAGAAAAAAATCAAAGAGGAAGAATTATCGCGTTTTACGATACAGAGCCGCCGCCAAGCCCTAATCTCTCTCGGGAGGGCTGATCTGGAGTCCGTTCTGGGCTCCGGAGAGTGGAGATCATCGCCACCATCATCATCAACGTTCCTCCATCACCAATTCCATGATGCTCACCACCGTGCGTGATTAATTCCATCGTAGGCTTGCTAGACGTTGATGGGTTGGATGGGATCTATCATGTAAGCGAGTTAGTTTTGTTTGGGTTTGATCCCTAGTATCCACTATGTTCTGAGATTGATGTTGCTATGACTTTGCTATGCTTAATGCTTGTCACTAGGGCCCGAGTGCCATGATTTTAGATCTGAACCTATTATGTTTTCATGAATATATGTGTGTTATTGATCCTATCTTGCAAGTCTATAGTCACCTACTTTGTATTATGATCCGGCAACCCCAAAGTGACAATAATCGGGACCACTCCCGGTGATGACCTTAGTTCGAGGAGTTCATGTATTCACTATGTGTTAATGCTTTGGTCCGGTACTCCATTAAAAGGAGGCCTTAATATCCCTTAGTTTCCAATAGGACCCCGCTGCCACGGGAGGGTAGGACAAAAGATGTCATGCAAGTTCTTTTCCATAAGCACGTATGACGATATTCGGAATACATGCCTACATTGCATTGATGAACTGGAGCTAGTTCTGTGTCACCCTAGGTTATAACTTCTACATGATGAATTGCATCCGACATAATTCCCCATCACCGATCCAATGCCTACGAGCTTTTCCCATATTGCTTGTTGCTTATTTACTTTTCCGCTGCTACTATTACAAAAACTACAAAAACACCATTGTTACTTTTATTGCTACTACCGCCACTATCATATTACTTTGCTACTAAACTACCTTGATGCAGATACTAAGTTTCTAGGTGTGGTTGAATTGACAACTCAGCTGCTAATACTTAATAGTATTCTTTGCCTCCCCTTGTGTCGAATCAATAAATTTGGGTTGAATACTTTACCCTCGAAAATTGTTGCGATCCCCTACACTTGTGGGTTATCAGAGGTTGATGGGGTGCTCAATGCCGCGAAGAGGAGGTAGACCCGAAGGTAGCTCATCAAGAAATTCATCTTGGAATTCCTGCAAGAAATGAGACAACACTAAAGGTTGAGGTGGTGAAGTGTTAGGTTGTTCCGCTTCTCCTTTGCATAAGAGCACAAACTGAAGGACGGTTGATGGGTTCTCACGCAATTCATCAACCCACTTTTGGTGGCGACTAGCAATAATTGTTTCTTGTCCCTCATCGTGGAGGCACTCGATTTGGGCATGTGGCTCTCACTCTCCTTTTGGTGGAACACTCTCTCACCATTCTCTCCATAATGGTTGGGTGATACTTGGTTGTCGGCGACCACTTGAATTTGCAACATGGGTCGTAGCACGAACTTCTTACCCTTCATTTTGAAGCTATAATGGTTGGTTCATCCATTGTGGATGACTCCGCAGTCGAATTACCATGACCGTCCAAGAAGGAGGTGGCAAACAGACATAGGTACCACATCACACTCCAATGTGTCCTTGTAGGCACCTATCTTGAAGGATACTTGCACGGTATGTTCGAATCGAATAGTTCCGGCATCGCTAAACCATTGGAACTTGTAGGGATGATGGTGCTTCATCTTGACCAATTGAAAGTTGTCGCATAACTCTTCACTTGCCAAGCTATGAAAACTTCCTCCATCGATGATAACTTTGATGGAGCGGTCATTGATGCCGGCCTTGGTGTGGAAGATGTGACAACATTGGTCTTCATCTTTTTGGTGTTGAAGTGTTAAGACTTTGGAGACAACAAGATTGGGACTCGGGTCATTGTCACAAAAGACTTGATTGTCTTCATCCTCATTCACTTGACGATGCATGGCCATGTGCTCAAGGGATTCATCTCGTCATCGCTCATCGAGTCATAGGAGCCATCGTCGTTGATGATCATGGTCCGTACATTTTTGCACTCAAATGACTTGTGGCCTCGTCCTTGACATTTGACACATTTGATGGAACTCGTCTTTGAGGTATCCTCGGTAGTAGTTGTAGATGATGAAACTATCTTCTTGAAGTTGGTTGTAGTAGGAGGATGACTTGACGTTGTCGAAGTCTTATAGCTTGACTTGTCGACTATGCTTGTAGAAAGTTTGGTTGAAGTAGGAGGTGCCGAAGTCATTGAAGCTTGGTTGTAGGAGCCGTAGTTCTTGGAAGTGAACTTGGAGTACTTGTATTCTTCTTGTACTTTGATACGTCTCCAATGTATCTACTTTTTCTGATGCTTTTCCTCTTGTTTTGGACTCTAATTTGCATGATTTGAATAAAACTAACCTCGGACTGACGCTGTTTTCAGCATAACTAGTGTTGTTTTTGTGCAGAAATAAAAGTTCTCGAAATGTAACGAAACTTTGCGAGGATTTTTATGGAATAATAGAGAATTACTGGAGCCAAGACCCACCATAGAGGGCCCCCTGGGTGGGCACAACCCACCATGGCGTGCCCCCCTCTCGTGGCGCGCCCAGGTGGGTTGTACCCACCTGGTGGCCTTGCAGACGACAACCCTGCCCCTATAAATTCCTATTTCTAGAGAAAAAAAATCAGGGAGAAAGAATTATCGTGATCCACGAGACGGAGCCGCCATCACCTCCCGTTCTTCCTCGAGAGGCCAGATCTGGAGTCCGTTTGGGGCTCCGGAGAGGGGGATCTTTGTTCTTCGTCATCACCAACCCTTGTCCATCACCAATTCTATGATGCTCCCCACTGGGAGTGAGTAATTCCTTCATAGGCTCGCTGGTCGGTGAGGAGTTGGATGAGATTCATCATGTAATCGAGTTAGTTTTGTTAGGGCCCGATCCCTAGTATCCAGTATGTTCTTAAATTGATGTTGCTATGACTTTGTTATGCTTAATGCTTGTCACTTTGGGCCGGGGTGCCATGATCTCAGATCTGAACCGTTTATCTTATCATCATTATATCCATGTTCTAGATCCGATCTTGCAAGTTATAGTCACCTACTACTGTTATGATCCGACAACCCCGGAGTGACAACAACCGGGCCACTCTCGGTGATGACCGTAGTTTGAGGAGTTCATGTATTCACTATGTGTTAATGCTTTGTTATAGTTCTCTATTAAAAGGAGGCCTTAATATCCCTTAGTTTCCAATATGGACCCCGCTGCCACGGGAGGGTAGGACAAAAGATTTCATGCAAGTTATTTTAATAAAGCACGTATGACTATTTACGGAATACATGCCTACATTATATCGATGAACTGGAGCTAGCGCCATATCGCCCTAGGTTATAACTGTCACATGATGAATACCATCCAACAAATCACCGATCCAATGCCTATGAATTTGTCCTATATTCATCTTGCTAAGTTACTACTGTTGCTGCTACTGTTACACTTGCTACCAAATTACTGCTATCACTGTTACTGTTACTATTGCTGCTGTCACTACTATCAAAACTATCAAACTACTTTGCTACTGATCACTTTGCTGCAGATAATTAATCTCCTGGTGCGGTTGAATTGACAACTCAGCAGCTAATACCTTCAAATATTCTTTGGCTCCCCTTGTGTCGAATCTATAAATTTGGGTTGAATACTCTACCCTCGAAAACTGTTGCGATCCTCTATACTTGTGGGTTATCAAGACCTTTTTCTAGCGCCGTTGCCGGGGAGCATAGCTATATTTGTAGAGTCAATGGGGATTATTATCATATTATCACTATGAAGAATCTGAAGGATCCAAAGACTAAGACATTTCCCTCAAAGACGAGGGAAGGTAAGGAACTGCCATCTAGTTCGGCTTTAGATTCACCTTCGGTTATGAGTAAACTTGCAACACCACCACAGGCTATGAATTCTAACATGTTGGAAGTTATTGATGATGCTACTTCTACTCTGAATTATGCTTATGATGATGCTAGTACCTTGCTTGATAATGATGATGTGCCACTTGGTGAATTTCTTAATGAACAAATTGCTAGAGTAATACAACATGATGTAGTTGAATCTGATGATGAGCTTGAAACTGAAACTCCTGAAACACCTTCTAGAACTAGCCTTCCTAGATATGTGTTGCCTAAGGTACCGGAAGGTTATGTTATAAGTGAAGAAGCAACTAGAGATATTCTTGCTTGTAATGATAGAGATGATCTAGAGAAATTACTACACAAGTATAAAGAAAAATCTCTGAATGCTAGAATGAAATGTGATCCTAAGCTTGCTACTTCACCTATCTTTATTGAAGATAAGGATTATGAATTCTCTCTCGACCCAGAGTTAATTACTTTGGTTGAATCTGATCCTTTCCTTGGTTGTGAAACTGAAACTGTTATGGCACATCTTACTAAATTGAATGATGTGGCCACCCTTTTTACTCACGATGAGAAAACTCGTTACTACTTTATTCTCAAATTATTTATGTTCTCATTAAAGGGTGATGCTAAGGCTTTGAACAACACTCTTGGTCCTGGTTATGTGCGTGGTCCCCAGGATACAATTTACTACTTCTGTGAAAAATATTTTCCTGCTCATAAGAAACAAGCTGCCTTGTAGGAAATATTTAACTTTGTGCAAACTAAAGAAGAGAGTCTCCCACAAGCTTGGGGGAGGCTTTGCCAGTTACTTAATGCTTTGCCTGATCATCCTATTAAGAAAAATGAAATACTTGATATCTTCTATAATGGACTAACCGATGCTTCTAGGGATTTCCTAGATAATTGTGCTGGTTGTGTTTGCAGGGAACGAACTATTGCTCAAGCTCAAGAATTATTGAATAACATATTGATTTTTTTGATGATTGTACTATTCCTTAACTACCGGCTAAACCCACTCCGAAGAAGAGGGGTATATTATATATCAGTCCTGAAGATACGCAAGAGGCAAAGAAATCTATGAAGGAAAAGGGTATTAAAGCTGAGGATGTTAAAAATTTACCTCCTATTGAAGAAATACACGGGCTTAATGCACCACTACTGCCTGAGGTGGTAGAGGTAAATTCTCTAATGAAGTTCAATGATAATGGTCTTCCTCACAATATGCATTCTAGACAATGCCTTTATGACTTTGAAAACTATATTAGAAAGAAAGATCACTTCAATGCAAATGTTATGAAACAATTAAAATACAATTTTGATATGATTGCTCGCTTGAGTGACTTGTTATTTAGAATTTCAAATGATGTTAGAGGTGTGGGGAAACATGAATCTATGGTTCAAACTCAGTTAGAACAAGTTGCTAAGTCTCAAAGAGAATTACTTGATGAAATGAATAACAATATACATGACTTTGCTGTTAGAGTTGCAACTAGAGGAGGTAAAATGACTCAGGAACCACTTTATCCTGAGGGACACCCAAAAAGAATTGAACATGATTCACAAAGAAATAACACTAGCACACCTAGTCCTTCTAAAAAGAAAATATAAAGAAAAATGATAGGACTTTGCACACTTCTAGTGAACCTGAAATAGAAAAACCTCCTGATAATGATAATGGAACTTCTATCTCTGATGCTGAAACTCAATCTGGTAATGAACACTCACCTAGTGATAATGAAAAAGATAATGATGGGGTTCATAAACACTCTCAACTAAGCAATGATAAAGAACCAGATAATGATGTTGAGATAGAACCACCTGTTGATCTTGATAACCCAAAACCTAAGAAAAAAAGGTATGATAAAATAGACTTTGTTGCTAGAAAATACGGCAAGGAAAGAGAACCGTGGGTTCAGAAACCTATGCCTTTTCCACCCCAGTCAACTAAAAAAAAGATGATGAAGAATTTGAACGCTTTGCTGAAATGCTGAGGCCAGTCTTTTTGCGTACTCGCTTGATTGTTATCTTAAAAATGCCTCTGTATGCAAAATATATGAAAGACATCATTACCAATAAAAGAAAAATACCGGAAGCTGAAATCTCCACTATGCTTGCTAATTATACTTTCAAAGATGGAGTACCTAAAAAACTTGGAGATCTGGGTATACCAACTATACCTTTCTCTATAAAAAAGAATTATGTGAAAACTGCTTTGTGTGATTTAGGATGTCAGACCCAAGATGCGATTCTATCCCGATCACGTGACACTTACGTGATTGGGGCACAACCGCATTTCGGGCGCTTAGCAGGATGGATATCATTACACAGTACCATTACATACATACATGGGGGATAAAACAATACATACAAGTCACATGAATACAACAATATCAATACAAAGTATCCGACTACGGATACAAACATGAAAAACACAAGACATCCATCTGCTATCCCGGAATAACGAGAGGCCGCGCGAGCCCGTGGAATGCAACACACCCGCTCGAAGATGTTCGAGTCCCTGCGGCACCGGGCCGGCCGAGCCCTGAGCGAGCTTCTTGACTCAATGTTCGACGACCCTCTGGTTGACGATGACGCCGGGTATCTCGGGTTCTTCACCAGAGTGAAGGAGCGTCTTGAAGGCGGGGTCATGAAGGCTTGGCATCTTGTCGAGGAGAAGAGCTGCGGCGTGCTCAGGCGTGTGGTCTCCTGCATCTTTGGCAACTTGCTCCGTCTTGACTCTCGTATGAACTTCGGGGCCTTGCTGAAGCCTGCACCCGAGGCGGTCGCCGGCCCCTTGGAGGGATGGGTGAGCGATCACGTGGACGTGTTTGTGATGGAGCTCGTTTGACCCATTGATGACGCACCGGTGCTTGAGGGGGGCGACGCCGATGATTCTGACAAAGATGTCGATGCTTAGTCCAGCTCCTCCTGTAAGTTTGTTTTTGGTTGTGGCTCCAGAGCCGGGTAAGATGAATGTCACAAGACTTAAGGTTTTGATGATGTAAGAACAGGTTTGAGCGCTGTAAGAATGGGTTTAGGCACTCCCTTGTGATGTTTGTCCCTGAGGCTAAGATCTCAGGCCCTTGTTGCGTTTCCGAGAGGAGCGTCTGCTGACCTTGTCCGGGCGCGCCTCGCGAGTACCTGTAGTGGGCGCAAGAGTGATTGGCAGTCCGGCCGCGGACGAGAAAAAACGTGCGCCCGTGCCTCGGCCCCTGCTCGCGAGGAGTGCTTGGGCGGGGTCGTGGACGTAGTGCGGCTCAGCCGAGCAAGGCGAAAAAATAGACTGGGCGAAGGAAAACTCAACAAAAATCACAAAACACGGACGAAATCTCTCCCCCTTTATTCCAAGAAACAAGTCGCGCAGCCGCGGGATCGGTTTGAAAAAGCAGATACAGAGGAGGCAAATGCGAATGGGAAAAAGGAGGGGCCGCGTTCGGCCCCTGAGTAGGTCTTCGCTCCTCTCCCCAGCGCGGAGTGTAGGGCTACCACTGGCGGGTGTGGGCATAGCCATTGGAAGGCAGTGTCAACGGCCAGCGCGAAGCATGATGCATCCAGTACGACGTGGGAGGGAGCCCCCGAGGCCCTAGGGTGATGCTCCGGGGACTCTAGGGCGTGTACAGCCCCACTCATTACTACGTGCGAGTGTCACGAGTGGAGATCTTCTGACGTGCCCGCCCCTTCGCTTTGAGGGCCCTGCCCCGCGCTAGTCCGCTCCCGCCATGAACTCACCAAAAGGCGGCATTCATGAGGTGGGACACTGCACCTGGTGGGGGGATGGGACCTTGGCTATAGGTCCCCCTGCCGAGTACTAGGTACACCGCTTACGCGATCTCTGAGCGCGCTCCGCCCCTGGGGGCTAATTTCGTCCGGAGATGCGGTGTCCTGAGGTGCGAGGGGGACCCCGCCCTACCCATGCTCCTAATGGCCCCTGAGCCCTTCCTGATGAGGGTCGAGCCCAGCGGATACGGGATTTCGTGAGCAGGGGGACGGAGCCGCGGTCTTGGGCCTTCCTAGTGTAATTAGGACGGGCTGCCGTACCGCCTCCAGACAAACCCTCCACATCCTGGGGGATGGTGCGCCGGGAGGCGCGGCATCTTGAGGCTGGACGGAGGGAGAGAAGGACCCTCCCCACGCACATCATACCCGCCGCCGGCGAGCTCCTGGTGAAATCCAGGCTAGGCTCATGCATGACGGGTCACACGTGAGGGGACGAGGGTCTGACCCAGGCCTTCCCTTCCCTTTCTGTCTTGAGGTGGTACCTGGGATGTCTCCTTGGCCTGCCGAGGCTCGAGGCCAGAGATGCTGCCAACCCGAGGCCTACGGCCAATGCCGCGTGTGCCGGCCCTTGCAGGCACCCGCTGTGACGCCCCGAGACCGATGCGCCAGGTGTCAGCTAGTTATTCGTCATCGTTGCCATGTCATTTGCTTGCGTGTTGCACTTTGTCATATCATCATGTGCATTTCATCAGCATGTTTTCAAAACTTGCATTAGTTCGGGTTCCCCCAGTTCTCTCCGTTGTCCGTTCTGAGTCCAGACACACTCACACGCACCCGCGGCACATCCGAATATTTATTTTATAAGTGGTCGGAAAATGCTCTCGGAATGGGATGTAAGTTGGCGTGTGGTCTTATTATAGTGTTGACAGCCCGCGTGCCAAATTTCAACGCATTCGAAGTCCGTCTGATAGCCCAACCATTAAACATATAGCGGCATTATAGCCGGATAAACGTCGGACGTTTCGGTGTTTCGAAACTGCCGCCGGGCCACTCTCTCTCTTCTCTCGTCTCCTTCCGATGCCTTCTACACAACCCGCTAACCAGCCCACTTTTAACCCCTCGACTGCACGCCCGAAACTGCCCCGAACCCGAACCGGTCTGTCAGTACCGATGGGTCCGGATCATCCCCAAACATCCCTAAAATATCTCCGTTTTCTCATTTGGACCCTCTACCTATTGTTTTTCGACCCGTCCGATTTCAATCAAAGGGTCCAAAAATTTGTCCAAAACTTGCCCTAGCCACCTACCTATTTAACATCGCAATCTTCAGTCAAATCCCTAATTCCTAGGCCTCGTGTCCCATCACCGCCGCCACTCTCTCTCGGAATCCTAGATCTGATCCAGCCAACCACCGCCTCCACCGCCGCTCAATGACCTCCTCCTTCCTCTGGCCGTAGCCAGCCGCCTCTCGCAGAACCAGCGGCTCGCAGGAGCAACCGGCCACCACCTCGCCCGATCCCCTGCTCGATCGAGGGCCTTCACGCGTCTTCATCAAGCTCTAGGAGCTCGAGCCCCAGCCTCTCTGCATCTTCCACCTCGCCCTCTTCCACCATCGGCAAGCTTGCCGGAGAAGGCACTGTTGCCGTCACGCCATGGATCCGTGCCGCTCTTTCGATTTGTCCCTGCCACTGGACCTGGCTCCGCCTCGCCGGGGAGATCCTCGCCAGCCGCCGGGACCCCGACGCCCTCCATCTTCCACGCAGCCCTGTAGGTGCCTCCTCCCCGAGCCACCTCGTCCGCGGCATCCCGCGCGCCGCTGCCCTGGAGGAGCTTCGTCTGCTCCTCTGGTTCGCCTCCCGCCGCCGTTGAGCGTCATTTCCGCGCCGCCCTAAGACGTCTCCGACCGGCTCGTCTTCCTCCCGCCGGACCTCCTTCCTCCAGTGTTGCTCCGTCCCCGCCTGAAGCAGCGACGCCCGGCTCCTACCTCTGCATCGAGCAGAGGAGGATGGTGCCTCTGCTTCGAGCCGTCGAGCGCACGCCGCGTAAGTTCACTTTGTCGCCCGCGCCTGGGCCACCGGGGCGCCGAGGCCTAGCCAGATCCGCTCCACAGACTGGGCCGAGCCCATGGGTTAGCAGCCCCTCCAGCCCCTCCCCTGTACGCTATTGGGCCAGCCAGTTCGGGCCCACGAACGTTTTTTTTTCTCTTGAGTTCTGCGAATTTGCTAATTATTCCAGAAAACTGCATTTTACATATAGTCCCTCTAGTTCATGCATTTAATAACTTCACAACCGTGCATCAGAATTAAACAAGTTATGTATGAAAAATGCTTAGAATTTTATGTAGATTAATAATATGCCACTTTCACCCCTGTTAAAAATGTTTAACTTGCTGTTTTCATTAATTTGTGTAAATAACTTGCTAAAATGGTTTATTTCATAACTAAATAACCGTAGCTCGGGTTTTAATAAACTTTATATGTAAATGGGGTAGAAAAATGTGTATAATAACATGATGCACTTTTTTTTGCTGTTTAACGACTTTAAAATGTGGTAATAGGCAGAACAGTACCAAAATCATAATATGCACATGGTTTTTTTTCCGGAATTGTTGTTTGTTGTTCCGGCCCCATTTAAACTTGCCTAGATAGGTAGTTTTATTATGCTTCACCTCTTGCCATGTTTAACAACATTTAATATTGTTGGGTAGCTTAAACGAGAGTCAACTAAATAAATATAATGCGGTGTTTCGTCAATATGCAACTCGTTGCATATTGAGCTCCTCTTAACATGTAGTATTGTTTGTGCACTTTGCCATGCCATGCATTTTTAAACTGGACATGCATCATACTTGGATGTGCATCGTATGCCATGTTTATGCTTGTGTGTTTACCGTGTTGTTTGCTTCTTTCCGGTACGCTTCTCTCGTTAGCTCCGGGTTCGTTCCGGAGTTGTGAGGATTGTTCGACTACTTCATGGACCCGTTCTTCTTCCTTGCGGAATCCCAGGCAAGATGACCATCCCCTTGGATACCTTTACTATCATTGCCAAAATTAGTTGTCTCGATGCTATCGTTACATGTCACGCTACCCATCGTTATTGTCATCCCCTCTCCTTGTTGCCATGAAAACTCTAACCTTTGACACCTTCCTAGCAAACCGTTGTTTGGCTATGTTACCCGCTTGCTCAGCCCCTCTTATAGCGTTGCTAGTTGCAGGTGAAGATGAAGATTGTTCCATATTGGAACTTGATGCTTTGGGAATATCATAATATCTATTAGTATTATTAACACACCTATATACTGGGCATGGGTGGAAGGCTTTGCCTTTTGCTCGGTGTTTTGTTCCACTCATGCCACCTTAGGAGCCGATAAACCGGCATTATGTTCATTGATTTTGCGTTCCTTACACGGTTGGTTATATGGGGACCCCTTGACACTTTGTCTTTGAATAAAACTCTTCCAGCAAGGCCCAACATTGGTTTTAATTTGCCTCATAATAACAACTTAATTAATTAATTAAATTTGCATAGGGGGTCATGCCCTCGGGTACTCTTTTCTACATAGCAGGGGGGGCCATTGCTGATGGTGTTGGTCCCAAACGTGGAGTATGCGGGGCCACCTTGGGGAAACCCGAGGGCTGGTTTTACTCGTATAATCGCCCATCCGGACGTGGCCTGAGACGAGATACGCGCGGCTACTATCAGGGTGTCGGCACGCCGGGAGGTCTTGCTGGACTTGTTTTACCATTGTCTAAATGTCTTGTGCACCGGGATACCGAGCCTGATCGGATTGTCCCTAAGATAAGGTATACTTTAGCTGATCGTGAGAGCTTGTGATAGGCTAAGTTGGGACACCCCTGCAGGTTTATGATCTTTCGAAAGCCGTGCCCGCGGTTATGTGGCAGATTGGAATTTGTTAATGTCCGGTTGTAGAAAACATGACAGAGGATCCGAAGTAAAACACACAACTGTGTGAGTAACCGTGATTGTCTCTTTTCACTTTGAGAAGAGAACACGGTGGGGTTATATTTGACTCGTAGGTAGTTCAGGATCTTTAGCGATCACTACTAGTTTGCGATATATTGCTAATGCCGGCCTCACTGACTTCATCGCAGATGAGTGTGACCAACACCAAATCCTCACAAACATCTTTGTTCAAAGTTTTACTTTCCTGCCTAGAAATAATCCTCCTGAAGTGAGCTTTGATTTATATGCTGAAAACCATCAGATACCACTTACTGAGTTTAGTGACATATGCATGATTCCGTCTGATGGGAACTTGGCTGAGCCTAGGCCGGCCGAGTTTGAGGCCTTTTATCGCACTTTGGCAGTGGGTGATGAGAGAGGAGTGTCAGCCATCACTACTGCCGACTTACATTTTCCTGCTGTTCGTTACTTTGCACTTTTTATTACCAAATGCTTGCTTGCTAGGGATAAGGTGGGTGCACTTAGTTCACCAGACCTTGCTGTTTTACGTCGTGCACTGGAGGGCGACAACACGCATAGCTTGGGAGCTATCGTGGCTCGTCGCCTGCATCTTAATAAATCCCATGGTAAAATGCATGGTGGGATTTTGGCCACTCGTTTGGCAGATTATTTCAGGGTTGCGAGACGCCCTCATGATTACCCTCTGACTAAGGTTTACCTAGACCGTGCAGCCATGGATCACCATCACTTTCTTGCACATGATCGTCCTGATATTACCATTCCTTAAAACCTGGTCTATAGCGTTAACACTCGTGATCTTATTCCATTGCATGCGTCTGCTTTGTTTGATTCAGCTGCCAGGGGCGGATACCAGATTATGCCTGCAGACATCATCGCCTACTTGAATGCTCACGCTGCTGCAGAGGTTGCGGAGGAGCCTTAGAAGTGGGATGAGTGGTTTCCTGCTCCTCAGGATCCCTACTACCCAGCAGGCTATGCTCACGCTGCTGTAGAGGTTGCGGAGGAGCCTCAGTAGTGGGATGAGTGGTTGCCTGCTGCTCAGGATCCCTACTACCCACCAGGCTACTAATCAACTACAAAGGTAGGACAAAATCCTAAGATTGGGGGAGTACGTGTTTCTCACCGACATTACATTTATGTTTACATATCATTCTATTTGTCGGTGCTCACAATTTTTCATTGTATCATCCATGCTTAGATTTATTTTCTTGCTTTCGTTGTGTGTGTTTGAAAACATTAGAAAAACCAAAAAAAATAGTTGTAGTAATTTACTTTCTATGCATGCTTAGTAGTACCACTAAAAAGAAAATCCAAAAGTATTTCCTTGCTCGGTCGATATTCTTCATCTGTTTTCTTCTCCGATGGATTCAATTCAAGTTTTCGACGTTGATCTTATTCTTTCCCATTGCTCGCATGTTTTACCCTTGCTCGTTTACCTCTCGCCATTTAATTATTCCGGAGTTCCGAAGAAATCTTAGGATATTCGTCTGTCTTCCGATTAATTCGAGGTTGTCACCTCATTCGAGTTTTTCAATTGTTCTGGTGCATTATCTTCGTTTTAATCCATTTCAACAGAGTTTTCCCTTGGGTGGGCTCATAACCCACAGGTCTTTTCCCAGGATCTTACCTGACTCTTCTAATTTCCCAGAGTGTTCCGAAATTCTATCAAGTGTGACATAAGTATGGATTCCATCAGTCATATGCCTTCTCCAAGTTTGTTTGCAAATTCTTTTCATGTTTGGTTCAACCATTCCTGTTTTAATTCTTCCGGAGTGTCTCAATAATTTTGGTTGTATTCCTTGTTGTCATTTGTAGACCGAAGAAGCGTTTTCCCCTGAGTCTTGTCTGTTCTCTCGGAGATTCGTGCTTCTAGCTTAATGCTATCCTCTCGAATTATTCTGATTGTCATAAATTCTTTTTCTTACCCATCCGGAGTATTTTCATGAATTCTTTTCTTTGTGTTCCTCCGAAGGCCATCATTTCAGAAGATTTCTTCATTCTCAGTTTTCAACTTCATCCTCTAAATATTCTTCATTGATGCCTCTTCGTTCGTCTCACGTTTTTTCCGATGTTTCATTCAAGTATTCTTTAATCCGTCCGCGATCTCTTCGTTCTCGTCATTCTAATTTCCTCAAGTGCTTTATTCTTCCCGACAATTCATTCTATTGTATTAACTCAATTTCAATTCTTTATGGTGGATAGTTCTCTTTCATCACTTGATTTTAATTCTTCACGGTGGTTCGTTCCTTTTCTTCACTCGGTTTCAATTCCTTACGGTGGTTCGCTCAAGAATTCTTTTCCGATGCTATCATATCAATTCATTCATCTTTATTCCAATCCTACCGGTGGTTCATGAAGTTTTTCGCAAGTTCGCGATATATCCCTCTTTAATCGTTTCAACCGGAATAAGTAGTATGCGAATCCATTGCTTCTCATCAATTTAATTGGTGGAGGATAAGCATAATATAATTCTTATTCCTCTCTGTGGAGTTTTTTATTCCTTCCTTCGGAGTTTATTCTTGATGAATAAATTCTAGTCCCAAGTGCCTTAATCTTTTCTTTCCGGAGTTAAAATTTTCTTGGTTATCTCGTCGGAAGCTCTTTCTAATCATCGCAAGACTCTAATCTTATTCTTTTCATCCGTCATCATCATCCTTTTCGTTACCGGAGTTCTTCATGTTGGTTTTTCATCATGTAATTCATTCTTTAAATATTCATCTAATTCTTCTGGAGCAGCTCAAGCAATCTTATTCTTTTGCCTCTCAGTGCAATTAATCCTCCGTATTCTTTTGAAGTGGAGTTTTGCATTTCTTTCTTCATTCTCATCTATTAATTATTTTGGTTGCGGCATAATTCACCCCAACTTTTGAGATGATTAAATAAGTGCACGACAAGCTTATTCTTTTGTTGATTGATTTTCACAACAACTCCGTTCGAGTCTTTCCTTCAAGATGCTCTTTCAAATTCAGTTGTGTTCAAAGTTGTTATCTTCTTCTCCATTCTTTTAATTCCATCATTTCAATTATTCCGGAGGCATTGTCTTGTTCATTTCATCATGTTTTTATTCCATCTTCTCAAGTTCTTGTCCTATTCCATTCATGTTCAACCGGTGTGCTTTTTCTTTCAGTTTCAGCCGGAGTGCTGCCCGTATTCCTTCGTGGAGATTCTTTTCTATCTCTTGCTAACCGGAGTGGTTTTGAATTCATTCTTGTCCCTTCAGCTCTTGTTTTGTGCCTTGCATCCTCCTTGATTCTCATCGGATACCTTCTTCCTCTTGTTTAACGAAGTCTTTGCAGCTTCATTCATCGCCGTGGTATTCTTCCTTTCAAGTTATTCAACCTCACAACGTTCTTTGGTTTCACTCTTTTGTCCTCGAAGAACTTTGTTCTTCCTTTTTTCCCTCCCGTCTCGTTCCGAAGATCTGGGACGAGATCTCTTGTTAGTAGGGGAGTGTTGTGACACCCCGAGACCGGTGCGCCAGGTGTCAGCCAGTTATCCGTTGCCTTTGCCATGTCATCTGCTTGCGTGTTGCATCTTGCCATGTCATCATGTGTGTTGCATCAGCATTTTTTGAAAACTTGCATCCGCCCGAGTGCTCTCATCCTCTCAGTTGTCCGTTCTGAGCCCAGACACACTCACACGCGCCCGCGGCGCCTCCGAATATTTATTTTGTGAGTGGCTGAAAAACATTCTCGGAATGGGATGAAACTTGACGTGTGGTCTTATTATAGCATAGGTAGACCGCCTGTCAAGTTTCGTCGCGTTCGGAGTTCATTTGATAGCCCAACGATTAACCGTGTTAACTGCCGGAAGCCTCTTCTCTTTTGGCCCAGCACACCTTTCACATAGCCCACCTATCCCATTCTAACCCCTCCATGCTCTTGGCCATTCAATCATGATCGCGTGGCCGCGAACGGCTCCTCATTTGGACACTCCTAGCTCCCTATGCCTATATAAACAGCCTCCCCCTCCATTTTCGCGGTGCAAACCCTAGCCTAGCCTTCCCCGCCGCCATCGGACATGTCCGTGCGCCACCCTCCAGCCAATCGCTGCGTTCTACGTCGCCCCAGCCTCCTCTCCACCGCGTCGGCCCGCTGAGCCCATTTCGGACCCGCGCGGGCCCGTACCCTGCCGCCGCCGAGCCTAGCTCGCCCGCCGCCGCCACTCCCTGCCCTCCCGTCGCCCGGCTCCTCCGCGCCAGCCCCGCCGCTAACGAGGCCTCGCCGGACCTCGCCTCCGCCGGCCTCCAGCCGCCTGCCTCCAACCGTCGCCCACCGTTCGTCGCCGGCTGCCGCCCGATCCGGCCTTCCCGCCGCCGGATCTGGGAAGTCCGGCCCGTTCCCGCCCCGATCTAGCGCCTCGCCGTCCTCTCCTCGCCGGGGAACCGTCCCGTCACCGGCAAGGCCCTCCGCTGCTAGCCTCGTCCGCTCGGGAGGGTGAGCCTCTCCGCTCGCCTCGCTCGCCCTCCTGGACCGGCCTCCACATCGTCATGGGCAGGCCCATCCGCGGGGTCCAACTACCTCCCGCTTGTCTCGGCCTGCCTCTCCATTGTCCTAATGGGCCAGGCCCTTGGTGAGAGCCCACCTGTTCCCCTCGCCTGTGCGTGTTTTACTATTCATCGCCGCTCTATTGTGTTTTTTTCATAAGTCTTAAAAATTCTGCTAAGTCCTCAGGAATCATGATATAATGTTGCTACTTTGCATAGTGATATCTTTTTGTGTGGTGATCCAAATTGAGTGAATGACATGTCAAAATGATCGTGGTAATGTGCTATACACTTTGTTCCATTGTGCCATGCTCATTTGAGTTCATCTAGATGCTCTAATATCTGTTGCAAGGGTGCTACTTGTTATAAACTGCTGCTACTTGTTATTTTGTTGCCATGTTTGAGATGTGATAACTTGGTGCATGTTTATCCAAATGATGCAAATGATATGTCAAAATGTTCTTCATGAGATGCTCTACATGTTGGTTTCTATATCATGCTTGTTTGAGTCCTTATTGCCATGTTTATACCTATTGCAAAAGTGCATGTGGTTGTTGGCTTTTGTAACTTGTTACAAGATGCCTAGTTGAGGAGCTCGTTGCTATTGATGTGTTTGTCCCGATGTCACATTCCTAGATGTTTTAGATTCTCCATGACGTGGTATTTGAGATGGTGCATTTAAATTTCCATGATATGCCTGGAGGTGACTTAAAAATGCTTGTAAACATTCCATGTTGTTATTACTGTTTTAACACTTAGTGAAATTTCACAAAGTCTGGAATCTGTAATATCCTAATGCTATGTTTGCTTGATGTCCTAGGCAAATCCATGTTAGTTTTGGGGTGGCCATTGATCATTCCTTGCTGTATATGTTATTGTCTATCCATTCATGCCCTCATTTGCTCATTTGACTTGCTGTAGCTTATTTAATTCTTGCTCCCAAATTGCTATAAAATATTGCTGTCAGGTTTTTATTGTCATGATCAAAATGTTGTAGCTTGTTGCTATTGATCCATGCCTCCTATAGAGTTGATCCAATGGAGTTGTTTGCTGTAGGATATGTCTACTTTATGTCCATGCTTCTTTTCACCATGTTTGAGTGCTGTAGAGTATATATTCATTGGTCCAAAGTTGCTATGTGGCTGTTAATTTCAGCTTGTTGTTATATCTTGTTTCATGTGTATCTTTTAGCCCGTTGCTCCGTTTGGGGTATTCCTTATATGAAACTTGAGTGATTTTGCATGTAGAATCATAATATCATATTGTTTTCATGTTTGGAGTGAATTTGCTTGATGTTTGGGTGCATCTTGCACCGTTGCCATGCTTGTCTTGTTTTGCTCATATCTTTTAGGACGTAGCTCCGAATTAAACAAACTTAATATGTAACTTGACTAGAATTTCGTGTAGATCATGATGGTGTGTGTTAACTTGCTGTTTAACGACTTTAACTTAAGGTTTGTGCAGATCTGGACTAATTGCAAACTATGCACATGAGGGCTTACCGGGTTTTGTTATATGTAGTTTCCGGCCTCATTTAAACATGTTGACTTGTGTTGTTTTTGAGTGCTTCCTGCCTTGCCATGTTTTGCATCATAAATATACTTGTCTTGCATCATACTTGCTTGAACTTATTGTCTTGTTCTTGTGTTGTTCTGGTGTGCTTCCTATGTTGTCAGGTAATGCATCCTAAGTGCATCTGCAGTGCATCCTACCTTGCCATGTAATGCATCATATATAAACTGTGTTGTTTTTCTGTGCTTCCTACCTTGCCATGTTATGCTTGTATAGTCTTGTCATGCATCATACCTTGACATGTATTGCATCATATAGACTTGTGTTGTTTTTCTGTGCTTCCTACCTTGCCATGTTATGCTTCCTGTATAGTCTTGTCATGCATCATACCTTGCTATGTATTGCATCATATATAAACTTGTGTTGTTTTGCTGTGCTTCCTACCTTGCCATGTTTTGCTTCCTATTTAGACTTGCTGTGCTTCATATGTAGACTTGTCGTGCATCCTACTTGGTTGAGCATATTGTAATGATCTTGTGTTGTGTGTTTACTGTATTGCTTGCTTCTTCTCGTTAGTGCTTGTTCCGTTGCGTTCGTGAGCATTCGTTCGTCTTCCCGTGGTTCTTCTTCAAGGCTTCTTCTTCGTCTTCTTCATGGAACCGTTCTTCTTCCTTGCGGGATCTCAGGCAAGATGACCATACCCTTGGATACCTTTACTATCATTGCCTTCCTTAGTGTCTCGATGCTATCGTCATATGTCGCACTACCCATCATTATTGTCAGCCTCTCTTTGTTGCCATGAAACCTCTAACCTTTGAAACCATCCTAGCCAAACCATTGTTTGGCTATGTTACCCGCTTGCTCAGCCCCTCTTATAGCGTTGTTAGTTGCAGGTGAAGATGAAGTTTGTTCCAGGAGGGAACTTATTGTTGGATTATCACAATATCTATAATTATTATTAACACACCTATATACTGGGCATGGGTGGAAGGCTTGGCCTTTTGCTCGGTGTTTTGTTCCACTCATGCCACCTTAGGCGTCGATAAACCGCATTATGTTCCTTGATTTTGCGTTCCTCACACGGTTGGGTATATGGGGACCCCTTGACACTTCGTCTTTGAATAAAACTCCTCCAGCAAGGCCCAACATTGGTTTTAATTTGCTCATAATAACAACTTAATTAATTAATTAAATTGCATAGGGAGTTAGCGCTACCCGAGGATTCTTTCTACATAGCAGGGGGCTAGTGTTGATGGTGTTGGTCCCAAACGGGGGTTCTGCAGGGCCACCACGGGGAAACTCGAGGATTGGTTTTACTCATACTATCGCCCATCCGGTCGTGGCCTGAGACAAGATACGCGCGGCTACTATCAGGGTGTCGACACACCGGGAGGTCTTGCTGGACTTATTTTACCATTGTCGAAATGTCTTGTGCACCGGGATGCCGAGCCTGATCGGATTTCCTTAAGATAAGGGGTGATGATATTATATTTATCACTTCAGCTGATCGTGAGAGCTTGTGATGGGCTAAGTTGGGACACCCCTGCAGGGTTATGATCTTTCGAAAGCCGTGCCCACGGTTATGTGGCAGATTGGAATTTGTTAATGCCCGGTTGTAGAAAACTTGATAGAGGATCCGAAGTAAAACACACAACTGTGTGAGTAACCGTGACTGTCTCTTTTCACTTTGAGAAGAGAACACGGTGGGGTTATGTTTGACTCGTATGTAGTTCAGGATCTTTAGCGATCACTACTAGTTGCGACCGTTTGCGTAGATGCTTATCTTATTCTTGTACTCGTAAGTTAGCCACCACATATATTGCTTAGCCGGTGCTGCAACCTCACCACTTTACCTCTCCCTTCCTATTAAGCTTTGATAGTCTTGTTACCCATGGTTATGGGATTGCTGAGTCCTCGTGGCTCACAGATACTACAACAACAGTTGCAGGTGCAGGTTTCTGATGTCTTGACGTGAGAGCGATGTTTGTTTTGTTGGAGTTCTTCTTCTTCTTCTTCTTCAGTCTTGGGTTAGGTTCCGGGTCAGCAGCCTGGGATAGCAGACGTATGTCATTGAGCTTTTCATGTTTGTATCCGTAGTCGGATACTTTGTATTGATGTTGTTGTATTCATGTGAATTGTATGTATTGTTGTATCCCCCATGTATGTATGAAATGGTACGATGTAATGATATCATTCTTGCTAAGCGCCCGAAATGCGGTTGTGCCCCAATCACGTAAGTGTCACGTGATTGGGATAGAATCGCATCTTGGGCCTGACAACCTGAACGCAAAAGCTAGCAAGACCAGGTCTATCTACGAACCTAGGGACCGAGCTCCCGCACGGGACGACGGCTATCAAGTCAATCGCGCAAGTCATACACCAGTTCGGGGTCAATACCGAACATCACAACCATTGCACATACGCCATGATATAGCAAAATACAGAGGCGCCGCACACCCTCTGTGCTTCACCGATGAGGTACTGGATCATGATTTTCCAGAAGGGTTTAAACCTGTGAACATCGAGGCGTACAATGAAACGACGGATCCTACCATCTGGATAGAAGACTTCATTCTTCACATCCACAAGGCTCGAGGAGATGATCTCCACGCCATTGAATACCTACCCATCAAGCTGAAAGGACCAGCCCGACACTAGCTAAACAGCCTCCCAGAGAAATCCAATGGGAGTTGGGAAGAACTTCAGGATGCTTTTAGGGCCAATTTTCAAGGGACCTATGTCCGGCCCTCGGCCACTGACGATCTAAGTCACATCATCCAACAACCCAGGGAGTCAGCCCGTAAGCTTTGGAACCGGTTTCTAACTAAGAAGAACTGAATCGTCAACTATTCAGACGCCGAAGCCTTAGCGGCCTTCCAACACAGTGTCCCGGACGAATGGCTAGCCAGACACCTCGGACAGGAAAAGCTAACGAAAGTGGCAGCCCTAACTACACTCATGACGTGCTTTTGCGCGTGCGAGGACAGCTGGTTAGCTCGTAGCAGCACCAGCAACCCTGGAACATCTGAAGTCAGGGACGGCAATGGAAATTCACAGCGTAACAAAAACAAACATTGAAATAATGCTGGAAGCCCACATGATACAGCGGTAAACGCGGGATTCAGCGGCTCCACACCCGGTGAACGGAAGAAACCATTTAAAGGCAATAAAGATGGTCCATCTAGCCTGGACAAAATATTAGATAGGCCCTGCCAAATCCATGGCACCCCAGAAAAGCCTGCAAACCTACCAACTATAATTGTTGGGTTTTCAAGTAGGTCGGCAAGCTCAAAGCGGAACACAAGGGCAAGGGAGCTCAGAGCAAAGACGAGGATGAACCTCGCCAGCCGAATACAGGGGGACAGAAGAAATTTCCACCAAACATCAAAACAGTGAACATGATATATGCCACTCATATCCCAAAGAGGGAGTGCAAGCACGCACTCCGAGATGTCTATGTCGTCGAGCCTGTCGCCCCCAAATTTAACCCATGGTCGGCCTATCCGATCACTTTCGATCGCACGGTTCACCCGACTAGTATCCGTCATGGGGGTTCGGCTGCCCTAGTGCGCGATCCAATAATCGATGGATACCATCTTACCCGAGTCCTTATGGACGGCGGCACCAGTCTCAATCTGATATATCAGGACATTATCCGCAAGACGGGGATCGACCCATCCAGAATAAAGCCAAGCAGCACAACCTTTAAAGGAGTGATACAGGGCGTCGAAGCCCGTTGCACGGGCTCTTTAACATTGGTGGTCGTATTCGGCTCTCCTGATAACTTTCGAAGCGAAGAGTTAATCTTCGATATAGCTCCATTCCAAAGTGGCTATCACGCTCTACTCCAAAGAATGGCCTTCACCCACTTTAATGTAGTCCCGCATTATGCTTATCTAAAGCTTAAAATGCCTAGACCACGTGGCATCATCATGGTCAATGGAAATATGGAGCACTCTCTCCATACAAAGGATGACACTACGGCCTTAGCAACCCAAGTCCAAAACGGCCTATTTAAGCCGGATAACCTTTCGGTCGCGGACATAACTAAACGTGTCCAGCACACGCCTCAGTGCGGCAGCTTAGATAAACTTGAGCTAGATTAACAGCTAGGCCCCCATCGACTGCCCCATATGGTGATAGCATATGTTCCTCGGGTACATGATTATGCCCTAAAAATCCCTTGGGCGACGCTGGGGGCGCACTACATATAGTCGATAGTTCGGCTCGACCCTATTCGAACTCTAAACTTATCTTGTTATGGCCACACTGGATTTCTTTTTTTCCAAGTTTCTTTTTCTTTTTACAGATGGCCATCATACTCCCCCCTTCAAGGACACATTACAGAGGAGGAAACGGCGCATACGTGCAGTAGGGACCCGCTCTAAGGTTTCTTTTTAGATTAAGACCCTGTGTAAACCTTTTTTCTCTTTCTTGTTATATACCTTTCTGGCATGTAAAATGTCCAAGAAGGTTATCGGCATTATGTGTAAGCTTACGGCTCGCCGTACTATAAAGGGATATTAATACAGTAGCTTGATTCACATTATGTTCAGGGTTTTATTCACTCACCATAAATGTTCTCTCCCCACATCGTATTGCCACATGGGCCTTGTCAATAGGGTCTATTACCAGGGGCTGTATTCAGCCCGGTATATGTCGAAAAGACTGAACACCTATAGGGAGTGTTCGACATCCTGGATGTTTGCCTTATATGAATCAGTTCCGAATCATGTCTTGGGTTAATAGTTGGGTTGCCCGACTATTGTGCTTACCCCTACATTTCCGATTGTTCGACTAGGGTGTAAAGGGAGAACTACTGCGATTGTACTTCTGGCTCGTTCGGTCAAGTACCTCAGTAGAGAAAGCCGAAAACTGACCATCATGATAGGAGAGAATCTGGTCCGCAATCCGCTGACTTAGTTTTATACTACGATCAATAGAGATCTACCCCGTGTTATACGAAGGGTTGGCTTTTTCGCCCAACCAGGTGCAATTGGATACCTTAAGTAAGGAATATCATATCCGCACCAGGGGCTAGTACCTAGCCCCACATGTCAAACTCCTACGACTAAGTGAAAGCAATAACACCGCATAGTCTGATTGCCTGGTTCGCTCCACATACACCTCCTATACAGACCAAGATGTTGGATAAAGAGTGTATATGCATATGACCGAACACCCCAGTACTATGTACATGGGTGGTTGAAGCCGACGACTGGAAACTTTTAGATTTACATAAACAGTCACACATGGGGTAAAAGCCGCTCATATTATAATAGCGCAAAAGTTATATACATCGGATTCATAAGCTTAAGTCTTTATAGACGAATACAATTACTTGAAGATAATGTCCTTCGAGCACTGGCCTTCTACAAGGCGGACGCCTTCAATGACGTCCTCAGAGTACTTCTCCATTTGCGGCGCTCCTTGCCCTCTAGCGCACCAGCAGTGGCTATATGCTCCGCCTTCATCTTCGCCCAGTGCACTTTCACACGAGCGAAGGCCATCCGAGCACCTTCTATGCAGGGCGAACGCGTCAATGCGACAACCCACGGACTCACCTCGACGAGGCGCTTCACCAATCCGAAGTAGCTACTTGGGATTAGATCAGCGGGCCATGGCCGGACTATCAAGTCCTTCATGGCCGAACCCGCCATATTGTGCAGCTCGACCAACTGCTTCATCTGGTCGTTGAGGGGCACCAGATGTTTTCGTGCATAGAACTGCGACCAAAAAAACTTCTCTGTGTCGTTCCCCTCCTGGGCTCGGAAGTACTAGGCAGCGTCAACACTGCTCCTTGGAAGATGAGCAAACACGCCTCGAGAACTCCGTAACCGTGTCAGCCCAAGATACTTCTGCCCTCCGAAGATGCTCTGTAAGAGAAAGGTCTTACCAGATGCTATCTGTCGCGCCTGCTTGATTTCCTCACAGGCGCTGCGCGCCTCGCCTCGCGCATCCTGGGCAGTCTTCACTGCCGCAGTAAGCTCGGACGCTTGTTCCGAAGTCTTCTTTTCCAATGCCTCACATTTGACAATGGCATCTTTGAGCTCATCCTCGACTTCGAACACCTGAGCCTGGTGCTTCTTCCACGCGGCCTTTTCGGCCTGTAGTTCAGCAACCGCTTTGTTAGCGGCCGCCTAGCTCGCCTTGGCCTCCTTCTTGGCCTTCGCGAGCTCGCCCTTGAGGGCTTCGAGCTCAGTGGCGCCAACTTTTTAATACAGAATATAATAAAAGAGTTTATATCCATACTCAATTCACATTATTAGTCTTCTTGACATTTAAATCCGCACACCTTGCGTTTCATCTAAACGCTGGTTGACGCGGTCAAGGTCCGCATTGGCCGGCAACAGCTTACGATTTAGTTCGGCAACTTCTGCATCTCGTGCAGTTGCCGAAACTAGCGAAGCCTGTTGAAATACAAGAAAACATACAATTCAGCTCTAGAATATGCTATACTATGGACACTTCGTCCGATTCTGTTCCGAATCACACAAAGCATCAGGGGCTACTGACTGTATATGTGTATTTAAAACAAATAAAGTTCCATAAAGAACATTACATTGCTTACCTCAAAGCTCGTTCATAGGCTGTTGAAGGCTTCATTCAGTCTGCCCTTGACGGACTGAATCTTCTTCATCACCGCACCCATCACGGTGCGGTGCTCCTCCATGATGGAAGCACTTTCTAGTGCTCCCTCCATAGGGTCCGGCGCCTCCGGATTATCTTTGGGCGCCGTTGTATCCACCACCGCCTGGGGTGTCTGGTCTTCGGACCCCAGAGCCGCACTAGGCTCTGGGTCAATGTTCAGGAGGGCCCCGGATTGTTTGGTCCGTCCATCTTCGGCCTCCATGGGGGTTGCTTCCCCATGGTTAGCGGCGGTTGAGGTATTACACCCGGTCGCCCCTTCACCTGCCCCGCCCTCATCTCCTTGGGAGGAGGACACCCGCTGGGAGGACACTTCGGTGTCCCCGCCGATCATGGGCGAAGGAGCTCGGACCGGCGGATCACTCTCCGTCTCTACGGGCGCTAGAGAGTTCCCCTAAGGAGGCGTCAAGGTGTCCTCCGGGAGGGCTGTAGGTCAGCAGGTGAGAAATACTAAGTAAGCATAAAAAATGCTAAACAAACAAAGGTGCAGCAATTAATCCAAATAAACTTATGTTTCGGGCAGGGGTTTCTCCCTGGGCTTCACCACGAAGCTATTTTCGGATGAATCCGAACTAGTAGCGAGGTTCAGCTTCCTCCGAGGTGCAGCCGTGCCCGCGTCAGCAGCGGCCCCCCTCTTTGTCTCTTTGCCTTGCGTAAGGAGCTCTTCCTCTTCCTCGTCATCCACCTCCTCTTCGGAGGAGAGGATGTTGATCTTCTCGGACTTCTCGTCCGTAGGGTGGGGGCTATCTCCGCCTCCCTTGCCCTTCTTCTTGGGCTTCTTGACCGGCGCCTTGTATGGCGCCGGGACCAGCATCGCCGTTAGTCGAGGAGATTTTGGGTCTTCGGGCAAAGGTGCTGGACACTTGATCCGGGTCGCCTTCTTCGTCTAGCCCTGTATATCACGCAAAAACTCCAATTCCTATTATCATTGAATAAGTAAGGGGATATATGTTCGGCGAAATTTTCTATTACCTCTGGGGCGGAGACCGCAGTGCTGTAGCCCGTGTCCTTGGTTTCTTCTGGCCACTCCTTCTGGATCTTGAAGAGATGCTTCCATATCTCTTTGTGTGTAAAGCCAAAGAGATGCTTCAAAGGCTTATCTCCTGCCAGATCAAACTCACATAGGGAGGAGTCCCGGCTTTGGCAAGGAAGGACAAGCCGGGCCAGGATTACCCGGACCATTGAAGAGAGCTAGTGCCCCTTGGAAATCACGTCGGACACGCGGCTCTGGAGTGTCGTCACCTCAACTTGAGACCCACAGTCTAGACCCTTTTTGGTCCAGGAGGTCAACCTCTCTAGGGGTCCAGATCTGAAAGCAGGTTCCACCGCCCATTTGGCCTCGCGGGGTTCGATGATATAAAACCAATCCTGCTACTAGACCTTGTTCGTCTCTACGAACGACCCTTTTGGCCAAATCACATTCGGGAGCTTGCTAATCATAGTGCCCCCGCACTCCGCGTGCTACCTAGCCACCACCTTCGGCTTTACGTTGAAGGTTTTAAGCCATATGCCGAAGTGTGGAGGGATGCGGAGGAAAGCTTCACACACCACTATGAAAGCGGAGATGTGAAGGATTGATTACGGGGCTAGATCATGGAAATGTAGTCCGTAGAAGAATAGCAGACCCCGACCAAAGGGGTGAAGCAGAAACCCTAGCCTCCTAACAAAGTGTGAAGTGAACACTACTCTCTCGCCCGCCTCTGGGACGGGGATCACCTGGCCCGTGGCGGGGACTTGGTGCACGATTTCGGCGGCGAGATAGCCTGCACTCCGAAGAACCTCCACGATTTTCTCAGTGACCGTGGAGGCCTCCCACTTGCCTTTGGCACCGGATCCAGCCATTGCTGGGGAAGGGAGTAGTGGTGGAGGAACGGAAGGCGGTGGGTGCAAGAGATGAGGATGCTGGGGCTAGGGGAGTAGGAGAGCTCGAGCTTGAGGAAAGCGTGGGGCAGATGAAAGGGATTGGTATCCTTTTATAACGCTGTGAATACAGAACGTCCCCCCACTTTAGACATAAACCTCGCCGGTTCCCAAATCAATCGTGCGTAATGCGCGGTGTGGATGCTCACGTGTCAATGAGGATATACCTCGAAATGTGAAAGTAGGACCAAATAAAACGGTTCGATATGTTAGAAGGGATGGACGCGACGCTTCACCAAAAATTTGTCAGTAAAGACACACTATTCATTTTCTTTTAAGAGCCTTGCCTTCGAGGCTAAGGGTTGTACTAACCTTGCAGAGCCGAACACAATACACCTTTTTGCAGAAGATATATTCGGAAGAAGGAACCCGCCTTGCAATGTCGAAGACAATACGGACGCCGAACTCATCGTCATCAAAGACATGTTCAAGGTCTACTGAGGGAGTCCTGAATCGAGGGGTCCTCGGGTGGCCAGATAACTCTTGGTGGGCCGGACTGGTGGGCCGTGAAGATCACGGTCGATGATCGTCTCTCGTATGTGTATAGGACTCCTGTACTCGTGTAGTGGCAAGTTTTAGGTTCGGGTGTAATATTTCCTTCCTCTGCAAGATGGTTATGTAGAAACCCTAGGCCCCTCAGGTGTGTATATAAACTGGAGGGTTTAGTCTGTAGAGGCTAATAGAGAATCACAAATCCTCATAGGCTAGACTTTAGGGTTTAGCCAATATGATCTCGTGGTAGATCAACTCTTGTATTCATATTCATCCATATTAGTATAGCAGGAACTAGGGTATTATCTTGATCGAGAGGGCCTGAACCTGGGTAAACATCGTGTCCCCAGCCTCATGTTACCATCAATCCTCAGACGCATAGTTCGGGACCCCCCTACCCGAGATCCTCTAGTTTTCACAACAACATGCCCCGATAGGCATCGCGCCTTTCTTCATCAACAATTATCGGTTAGTATCGGTTGATATTAAGTTTTTGCTTCTTCACATGAGATGTGCTATTCTTGAAATGTTAGTTTATCTTGTTTTCTTGTTGTTTTAAAAAAATACGTAGATCCAAAAGTTTTTTTAAATAAAATGGAGCCCCCAAATAGTTGCCAGGGAAGCTAAGTAAGCGACATTCACATTCCATCAACGAAGCTCTTTCCTGGCGCTGTTGCTCTAGTGCTTCACTTATATCTTTTTGAGCACGGTGTGATTTATTATTTTTGAAGAAAATATCTCATGCTTCGCTTAGATTACTTGAGAGAAGAAAATATCATGCTCATGATCTTCATTTATATCTTCTTGGAGTAGCTTGTCATTTACTCTTCTGCTGCACTTATATCCTATGAGTAAATTCTTGAATAAATTGAATGTCATGAAGTTGAAATCATATCATTCCTAGTGGTAGCTTCACGTTGTGTTTAGAAAGGGAAAACTTTTGAGGCTTGACAATCATAATATTGGTCATACAAGCAATTCACGAATAATTAGTATAAGGAAGAGAACTTTCACATGCAAATACACTATCTTGGAAATCTTTTATGACTCTGAGCCCCCATCAATATATTATATGCCAAAATTGTTGACGTTGGACAAGGAAGACAACGTAATGGTTTATGTTTGTTCATATTCACATAGAAGTTATATTGTGATAGATCCTTCAACATGTGGTGCTTGCCACCCTATCTTTGCCAGCCAAAAATTCCGCACCAAGTAGAGATACTACTTGTGCATCGAAAAACCCTTAAACCCAAATCTTATCTTCAAGAGTCCACCATACCTACCTAAGGATTGAGCAAGATCCTTCAAGTAAGTTGTCATCGATGAAAAAGGCAATGAAAATTGCTTCTAAAAGTGTTAGATCATTTAGTGTAAGAGAAAATTGAGCGTTGTATGAACTTGTGATGGCAAACAATAAAAGCGACAGAATGCATAATAAAGGTTGCTATCATAAGGGGCAATATAACGTGATGTTATTTTGCACTAAGGGATCGAGCATACACACAAATAAGGGCATCGCAACCTCTGCTTCCCTCTGTGACGGGCCTATCTTTTACTTTTCAGTATTTACTTTTATGCAAAGAGTCAAAGTTTTTCTCTCCTTTTAATTTTTCTCTTTTGGCAAGCATCATGTGGTGAGGAAAGATCTACGCACATATGTCCAGATGAATATGGGTAGCATGAGTTATTATTGTTGACATCACCCAAAGGTGAATACGTTGGGAGGCGAAATTACAAGCACGTATCTTTCTATGTGTCCGGTTGAAACGTTTTGCTCATGTGTACACGGTGAGTGTTAGCAATCATAAAAGACTATACAATGGTTGAGTATGTGGAGCTCTTACTTAAACTCTGTTGACTAATTTGAATTACAATTGCCTGGTGACTGAGAACATAGGTTGTTGAGTTTGAAGAGAATTCATTGTTTGAACTTTAACAAGTGAATTGGTTGCTACTCTAACATGAGAAGTTTTATAGGAAAGAATTGTTGTTATGATGCTAGGAAAAGTGATTGAAATTTCCATTGATCAAACTTGTACACTTTGCTAGCATTCACACTTCATAAATTATTTCGTTTATCATTTACCTACTCGAGGACGAGTAGGAATTAAGCTTGGTGATGCTGATACATCTCCAACGTATCTATATTTCTGAAGTATTCATGCTGTTTTATTATCATTCTTGGATGTTTTACAATCATTTTATAGCAACTTTATATAATTTTTTGGGACTAACCTATTGACCCAGTGCCCAGTGTCAGTTGCTGCTTTTTGCTTGTTTTTTACATAGCAGGAAATCATTATCGAACGGATTCCAAACACCGCGAAACTTTTTGGATATTTTTTATGGACCATAACACCCAGATGGGCTAGAGCCACCCAGGTGGGTTGTGCCCACTTCGGTGGCCTCCCGCACCCCCTCTTTACCCTATAAATTCCCAAATATTCTGAAAACCCTCGGGGTGCACCTAGATCAGGAGTTCCGCCGCCGCAAGGCTTTGTAGTCCATGAGATCCAATCTAGAGCCCTTTCCGGCACTCTACCGGAGGGGGAAACCATCACCAGTGGCCATCTTCATCATCCCGGCGGCCACCATGATGAGGAGGGAGTAGTCCACCCTTGGGGCTGAGAGTTTGTACCAGTAGCTATGTGTTTAATCATTCTCTCTCGTGTTCTTGAGATGAACAATCTTTATGTATCGCTGACTTTGTTAATATAGTCAGATCATATGGTGTTTTCCCCTCTCTATCTAGTTGTGATGAATTGAGTTTTTGCCTTTGAGATTTCATTGTTATCAGATTGAATACTTTTATGGATTTGAGAACACTTGATATATGTCTTGCAATTGAATACTCATGGTGACAATGGGGTATCATATTGATTCACTTGATATGTGTTTTGGCACTCAATTTGCGGATTCCTGCGGTGACATTGGGGTAATCTATGCATAGGGTTTGATTTACGTTCTTGTCTTTGTTTCTCCGTAGAAATCTTGGGGCACTCTTTGAGGTTCTTTGTGTTGGATTGAGTATTATGAATCTGAATTTGTTTTGGTGTTATTTTAGTACGAACTCTTGATAGGTCGATCAGAAAAAATAACTTCTGTTATTTTAGTACGAACTCTTGATTTGATCGATTGGAAAGAATAACTTGTGTTATTTTAGTATGAACTCTTGGATAGATCGATCGGAAAGAATAGCTACAAACAACTCCTTCTTATGGTCTCTACTAGATAGGAACTTTGGAGTGATTCCTCATCGCACTTTGAGGGGTCGTTATATGATCCAATTATATTAGCACTGTTGAGAGATTGCACTAGCGAAAGTACGAACCCTAGGCCTCATTTTCAAGCATTGCAATACCGTTTTTGCTCCGTTTTATCACTTGGTACCTTGCTATTTTTTATTGTTATTATTACAAATCAATATCTACTATCCATATTACACTTGTATCACCATCTCTTCGCCGAACTAGTGCACATATACAATTTACCATTGTATTTGGTGTGTTGGGGACACAAGAGACTTTTTATTATTTGGTTGCATGGTTGTTTGAGAGAGACCATCTTCATCCCACACCTCCCACGGATTGATAAACCTCAGGTCATCTACTTGAGGGAAATTTTCTATTGTCCTACAAGACTCCGCGCTTGGAGGCCCAACACGAGTCTACAAGAACAAGTTGTGTAGTAGACATCACCCACGGGTCCAAGAAATCCACCTCCTCACAAAGCCTCGGTTCTGCAAACCCTCTAAAAGGAATTCCCTGGATGGCGTGTCAAAAGCCTTTGAGATATCAATTTTCATAAGCACCACTATATTCTTCTTTTGATACAGCATCTTAGTAGTATGCGTTATGTAAAAACTTGAAGTTTTCGTGTGTGCTTCGGTTGGTGATAAAAGCACTTTGTGCTTGGGAAACAATGTCCGGTAGCAGGGGCTTCAAACGAACTGCCAACACTTTGGTAGTACCAAATTTACTGTGAAGAGTCAATATAAAATTGAGTTGTAAGAAAGTCTGTAATTGTTTTATAAAATTTTATAGTGTTTCTATCAAATCTCCTCCTTGTAATAGTGGGTGGTAAAACAGTCTATCATATTTACTACTAAGCACCAATTGTATTACCATTAAAAGCCAACCAAAAAATGAGTCATAACACAACGTAGCTTATTTGCTATACGCATAATGTTTTACTATCAAATCTCATTCCTGATTTGAGTTGTAGAATAGTTTTTTACTAGTTTACAATGACTACAAGTTCTTCGTTCTTTACAATCAAATTAGGTTGAGTATAACTTGTAAGAGTAAGTATTACCATCATATACATGCAAATTATAAGCAAGCTAGGGCTGAGGGTTGCGTCATAAAGAGTAACACCATAACCATAAGGTGTTGTCCTTTTACAGACAATTTCGAGGTTTACGAGAAGGTGAGTCGGGTGCAAGAGCTAGTAACTGAGCTAATTTTAGATCGAGTTGTAAGGTAATTTTAAGATATACTAGAAGGTGTTTGGCAAGGATTTTACAAAAGGTCATTGGGTAAATAGGTAGCACCGGTGGGGCGGAGGGAGTAACGAATTTAGTTTCATTAAAAAATATGTTAGGGATTTTACTACAAGAAGAAAGATTATTAATTGGTTTAGCCAAGCGGTGCGTTTAGCCTGCGTGGAGTGTAAGACAACCGTTTTACGCTCACGCTACAACCCAATAATAGAATTACAATTATGTAATAAGATAAGAAGTTGATCATAGTTTGCTACTTTACCACTTCAATTATGCTTTACTAAAAATGTCCAAATCTATTATAAAAGTTCATAAGAAGTACAAAACACACCAAACATAATAACATACTTTATCAATGATTTTGCAGTACCAAACAACCACTGCCACCATCAGAAAGAGTTGTTGACGCACTGTTGTCGTTGCTTCCCTTCCACGGCATACTAAACATCAAGTAGTGCAGCTTCAAGATTGACGAACAAAAGCACATATGTTCCAACGATGGTATGTCAACTCATGTTAGGAAAATAGGTTGTCTAGCCTAGGTTTTGACCTCTAGCGACATGTGGACATAGCCACCTTTCTAAACAATCCAACCACTAATGGAAAAAACCAAGGAATAATATGAAGCTTGAACTTGTCCATGATGGTAGCATCTTGTAAAAAATATGACTCTATTGAGATATGGGTAGGATTAGGATTGAGATAAGATAATTGGTTATTTCCTAATGAGGACACAAAGGTTTGTTTTGTCTTGATTCATTAGTTAAAAGAGAGTTAAAACGACGAGAGTTGCAAGCCACAGATGGAAAAAGTGGATGTTGCAATAGTGTAGCGCGGATGTCGCAACACGTTATGGATCAAACACATCATCACGACATTATCACGACATGATTTAACGAACTAATGGTACAAAGCTAAGGGCATCTCCAATACTCTTGTTGGTCAAAATTGTCCATGTCATCAGCTAATAAGTTATCACTATTACAATGGAAAGTTATCCAATAACAAGTGAGAGAATAAATGTGATTGCTTTCACCTTGGATCCTGTGTAGAGGTAGTATTGTTTTCTCACCTCATTCATTTTATGATAATTATCAATCATTTTATCCCCTTCCCCTCGGAATCTAGAGAAAACTCTTCCCCAAGTTTCACAAATGAGCCTATGGATTCACCATTCAAGCCGCACAGGAAGTCGGGCGAGAGGGAAATCCCGACAACTTTGCGCTGTCTAGTAGTTTGAGTTAGGGTTTTTTAGTCCTCGCATGTGCGACACGGGAAGATGGCGGCGCTTCTTCTGTGAGTTTGTCTTTTGGAATATTATCCACCTCGAGTTTGTCCATGTTGACGTAGTTGACTGATCTCTGGCATAGATTCTTGTTGTCTCCTTGGGGCAGTGAGGTCAGGGTTTCTTGTCGTGCATGCACGACGACATGCTTTTAATGTCAATGGCTTTAGATCTTTTCAAGGGTTCAACGGTGATGACTATGGGTCTAGAGCACTGGTCCTTATGGGGCACGTGCATGAAGACTTCCTGGATGTCATCGACAATGTCAAGCCGGCTCTATAGGGGAGTGGCGACGACTGCGCATGAGCGGCTCGTTCTGATTGCGGTAGTGGTCATGCGTTGGTCTAGAGACCTACTTCCTCTCAGCTAGGAAGGTGTACGGTCTCGAGTGCAGGGGTTTGTACCAAGCATTAATTTTCCCTCAAAGTGGATGACATTATGGTTTATCGAACCAGTAGGAGCTTGTGATGTAGCTAGTGATAAATACATGCACACACAAATACAAAATTACCTTCTCCCCAGCAAAACTAGTAGGATTGTTAGTCTCTTGAGACTTGCTAGTTACAAGGATTAAATATAGGTGTGTCTGGAAGATTTTAGTTGCGATGAAAATAAATAAAGGCAAGAACTATAAAAAAAGGTCGATTAAGGTTGAAAGCAAAGGGAGAAAATGGAATGGGGTGTAAGAAATATGCCCCGGAGGCAATAATATCATATTATTATATTTGTATTTTGATAAGTAAGAGTTTATACTTCATGTTATAATTGGCATGATCCTGGAATATGTGATTTAGTGGAAAACTCGTATGCACGTGTGGAATGATAAACGGTAAAGCATAGCTTCCCAGTCTTGCCTCTAAGATTGGATCAATTGTTGTTGGTGATCATGTTTTTTGGATCTTAGGATATCATTAAGTGTAACAGTAGTCCTACAACAACATTGAGAGTGTGACGCTAGAAGAAAGATCATATATTTGAATTGACCCAAACTTGTTTGTTGTACTTTGAGATAATATTTTCTAAAATAAATTGTTATAACACAAAGTGTCACTATGTGTATTTAGTTCCTGATACGTCCAAAACATATCTATAATTTCTGCTTGCTCCATGCCTCTTTTGTGTGATATTGCTATGATATTTATGCACTTCCATACACTTTTGATCATATTTGGACTAACCTATTAACTCAGTGCACCACAGTGCCAGTTCCTGTTTTCTGCTGTTTTTCTATTTCAGGTTTTCCCCATATTAAAAGTGCCCTAAAAATTCCGGGAAAAATACAGGAAAAATCAGTGTGTCGGGAGTTTCCGGAAAAACCAAGGCAGGGCCAGAGGGGAGCCTGGGGTGGCCCAGGCGGCCACCCGGCGCGGCCCCACCCCTGGCCGCGCCAGGGGGGCGCCTGGGGCCCCACCTCCGCCTCTGGTGACCCCCTTTGGCATATATATTGCACGCGTCCCGAAACCCTCGAGGACGGAACCCTTTTTCGCGATCTCATCTCTGTTCCGCCGCCGCCGCGCTTCCAAGATCGGGAGCACCAGGAGAACTCTTCCCGGCACCCTGCCGGAGGGGAGAACCACCACCGGGAGCTTCTCCACCACCATGGACGCTTCCCGGATGAGTTGTGAGTAGTCTCCCTTGGACCATGGGTCCATGACTAGTAGCTATGTGATGTTCTCCTCCCCTCTTTGTTCTTCACCGATTAGACCTCGTGAGCTGCCCTACATGATTGAGGCACATATGTAATCTTTATGCTGTTGCTCTGCTGAGTTTGCTGGGATCCGATGGATTATGAGATTATGTTCAGATTGTGTGTGAGTAATATATTTGATTCACCTCTTTTATATTTATGTTCTTGAGTAATTCTTGCATGTTCTCCGTTGCTATTTATTGCTTTGGCCGAGTATTAGGTAGTAACTCCAAGAGGGAACGTTATGCTTGATTGTGGGTTCATGCCCCTCAATGACTAGCTTAAGTGACAGAAACATGAGTCTAGGGGATGTGCTGTTGCCACAAGGGGGAAAACAACGGTGCTTGTACTTGCGGGTGCAAGGATTGTTTACTTTACGTACAGTTCTTTTAATGCAGTTGTCTGTTGCTTTGAGTTTACACTTTCGGTGGGACTCGCAACTTAATACCAGCGAGATGTTCTGGATAGATATCTCAAGGTGGATGATTAGTAGTAGATGCAGATGGATTTCGGTCTACTTGCCTTGGCGTACCGCCCATGCTTTTGAGCCTCTACCTTTCTTTGCAGCATAGTTAGCATTGGTTTGCGCACATAATCCTGTCAATTGCCCAGCTGTAATTTGTTTACCTCGCTTAGCTGTTTTATCGTCTTTTGGGAGAGAGACATCACTAGTGAACAGCATGGGACTCCGGTCCATATTACCATCACTGATCACACCCGCTATTTACTTCCTTTTCTTATTTCCTAGTTGCAGTCATACCTATCACTATTATCTCTTGCGTTTGATCCTTTGTAAACGACAAGGCCGGAGGGATTGACAACCTCTCTGTACTCGTTGGGAGCAAAGTTATTTGTATCTGTGTGCAGGTCATGTCAAGCAAAAGTTTCTGGCGCTATTGACACCTTCTTGTCGACCCTCGGAGTCTCACGGGATTCGATCCTTGGTATGTTTGCCAAGGGAAATTTGCCGCTACGCTACATCTCAGACCATCCACTTGGGGTAACCAACGAGGGGCGTGAAGCCATCAAGCAAGTTTCTGGCGCCGTTGCCGGGGACTCCACTCTTCAAGATAGGGGAGTTGCACGCTATCTTTTATCTTTGCTTTTTAGTCTTGTTAGTTTACCTTTCAGTTTTTGCTTTAGTGTCCTTTATCAAAAATCACAAAATAGTTATCTTGCTTGCTGCTGCTATGGGTTCCACCGAGAACACCAAGTTGTGTGACTTCACTAGTCATAACAACGATGACTTTATCTGCACGCCTATTACTACACCTGCCACTTCAGCACCCTCTTATGAGATTAAACCTGCTTTACTGAACCTAGTTATGAAAGATCAATTCTTCGGTGCTGGAGATGATGCTGCTTTGCATTTAAATAATTTTGTTGAACTCTGTGATATGCAAAAGTACCAAGAAATAGATGGTAATATTGTTAAGCTTAAGCTTTTTCCTTTCTCCTTGAGAGGAGGAGCTAAAATCTGGTTTCAATCCTTGCCTAGCAATAGCATAGATTCTTGGGACAAGTGCAAGGATGCCTTTATTGGGAAGTACTATCCCCCTGCTAAAATTATCCAACTAAGGAGTAACATAATGAATTTTAAACAATTGGATAATGAACACGTTGCCCAAGCTTGGGAACGCATGAAATCTCTTGTCAAGAACTGCCCTACTCATGGTTTGACTACTTGGATGGTTATCCAAACTTTTTATGCAGGATTGAACTTTACCTCGCGGAACTTGTTAGATTCGGCCGCGGGAGGAACCTTTATGTCAACTACACTTGGTGCTGCCACGAGGCTTCTCGATGAGATGATGACCAACTATTCCCAATGGCACACCGAACGCGCTCCAATAGGTAGGAAGCTAAACTCTGTCGAGGAGATTTCCTCCCTAAATGAAAAAGTTGACTTGATCATGTCTCTACTTTCCAAGCAATCTCCTATTGATCCTCATGATGTTCCTTTGAATTCTTTGATTGCTCAAGATCAAGTAGATGTGAACTTTATCTCTAGAAACAATTTCAATAACAATGCTTATAGGAGTAATTTTGGTAGCAACCCTAGACCGTTCCCCTCTAATTCCTATGGGAACAACAATGCTTATCCTAATGCCAAGAACTCCACTTCTGAACTAGAGATTATGCTTAAAGACTTTATCACTACCCAAAAAGCCTTCAATAAGAGTGTAGAAGAAAAACTAGCGAAACTAGATAATCTCTCTTCGAAGGTAGACAATTTAGCCCATGAGGTAGAATTGCTTAAAATTAGAACTTCCCCTCTTGAGGAGAGGAAGACCACTCCTATGAATGCTATTCAAGTGTAAATTAATGAAAACATTAGGATGATGGCTAAACTTAAAGAGAGATGGGCTAGAGAAAAGGAGGAAGAAGATAGAATTAAGAGCCTTCCTACCCACCACACTGTTGCTACTATCCAAGTTGTTGAGGATATCCAAACTCTTAGCACCCAATGCACTCCTGGTCCCATTGGACCTATTAATGGTGATGCTATGACCTCAACTGTAGAAACTCCTATAACCATAGAAGCTACCAAACAAGTGAGCCTAAAGGACACCACTACCACTTTACTTGATAGTAGTGACCTTGATTTTGATAATTGCACCCTTTCTGAAGTTATTGATTTTCTTCACAAGATGTCTAAAGATCCCCACACTAGCACACTTAATCTTGCCTTCACGGAGCATATCACTAATGCTCTCATCAAAGCTAGGGAGGAAAAGCTTAGGGTAGAAGCCTCCATACCTAGAAAGCTAGAAGATGGTTGGGATCCTATGATTAAAATTAAGTTGAATAACTTCTCTTGCTATGCTTTATGTGATGTTGGAGCTAGTACCTTCGTTATGCCCAAAAGAATATATGATATGCTTAAATTGAAACCTTTTGATCCTTGTTCTTTTGGTGTTCGTCTTGTTGATTCTTCCGTAAAGAAACCTTTGGGGAGGATCAACGATGTTCTTATCATTGTCAATGACAATTATGTTCCCGTTGATTTTACTATTATGGATATTGAATGTGAACCTTCTTGTCCAATTATTTTGGGACGTCCTTTTCTACGCACCGTTGGTGCTATCATTGACATGAAAGAGGGGAATATAAAATTCCAATTCCCTCTCAAGAAAGGAATGGAACACTTCCCTAGAAAGAAGATTAAGTTACCTTTTGAGTCTGTTATACGGGCTAGCTATTCTTTTACTCTTGATAAAACTTGATCTTCTCTCTTTGCATTATGCCTAGCTTAAAGGCATAAAAGAAAGCGCTTTTGGGAGGCAGCCCACAACGAATAAAATTTTATTTTGCTTTTGTTGTGTCTTGATGTTTGTTACTACAGTAGCATCATCATTGTATCTTTTCTTTTCAGCTTTGTGCCAAGTTTAGCATCTGATTGCAAGAAAGTTCAAAAGTTGTGACGTGCTGTCCAGGAAACAGATTTTGTCCTTGGATAGAAAAATTCGTATAAAATCAACAGATCATCTTTTTGGTCTGAATTTATTTGACAGCGTGCTCTATACAATTGGCTTTCGGGCGTCTGTTCTGAGTTTTTTTATTTGAGTTGCGTAAGTGCCCCGAAAAAATTATTTACTACCTGCTGGTCTGTTTTTCACAGATTCTGTCCTATTTTGCCTTTTCTTCGTTTTGCAAACCTTAAGTTTGCTTTTTCTTTGCAAAATCCTTTCGGCAATCTTGAGAAACAGTAGCTCTTCAAGATTATCCTTATTTCCAGCAGGGAAAAGTTATTTTATTATGGGTACTAACCTCGCTAATCAGATTATGATGAGTTATGTATGAAGGGAGTTTTCAAGTGTGCGAGGGAAGATGATAAAAAGATTCAGGAGGGTCAAACGCTCAAGCTTGGGGATGCCCCCGTGCACCCCCAAGAAATATTCAAGAAGACTCAAGCGTCTAAGATTGGGGATGCCCCCGTGCATCCTCTTCTCCATCAACAATTATCAGTTCGTCTTTCGTTCCACTATATTTTAATCACTTCATGCGTTATGTGCTATGCTTGGAGCGTCTTGCTCTTAGTTTCCTTTTTAGTTTTCTTTAGCTTTGCTTGCTGTTCATAACGAGTTAGAACCCAGCTTTCTTTGTGTGGGAGAGAAACACGCTCCACTTCAACCTAGAACACAACATAGGATTTTCATGCTTATCTTTGTTGTGTGTGTTCTTTGTCTTTCAATAGCTACTGTCATGTTTAGCTCTTAGTTTTCATGCTTTTCTTTTTTAAAGAGCTTTTGTTTAGTTGGTTGCTGAACCCTCTTGAGTTTTCATGTTTATCTTGTTAAGAGAGTTTGTCTGTTGCACTAAGTTGTGTGTCTCAACTTAAAGTAGGTAATTGAGGTTGCTATTTAATTTTAGTAGTAACTTGCAATGGTTTTGAGGTATTGCCATGAGTAATGTCTGAACTTTTGGTGTCAAGAGCTTTAGCCTATTAGTGATAGATGTCGTATTTTGGGCAATCCGTGTTTTTTTCGAAAACCTACAAAATAGTTGAGAACTTTAGCTACTAAATGGATCACTAATCTTTGGAGGGATCGAATATTAGAGTACACTCACGTACCATGGGTCGAGGATGCGCAAGGGTAACCAAACCCCCATACACACCTCCTCGGGGTACTTGTCTCTTTGTGAACCTCCTAATTAGATTGAGAGTTACCGATAATAAGTGCATGAGTTCTTCGGACTAATGTGAGTATTCGAAAGTTGACACTTCCACCTATCCATATTTTTCTAGCCTCTTCGGTACCGTGCATTGCCCTTTCTCACCTCGAGAGTTGGCGCATACTTCGCCGGTGCATCCAAATCCTTGGCACGATACGCTCTGTCATCATAAGCCTCATTATATCCTTCCTCAAAACAGCCACCATACCTACCTATTAAGGCATTTCCATAGCCTTTCCGAGATACACAGCCATGCAACATCCATCTTCTCATGACTTGATCTTCATGGCATACATGCTTTTTGCTTGATCGATGAGCCGCATGCTAGTTGGGCCTTGCCCTAATCATTGCTACATGACGCGCTAGTATCATTGCATATCCTGCTACACTGGCAGAGGCATACATTTGCATACATCATGATAGTTTCATTTTCTTTATGTTGAGTACTTTTGTAAAGTGTGAAAGATCTTCTATACCTCTTGTAATACATAGAGTGTTGCCCCTAAAGTGAGGAAAAGATCCCAAAGAGGACAAATCAAAAGATCCCAAAGAGGACAAAATCAAAAGATCCCAAAGAGGACAAATGAGAGATAAATAGAAATAGCCATTGAGGCCACAAAAGAATAAAAAAATAGAAAAAAGAAAAAAAGAAATAAAAAGAGAGAAGGGGGCACACTACTATTTCCTTTTGAGAGATCCACACTCGTACTCCATCTTATACCTTGTACTCCATAGAGATTATTATTTATCAATATAGCTATGTGGGGACCTTTACACTATAGAACTTGGCTTGTATATTCCAATGATGAGCCTCCTCAAAAGAGCTCTAGGTCTTCTTGAGCAAGCAAGTTGGATGCACCCCCACTAGTTCCATTGGAGAGCTTACCTTAGCTCATATGTGCATCCGTTGCATGGCAATCCCTACTCCTCAAATCATATCTATCATTTGGCTTTCTCTCGCCGATGATTGTCCTCATTGATGTGAGCCTTTCACACCTTTTTGTCTTCCCCCTCTATCATTTTTCTCTCTTTGCCATCCTAAGTGTCGACTTTCTTGCTTACGCTCATACATTGCATGAGTGCTCAAAATATCGAAAGGGAGTGGATCATTTTGACTTGTACCTGGCTGACGGTCTGGGGATGAGTCAAGATAAGATTCCAAAGAAGACCAAGTGTGAAACTTTAGTAGATTAAGTTCTCAACAATACAAAAACTATGTTTTACTCTCTCATATATCCCTATCCCCTTTCTTGCACGCAAACACCATTTGGAGACATTCGAGTCACGGACAGCGAGAGCTCTTGCACCTTTATGTTCTTATATTACTTGTTACAATGCTAATATAGAATCTTGCTTGTTATGACTTGAATTGGATTACATGCCTTGATTACTTTACTTGAAAGTTCTTATATGGTTGATAGCATGTCACCACAGAAATTATGCTTGTTATCATTTACCTACTCGAGGACGAGCAGGAATTAAGCTTGGGGATGTTGATACGTCCAAAACGTATCTATAATTTCTGCTTGCTCCATGCCTCTTTTGTGTGATATTGCTATGATATTTATGCACTTCCATACACTTTTGATCATATTTGGACTAACATATTAACTCAGTGCACCACAGTGCCAGTTCCTATTTTCTACTGTTTTTCTATTTTAGGTTTTCCCCATATTAAAAGTGCCCTAAAAATTCCGGGAAAAATACAGGAAAAATCAGCGTGTCGGGAGCTTCCCGAAAAACCAAGGCAGGGCCAGAGGGGAGACTGGGGTGGCCCAGGCGGCCACCCGGCGCGGCCCCACCCCTGGCCGCGGCCAGGGGGGGCCTGGGGCCCCACCTCCGCCTCTGGTGACCCCCTTTGGCATATATATTGCACGCGTCCCGAAACCCTCGAGGATGGAACCCTTTTTCGCGATCTCATCTCTGTTCCGCCGCCGCCGCGCTTCCAAGATCGGGAGCACCAAGAGAACTCTTCCCGACACCCTGCCGGAGGGGAGAACCACCACGGGGAGCTTCTCCACCACCATGGACGCTTCCCAGATGAGTTGTGAGTAGTCTCCCTTGGACCATGGGTCCATGACCAGTAGCTATGTGATGTTCTCCTCCCCTCTTTGTTCTTCATCGATTAGACCTCGTGAGCTGCCCTACATGATCGAGGCACATATGTAATCTTTATGCTGTTGCTCTACTGAGTTTGCTGGGATCCGATGGATTATGAGATTATGTTCAGATTGTGTGTGAGTAATATATTTGATTCACCTCTTTTATATTTATGTTCTTGAGTAATTCTTGCATGTTCTCCGTTGCTATTTATTGCTTTGGCCGTGTAGTAGGTAGTAACTCCAAGAGGGAACGTTATGCTTGATTGTGGGTTCATGCCCCTCGATGACTAGCTTTGAGTGACAGAAACGTGAGTCTAGGGGATGTGATGTTGCCACAAGGGGGAAAACAACGGTGCTTGTACTTGCGGGTGCAAGGATTGTTTACTTTACGCAAAGTTCTTTTAATGCAGTTGTCTGTTGCTTTGAGTTTACACTTTGGGTGGGACTCGCAACTTAATACCAGCGAGATGTTCTGGATAGATATCTCAAGGTGGATGATTAGTAGTAGATGCAGATGGATTTTGGTCTACTTGCCTTGGCGTACCGCCCATGCTTTTGAGCCTCTACCTTTCTTTGCAGCATAGTTAGCATTGGTTTGCGCACATAATCCTGTCAATTGCCCAGCTGTAATTTGTTTACCTCGCTTAGCTGTTTTATCGTCTTTTGGGAGAGAGACATCACTAGTGAACAGAATGGGACTCCGGTCCATATTACCATCACTGATCACACCCGCTATTTACTTCCTGTTCTTATTTCCTAGTTGCAGTCATACCTATCACTATTATCTCTTGCGCTTGATCCTTTGTAAACGACAAGGCCGGAGGGATTGACAACCTCTCTGTACTCGTTGGGAGCAAAGTTATTTGTATCTGTGTGCAGGTCCTGTCAAGCAAAAGTTTCTAGCGCTATTGACACCTTCTTGTCGACCCTCGGAGTCTCACGGGATTCGATCCTTGGTATCTTTGCCAAGGGAAATTTGCCGCTACGCTACATCTCAAACCTTCCACTTGGGGTAACCAACGAGGGGCGAGAAGACATCAGTTCCTCAGACCATGAGAGTATAATAGTCAGTTCCTACAATAAGGTGAACTTTGGGGTTGCTCAAACGTCATCTGTAACACGGTGATCATAGCGATATCTTACATGTTTACCGGAAAGTTTGTTACGGGACTAGATAGATCGAGAGTTGGATTTGCTCATCCGACGATGGATATATATTATTAGGGCCATCTCGATGTGATGGCATCATTCATCGTCTTTCCAGACAGAAGTGACTATGCCACGGGGATATACCCGAACATTTCAATGAGAAAGAACAAGATAATTAATAATGAGAAGAGCAGTGCATTGAGCATGTGCATGACTCATGAGGATACCGACACACCTCAGGTTTTGTAAAGTATCGCGTACCAAAGGGAACATCACATGATAACCAGAGGTTCACTCGAATGTTATTCGTGTGTAATCATAGGGATCGATATGGACGTCCACTGTTCCGCTATCGATCATTGAACGAAGGAGTTTCATTCATGTCTATGATTTACTTAACCTATGGGGTCACCATATTAAGGTAATCATGATTTGCGGAGTGTTACTAGGACGAGAGTATCAAGGATTTATTTGTAGAATTGTTTCATTAATATTCAAAATAGTTTCGAGGCGAACCAGAAACGTTTTAGGGTCGCCGGAAGGGTTTCAGAGTTTATCAGGTAATGTCGGGTATTACCAATAAATAATATATAGGTGTAAAATGTTTCCAGAGGTGATAAATTAATAGTAAAAGGCTCTTGTTATTGTTATAAGGCTTGTATATTTAATTTAATACCAACGGGCCATAAAAAGCAAAGTGGTGGAAGGCAACTTGGGCCACAAAGGCCCAAGTGGAGCCCCCCCTTTCCTTTACTAAGGGGAGGCCGAATTGGACTAAGGAGAAGTCCAACTCTTCCCCCTTGGCCAGAGACCCAAGGAGGGACTTTCCCTCCTTTGTGGCAGCCCCCTCTCCGCCCTCTAACTTATATATAGTTGAGGTATTGGCCCTTTTGGATACACAAGTTTTGAAGCCTCCTCTAGTTCTAGTTCTAGTTCTAGTTCCAGGTGATCCTAGTTAACCAATTAGAGCTTGACCTAGTTCCTGTAATCCTCGTAAATAGAAGCCCAGTGTGGTTCTATTCTCCTACCTCTAATAGTCCAGTGACGATTAGGTCTAGATGACGAAGCGCTGCCGGATCGTGAAGACCATACACGTGCAACCAAGTAGAGAGGTCATGCTTTCGGTCTTCCATTCGAGAGATTGTTCAAGGGGAGTTCACAAGATTGTCTTCAATGGTTCGAGGGACTCCAAGTACGATCTACACTAATTCATCTACTTCTGCTGCACTCTGGAGTTGGTAACGATCGTTGATCCAATCCTTGTATGCATCTTCATATTGTTCTTGTGTGATCGTAGGGAGAATTGTACGTGTTCCTACTATGTTTCCCAATAGTGGCATCAGGAGCGGTTCTATGAGTGGATGCCGATCTAGATCACATGTGGATGTGAGGGTTTGATGTTCTTGCTATGATTCCCTCAAGTGTTGCTTTGGTTCAGTTCATTTACGGCACGATGTATCTTTGTACAAAGTTCTGACAATCGATCGGCTCTGGCTGTCGACGATATGTTAACAGTCCTTTGGGCTACATCATAGTCAAGAGTAGTGAACCATCGCATACACAAGAGGGCAATGAAGATGAACAAACTTCTAGGGGTTCATGCGTATTAGACGAAATTTAGTGTGGGGGCAGTGGTTTTTAATTAAGTCTCTTGTTTCACACACCCCAAAAGTTAATCTAGCAATAAAAATTATCGCCTTAATGGTGTGTGTAGGTAGCTAGTGTTATCCAAAAACCCTAGAAGCCATGTAATTAAAATTTTCCAAACCGATTGAGTACGTCTAACTTGGTTTTGCAGGATTGCATATGATGTGGTATAGTCTTCGCCATGATAATGAGTTTATGTATGAGATGGTTATATGTTGTGATGTTAAGTGGCCTATGCATCACGGCATGATGGCTGGAGCCAGGGAATTTCCACCTTAATGTAATAGATGTAGAGTAGCCTATAGGTTACACCCGAAGCTTAACCACGCACAGGAGAACAAAATTATTGCCAAAGTGGTAGTTGTCGCCACGACAACACTTCTAGAGAAAACCTCATAAAGAGCTCAATGGACCATGGAGACTTTCCCGACGCTCAGGGTTATACCATATCACGCTATTATGAATTGCCTGAGATGTTTACCCTTTTGTCTACAACCTTCGATCATGCAGTAGTCAATTATTAGGGTGATCTCTCACTGTAAACATCAAGTTAAAAGGTGCTCTTCCCGGCGTTGCTGCCGTCTATGACACTTAGCATTCCGGAGTGCATCATGTACACATGAGTACAAACAGTTTGTGATGTGTAAGACGGGTGGATGGTCAGACCATCTGAGCAGATAGCACTCAGTTGTCTTAAAGTTCTAGCAGAATCGTTCTGAGCTCGGAGCATGAAGCATCGAAAGATGAATGATACTGCTCCAACGTATCTATAATTTTTGATTGTTCCATGCTATTATATTAACTTTTTTGGATGTTTAATGAGCTTTAATATGCACTTTTATATTATTTTTGGGACTAACCTACTAACCAAAGGCCCAGTGCAAATTACTGTTTTTTGTGCCTATTTTAGTGTTTCGCATAAAAGGAATATCAAACGGAATCCAAACGGAATGAAACCTTCGCGAGTATCGTTTTTGGGACAAACGCAATCCATAAGACTTGGAGTGGACGTTAAGGAAGCAACGAGGCGGCCATGACGCAGGAGGGCGTGCCCAGGGGGGTAGGCATGCCCCCACCCTCATGGGCCCCTCGTAGATCCACCAGGCTACTTCTTTCACCTATATATACTCATATACCCTGAAAACATCGATGAGAACCACAAAACCCTATTTCCACTGTCGCAACCTTCTGTACCCGTGAGATCCCATCTTGGGGCCTTTTCCGTCGCTCCGCTGGAGGGGGAATCAATCACGGAGGGCTTCTACATCAACACCATACCCTCTCCGATGATGTGTGAGTAGTTTACCACAGACCTTCGGGTCCATAGTTATTAGCTATATGGCTTCTTCTCTCTCTTGGGATCGAAATAAAAAGTTCTCCTCGATCTTCTTGGAGATCTATTCGATGTAATACTTTTTGCAGTGTGTTTGTTGAGATCCGATGAATTGTGGGTTTATGATCAAGATCATCTATGAACAATATTTCGTTCTTCTCCAAATTCTTATATGCATGATTTGATATCTTTGCAAGTCTCTTCGAATTACTAGTTTGGTTTGGCCTACTAGATTGATCTTTCTTGCAATGGGAAAAGTGCTTAGCTTTGGGTTCAATCTTGTGGTGTCCTTTCCCAGTGGCAGCAGGGGCAGCAAGGTACGTATTGTATTGTTGCCATCGAGGATAAAAGTATGGGGTTTATATCATATTGCTTGAGTTTATCCATCTACATCATGTCATCTTGCTTAATGCGTTACTCTGTTCTTATGAACTTAATAGTCTAGATGCATGCTGGATAGCGGTCGATGTGTCGAGTAATAGTAGTAGATGCAAAATCATTTCGGTCTACTTGTCATGGACGTGATGCCTATATACATGATCATGCCTAGATATTCTCATAACTATGCGCTTTTCTAACAATTGCTTGGCAGTAATTTGTTTACCCACCGTAAATTATGCTATCTAGAGAGAAGCCACTAGTGAAACCTATGGCCCCCGGGTCTATTTTCCATCATATTAATCTCCGGTCAACTAGCTATTTTTATCATAGTTTATTTTGCAATCTTTACTTTTCAATCTATACAACGAAAATACTAAAAATATTTATCTTATTATCTCTATTAGATCTCACTTTTGCAAGTGGCCGTGAAGGGATTGACAACCCCTTTATCGCGTTGGTTGCAAGGTTCTTAATTTTTTGGGCAGGTACTAGGGATTTGTGTCTAGTCTCCTACTGGATTGATACCTTGGTTCTCAAAATCTAAGGGAAATACTTTCGCTACTTTGCTGCATCACCCTTTCCTCTTCAAGGGAAAACCAAAGCATGCTCAAGAGCTAGCAAGAAGGATTTATGGCGCCGTTGCCGGGGAGATTTAGGCCAAGTCAAAGTCAAGATTTGATGTCCCGTCAACTTGCGAATTTATGGCGCCGTTGCCGAGGAGATCTAGACACAAGTCAAGAGATACCAAGTACCCATCACAAACTCTTATCCCTCGCATTACATTATTTGCCATTTGCCTCTCGTTTTCCTCTCCCCCACTTCACCTTTGCCGTTTTATTCGTCCTTTTTCCGTTCGCCTCATTTCGCTTGCCTCTTGTGTGCCTGTTTGCCATGATGGCCTTGCCTAAAAATGTTGATCCTCACCTTAGAAGGTTGGAAGGAATTGAAGGAAGGAATTGAAAACAACGTTAGAAGCTTTATGTCTTTGCAATTTGAGCATAATAACTTCTTCAGAAACGAGTTTAAATAACAGTAGGGTTTTATGGAGTACATGAATGAAGAGCTTGATGATATGCCTAAGGAATTTTATGGTTTGAAATCTCAGTTTCCTTAGTTTAAAAATTTAGTAGGCTAAATTTCAGATAAGCAGGCCACCTCAGTTAATAAGATGGCCGCTAAATAGGAGGATCGAGATGATAATAATGATGAAGATCTAAAAGTGATTGACGTGTCTCCTATTAAATCTTTGTTTTCCAATATGAATGTTGATAAAGATGGGACTGTAGATGAGTAAAATTTAGTTAAAAGGCACCCCAATGATTCAGAGTTTTTAGTTCTTGATGCAAAAATTGGTAAAAGTGGGATTGAAGAGGTCAAAACTTTGTATAATAATGAACCCACTATTTTGGATTTCAAGGAATTTATTTATGATAATTGCGATTTGGAATATTGTATTTCATTGTTGCAATCCGTGTTAAATTCTCCTCATGCTTATAGTCAAAATAAAGCTTTTACTAAACACATCATTGATGCTTTAATGCAATCTTACGAAGAAAAACTTGAATTAGAAGTTTCTATCTCTAGAAAACTTTATGACGAGTGGGAACTTACTATTAAAATTAAGATTAAAGATCATGAATGCTATTCTTTGTGTGATTTGGGTGCTAGTGTTTCCACGATTCCGAAAAATTTGTGTGATGTGTTAGGTTTCCGTGAATTTTATGATTGTTCTTTAAATTTGCATCTTGCGGATTCCACCATTAAGAAACCTATGGGAAGGATTAATGATGTTCTTATTGTTGCAAATAAGAATTATGTGCCCGTAGATTTCACCGTTATTGATATAGATTGCAATCCTACATGTCCTATTATTCTTGGTAGACCTTTCCTTAGAACAATTGGTGCAATTATTGTTATGAAGGAAGGAAATATTAGATTCCAATTTCCATTAAGGAAAGTGTCGGTGGCGAACGACACCTATGGGATCACTGGCATCCCTTTTACGGTTGGCGGGCCTGAGGTTGTGCAAAGAGCGGGTATAAGAGTGAGTACAAGGATCATTTACCCAGGTTCAGGCCGCTTGAATGCGTAATACCCTAGTCCTGCTTTGGTGTGTATTTGAGTGTTCTTGAGTTCTTGAACTAGCTACGGTGCATGTCTCGCCCAAAAGATCCGAATCCTCCACCAGTATGCCTCGGGCCTCCTTTTATAGTCAAAAGGGGCTGCCACAGTGGCACACAGGAGGTGGAAAGGTATATAGTGCACAGGGTTATCTCATGCCATTACGGGACAATACACATTAAATGCGCTACTTAGGTGTCCACTCGCTTTATCGGGGACGGGAAAGAGGCCCGTCCCGTCCGTTGTCGCTCCGTGTGGTTGCGTCGCGCGCCCAGGCCAGCGAGACAGGCAGCTGAGATGGCGTGGTGGTAGGGTCTTCACGAAGATCTGCATGCCAGCACGTAGGTGCGTGACTAGCTGGATTGGGAACCACGTGCTTCCATGTGGATCCTTTCCTGGGCTAGTGGGTCGGCCGCCGAGCCGGGGCGACGATGGGGCGGCAAGGGTTTGTCGCGGTCCCGCGTGTGTTCCCCGCAAGGGTCTTGCCGGGGCCTCCATGAGCGTCCTCGGAAAGAGGCTTGCCGGGGCTTCCGCGAGCGTCCTCGGCATGAGGCTTGCCGGTGCTTCGGGGTGTCTTCGGCGAGGAGCCTTGTCGGGGCCTTGTGGGCATCCTCGGCAAGGAGCCTCGTGATCGCCTTGTCTTCTGGTTCTCATCTTAGGAGTCATGGACCCTTGTCTCTACAAACATCTGCATGCCATCACGTAGGCGCATCCCGAGACTTAGTTCCAACATAGTTGATGATGCTGGAGCTCCTAGGCTCAAGGGCGGCTGCAACGGAGACGTTCAGTGAGTTGCCCCGGCAAGGGTTTTTGCCAGGGGTGTGCAGGCCGCCCGGGCAAGAGTCTTGTCGGGGGAGAGCCTGTCTTCTTGCATGGCCTACTGGCGCCACTATCTTGGTGCTGCACTGGTAGCCTTGTGTCTCTGGCTTCCCTCCTATGTCTTGTTATGTGTGGTCGCAGGCGTGGCTCTGACGGCCCGTGCATAAGTAAGGGGTACAAAGGAGCGCCCCTACTTTTGTACACCGGCAGGAGCCCCCGGGCCTAGGCCATACATAAGCACGACGCGTTGTTGGGCTTGGCCCAGAATGATGCACGGGCAGTGGGGCTGGAACACTTTTACTATAGTAACTCCTTTGGTGGTTGCGCTTCCCCATGATTTGCGCTGACGTGGGGGTCATGTGTGGGATGATCACATCATGCTTCCGTCATCTCGTGGTTTCAAATAGTAACGAGACGGTTCGCGTTCTCCTCATAAAAAATAGAGGAAGATGTGGGGGTGCGGCTCATTCACTATGTGGACTCGGGTCGCCTCACGATCACGGGGTGTGAAAACGGTCGTACCACGTGCCATCTGAACCCCGATTTTCCCGCCACGTGCCCCTCATGCATCGGGGAGGGCAGGCGGCGGACGCAGAGGGTGCTGGCCTTAACGCCGGGGCGGGGGGCCAGGCGCCTCTTATTGGAGAAGTGGGTCGGTCTTGTTTTCCTGTGCCTCCGGCGCTTGGACTGGTTGATTCGGGGTGTCGCCCTTCTATAAATAGGGGGAGAGGGACGGTGCTCCCCCACTCCACTCATCCACTTCCAGTTTGATTCCTTCCCTTCCCAAGTTATGCCAAGAGGGCGTGCCCATGGCCGTGCCCCCGCGGAGACGACCAGGTAGTCCTCTCGTCAGAGGGAGGCGCCGGCAGGGGTCGTGGTCGGCGAGGTGGTCGAGGCAGAGGCGGGCGAGGTCGTGGGACACCTGTGCCGTCACTATCTCCGTCTCCATCTCCTTCGTCGTCTCCTCCTGCCTCCTCACACGGTCATGTTAGGGACACGGCGCTGGAGTTCATCTTGCAACTGCGCGAGCCGCCGCGCAGTCGCCTCCGTCTTCCTGAAGAGTTCGCGAGGGTGTTGGAGGTCGACCAGCCATCGAGGTTGAGGATTCACATGGAGGGGTGTTGCCATGGCGCCATGTGGGTGAACACCAAGTTCCCCGATCTTCATGTAATGCTCCTCCGCCGGGGGTGGAAGACCTTTGCGCGTGCCCATTGCTTGATGAAGGGGCACGTCCTCTACTTCAGGTTAGCGAAGAGCGATCTGCTCTCCATCAAGGTCTTCAGGCGCTCAGGACACAGGCTAGGGTTCTGTGCGAAGAGCTCGACTGATGACGAAAACTCCTCCCTGAGAGATCATGATGGGGAGGACAGCGGCAGCGACAACGAGGGCAGCAGGCGGGAGGATGAAGGGTCCGACTAGGCAGCAGACATGCTGTCCCAGGGCGATGCCGGCAGCACCATCATATGCATCGCCAGCCCCTCAAACTTCTCGGGGTCGCCTCCTTGGGCGGCTGGCGTTGGGAGGCCGGAGAAGACGAAGAAGGTGGGCAGTGGCCGTTATGTCGGAGTACGCGGGCATCAACTCGCACATTGCCGGCCCGCTTCCCCATCTTTCGGCTCTTCTCCCAGCGCCATCATCGCCAGCCTTCTTCGGGGCGGCCACTGGGATGTTCTCTTGGTGCTTTCTGCTGCTCGTGCTTTGCCTAGGCACTCCCTTTGCCCTTTGCCATCTTGCTCCATTTCCTGAGGAGAGGGACAAGAAAGGGATAACGGGCATCTTATCTCTTTTTAGTTTTTAAGCCTATGGGCCTTTCTAAGATTTAAATCTTGTAACCCCCTTGCTCATGTATGCATACCGTATGAATTGTACTTGTTTAGAACATATTAATGGAGAGAAGGGTGTTTGTCGGGTTTCTTTTCTGCGTGGGCATGAGCCACACCAAGGAATGGATCCTTGTTATCTTAATATAAACATCGTACCCTGGCAACAGGCCTTGCCATTCCATCCGCTCGAAAGTTCGACCGTATTCACGACCTTGGCGGAAGTAGGAGCAGAGTAGGATTAGGCCCTTCGTCTACTCCTTTCCCATCACGCTACTACCGAGTTCCGGTCCAAAACAAAGTTTGTTAGACACAGGGAAAAAGGGAGCATGATGGCATAAGAGCGGATGAAGTCTCGTACGTTCAAGTTTCATACGGAAGTAAGGAGTGGGGGATGAAAGACTTATCTGGTCTTGTAGCCCTCGGCAACCTTGCCTTGCCGTGGCTTGACCCTTGGATCTGCACCCCCTGGCACCCTTGGTTTTGCCGGGGTCGGAGCGTTGGCCCGTCCTCTTTCTTCCAAATAGCTCAGCAGAAATGTCCATGCATCTTGTGAACAAGAGGACGGAAAGGAAACAGTGAGACGCATACTCGACCTCTATGCTGGGGGTTAGTCGCCGCCAAGCACTATCAACCCTGACATAGAAAGAGACTTAACCAAGCATGCATGCTAAAACTTAGGGCGCTAGCTCTTCGTTTATTTATGCTCAGGGTCTGCGCCTGGCTCTGTACGAAGGGTTACATGCCTTGCCGGCAAGGCTTCCACAAAAGGGTGGCTTGCCGGGAAGCCCGGTAACCGCGCCTTACGGGTAAAACTTGCGAAGATGTTCGATGTTCCAGGAGTTGCTTACTAGAATACCATCTTCGGTCTCTTGGCGGACTGCGCCAGGCCTGGTGACTTGTATGACTCGATAAGGACCTTCCCACTTCGGCGTCAACTTGTTGGAATTCTTGGCTGACTGAACGTGCCGAAGAACAAGGTCGCCATCCTCAAAGCTTCGGGCATGAACCTCGCGGCTATGATAGCGACGCAAGGCTTGTTGGTAGCACGCTACTCGCACAGGTGCCCGAAGACGATCTTCCTCAAGGAGCATTGCATCATCTTGACGCAGCTACTCTTGCTCAAGCTCATCATAAGCGAGCACTCGGGGTGACCCGTATGTCAGTTCCGTTGGGAGAACATCTTCCGCCCTGTAAATGAGGGAGAAGGGTGTCTGGCCGGTTGCTCGATTTGGTGTCGTTCTGATTGACCAAAGAACCGCCGGTAATTCATCAATCCAGCGCCTTCCTTACTTGGGAAGTCTGTCAAAAGTTCTTGTCCGGAGGCCTCGCAGTACTTCAACATTTTCCATCTCCGCCTGGCCGGTGCTTTGAGGTCGCGCAACAGAAGCAAAACAGACCTTGCTACCGAGGTCTCGAATATGCTGCATGAAGGTGTGGCTTGTGAACTGTGTGTCGTTGTCGGTGAAGACTCTGTTTGGTATACCAGAACGGCAGACTAGGCCCTTGAAGAACTTGACGGTTGATTGTGCTATCACCTTTCTCACTGCTTTCACCTCTAGCCACTTTGTGAACTTGTCGATTGCAACGTACAAGTACTCAAAGCCCCCGACAGCACGGGAAAAGGGGCCCAGTATGTCGAGCCCCCAGACCGACAATGGCCAGGAAAGAGGTGTCGTTTGGAGAGCTTGAGCTGGTTGATGAAACTTCTTTGAATGGAACTGACATGCTTCACACTTGGTTACTAGTGCCGTCGCATCCTGGAGGGCAGTGGGCCAGAAGAAACATTACCGGAATGCCTTGCCGGCAAGGGCCCTTGACCCTATGTGGGAGCCACATATGCCTCTGTGTATCTCTGCCAACAGCTCTGGTCCTTCCACCCGGGGAATGCACTTCAATTTCACATCGTTCGGCCTTTTTTTGTACAAGACATCATCGACAAACTTGTACATGGCGGACCGACATGCTAGTTTCTTCGCTTCTTCCTGCTCCTCAGGAAGCTCCCGGTTTGGATGAATTGGACGGTATGTTGTGCCCATGCCGGAGCCTAGGGCTCGACATCAAGGACCAAAGGCATCTCCTCTGCCACATGAGCTATTGTCTCCACAGTCAGGGCTTGACGCCCTGCCGGAGCCTGTTGCCCTACGGCAGGCTCAGCGTCCCCGGCAACATCTTTGCAGGTGACCCCTAGGGGCTTGGTGGGAGAGTACTTGTCGGGGCCTGATTTCCTTCGCTTGTTCTGCTCGGTCGATGGTTCAACTGATGGCTGAGTTAATCGAAGCACAAAGGTACCTAGTTCCATAGGCAGTTTGAGGGCGGCGCGCATTGACAAGTAGTCGGCGATGTCGTTCTCCGCTCGGGGAACATACTCTGCTTGTATACCGTTTAAACGATCCTCTAGCTTCCTTAATTCATCTACGTAGTCCTCCCTCAACCGGATTGGGTAATCGTTGTTAACTTGCTTGAAGACAAGCTGCAAATCACCTTTGATGATGAGCTTCTTGATTCCGAGGTCTGCCGCGATCCTGAGACCAGCAAGCAGTCCCTTGTACTCGGCAGTGTTATACGTCGACATCTCCCTGGGGAAGTGCATCTGGGCCACATACTTGAGGTGCTCTCCGGTGGGCGCAACGAGCAGCACACCAGCACCGGCGCCTTGCTGCGAGAAAGCCCCGTCAAAGTACAGAACCCAGTTGCGACTCGTTTCCTTGCCGGGAAGAGTAGTCTCCTGGACCTCTTCGTCGGGCGTTGAGGTCCATTCTGCAACAAACTCTGCCAAGACTCTACCCTGAATCATCGAAGTGCTTTCACACACCAAACCAAAGCTTGACAGCTCCAAGGCCCATTCCACAATCCTCCCAGTCAATCTGGGTTATGCAATATTCGCCACAACGGGAGGCGGGTGACGACGGTAAATTCATGTGCTTGGAAGTAATGACGCAGCTTCATCGAGGCCATAGGTAGGCCGAAGAGCAATTTATGCACGCCGGAGTACCTCGACATAGCCCCCTGCAAGAGGGAGCAGACAAAGTAAACCGGGTGCTGCATCATCTTCTTCTTCTACACTGCTTTATTTGGTTGCATCGCTTCTGTCCCAGTGGCATCAGGTTCTGTCGCTGCTATTGCTTCCGTACTGACCTCTCTCTGGGCTAATAGCACCGCACTGACCACCTGGTTCGTCCTCGCTAGATATAGCAGCAACGGCTCTTGTGGTTTGGGCGCGACCAGTATTGGGGTAGAGGAGAGGTACTTCTTCAAATCTTGTAGTGCTGCTTCGGCTTCTGGGGTCCACTCCATTGGGCCTGCCTTTTTCAAGATTTTGGAAAAGGGGAGGGCGCACTTGGCAGACGTGGAGATGAACCTGCTCATGGCGGCAACGCAGCCAGCAAGATGGCACACATCCTTGACCCGCCTGGGTGCTTCAATTTGCTCAATAGCCTTGATCTTGTCTGGATTTGCCTCGATCCCACGCTGCGACACTAAGAAACTGAGAAGCTTGCTGGACGGAACGCCGAAGACACACTTCTCAGGATTCAGCTAGAGGTTGATCTTGCGCAAATTTACAAACGTCTCTTCTAAATCTTGTATGAGCGTTGCCCTGTCCTTGGTTTTGACCACTATATCATCCTTATATGATTCCATATTTCTATGTAGCTAAGGCTCAAAACCAAAACTGACTGCTCTTGCAAATGTTGAGCCAACACTCTTCAACCCGAAAGGCATTCGTATGAAACAATACGTATCACATGGCGTGATGAACGTTGTCTTCTCTTCATCTTCCCTTGTCATGAAGATTTGATGGTACCCTGAGTATTTGTCAAGGAATGATAACAGGTCACACCCAGCCGTGGAGTCTACAATCTGGTCTATGCGCGGCAACGGGAAAGGGTCCTTTGGACATGCCTTATTGATGTCTGTGTAATCAATACACAGTCTCCACTTCCCATTTACCTTGCGCACCACCACCAGATTGGCCAACCACGTCGGATGGAGTACCCCTATTACTAAACCTCTCGCCTCTAACTTCCTGGCTTAGTCTCTGATGAACACTTGTTGTTCCAGAGCTTCCGTCCAGACCTTCAGCTTGATGGGCCATGCATGAGGGCAGACAACCAGATGGTGCTCAATCACCTCCCCGGGAGCACCGGGGATGTCGGATGCTTACCATGCAAACACGTCGACATTCGCCCGCAGGAAAGTGATGACCGCGTTTTCCTATTTGCTGTCGAGGGTGGAGCTTATGGTGAAAGCCCGTCCCATACCATACCCCTTAACAGACACCTTCTTGGTTTCCAGTGGTGCAACTCTGGATTTCTTTCTCTTGCCGGTGGAGCTCTCTGGCACGTCCTCGACGGGAGCACTGCACTCCAAAGAGGAGCGCTTGCCGGAGTTGGTGAGAGAGGTCCTACCGGTCTTCTTCCCTCACGAGGATTCAGCGACAGGAGCAAGTGCCTTGGTGGTAGTTGCTGCAACTTCCTCCCGGTAAAGCTGATCAGCGCACATCAGCGCATCTTTCTTGTCGGAGGGACGGCGATGATGGACATCGGCCCGGGCATCTTTAGTGCATTGTAGGCGTAATGTGATGCTGCCATGAACTTGGCCAACACTGGGCGGCCGAGGATCCCGTTGTAAGGCAAGGGGATCTCGGCAACATAAAAAACAACCCTCTCCGTCCGATAGTTCCGTTCGCCTCCGAATGTCACGGGCAGCATGACTTTACCCTTGTGCTGACTCCTTCCTGGGTTGACCCCTTGAAACGTGCCCGTCTCCTCGAGGTCTCTATTAGGAATTTGCAGCCTTTTGATCACAGCGGGCGAGATCAAGTTCAAACTGGCCCCGCCGTTAACCAGCATTTTCGTCACCTTGAGGTTGCGGATTGTTGGTGCAACCAACAATGGCAAACACCCGACCGCAGTTGTGCGATCAGGGTGATCGTCGGTGTAAAAGATGATAGGAGTGCTGGACCACTTCACCGGCTTCTGGGCATCGAACGATGGTTCCGCTGTTCTGATCTCACGCACCCACTGCTTGAGCTGGCAGTGAGAGGTGTGCAGGGAGGCACCACCGTCGATGCACATGGCCTCCGTAGATTTCTGGAACTCTTGCTCCTCGGACTCGTTGGACTCTTCGTAATCATCATCTTCTTGCTTCTTGTCGTGGCCCCGGGTGGGCCTTTCTTGTTGGTTATCTTTGCCGCGGCGGCCAGGCTGGCCGCCACTTTTCTTGCCAGATCCCTTAGCACCGTCCTGGCCCTTCTCCTTGTCCCGACTTTCATATTCGGCTTTTTGCTTCTCTGTGAGCTGCTCGACTTGTCGTCATTTCTAGAGGTCGGGGCCCTTGGTGCGGTGGATCTTGCAGTATTGCTTGTCGGAGCTTCCTGGCTTGTCGGCAGCCGCTAAGGCGCGGAAGGTGACACATCCGGCAATTTCCTTGCCGGGGTCATCTGCCTTAGTTTTCTTGGAAGCATCGGCGTCGTCGGGTCCCTCGACGGCAAGCACGGCCTTGCCCTTGCGTTTCCTGTTGTGGCGCCGGCCCCTCTTCGCCGGGGCGCCGGTGTCTTCATTTGAGGAATTGGTTTCCACACCGGCGTCTTCGCCGGGGTACTTCCTTCCCTCTTCAGCCTAAGCACATCTGTCGGCTAGAACATAGAGTTCGCCCACGTCCTTGACCTTATTCATCGCCAGCTCCTCACGCATGTTGCGGTTGCGCACATTCTTATGGAATGCGCTGATGATGGCGGCGGGATGAACATCTACGATGTTGTATTACACTCGGCTGAATCTTTGTACGTACTTGCACATGCTTTCACCTTATTTCTGGGGGATGACATGCAAATCGCTTGCCTGGCCATGAGCCTGGTGGCCTCCCGTAAAGGCGCCAACAAACTCATGGCACAAATCTGACCAGGAAGAAATATAATCTACTGGCAAGTGCATCAACCATGACATGACATTGGGTTTAAGCGCCAATGAAAAGTAATTGGCAAGCACCTTGTCTTCGCGTGCTCCGGCGACCTGCATCCCGATGGTGTAGATGCTGAGGAACTCTGACGGGTGAGTCTTGCCATTGTACTTCTCGCCGACGTCAGGCTTGAAGGTGCGGTGAGTGGGCCATTGGAACCGCCGCTGCTCGCGGGTAAAGGCTGGACAACCTACCTCGTAGGGTAAGCCTCGAGAGCCTCCCGGTGCTAGGTGGGCTCTGGTGGGCCCTGCCTGCCTATCTGACTGGTGGTGTGCCTCGCGCCGGTGCTCGATGGTAGTTCGAGCGTCTTCATGGGCACGCTCTCGAAGAACTTGGCGCTGATCGCGGTAGGTCCGTGGGTCACATGACGCTATAGATATGTTATCACAAGCATCGTCCCGACGGACGGTACTCGTGGTATCTGGCGAGGAGGAGGAGAATGCACCGTGGCTGTGGCGCCTCCGGTCCTTCCACCACTGGTGTGCGGTGGCTCGACAGAGCGTCGGCCTGAGGGCCCCGCTGGCCGCGACTCGTCTTTGTTGGCGACGGCGACGAGGCTCCAGATGGTAGCTCTCCACTCGTCGAGCTTCTCCGCAGCAGGAGGGAAGTCGAGGAGCAACTGCGCGCGCTAAGGCCTCTGCCGGCGTGGGTGGCGACGAAAGCTGCATGGACCGTGACGCGCTCCGACTTCTAACCATGTTAGAAGGAACTCTATCATGGTCCTGCAGCTGTACGCCATTCTCGCCAGCGCCTTGGCGAGCATGTTGATCCTCTAGATCCCATGACTGATGTGCAGGGCTCTTTCCGCGGCGGCGCCCGGGGTCCTCAGCATGGCGACGCTGCTCATCGCGCACTACCTGGTAGGAGCACGTCTTGGGCACCGCCATGGGCGTCTTGGAAGTCGCCGCACCGCCCGTATGGGATATGACGCCGGTTTTGGAGGGCCCCACACCGCCTACGGGGGGACAGGCTCCGCCCATGGACTTGATGGCGTGCGGCTTGTCATCTCGTGCACGAACGATGTCGCTTGCCAGGCTTCGGCTGCTAGAGCGACGCGGGTGTTTATGGGCCGCGCCTCAGCTTCCATCCGCGACCACCCCATCGCCAGACCGCGCCAACACGGGCCGTTTGGCTCCAGATGAACCGATCGCCATGATCCTCTTCTTCTTGGGAGCTATAGCGATGAAGAACTGCTAAACTAACTGCTAGACTAGATTTTCACAACTGCGCCCCCTGCGTGGCGCGCCAAAGATGTCGGTGGCGAACGACACCCATGGGATCACTGGTGTCCCTTCTACGGTTGGCAGGCGCGAGGTTGTGCAAAGAGCGGGTCTAAGAGTTAGTACAAGGATCGTTTACCCAGGTTCGGGCCGCTTGAATGCGTAATACCCTAGTCCTAATTCGGTGTGTATTTGAGTCTTCTTGAGTTCTTGAACTAGCTACGGTGCATGTCTCGCCCAAAAGATCCGAATCCTCCTCTAGTATGCCTCGGGCCTCCTTTTATAATCAAAAGGGGCTGCCACAGTGGCACATAGGAGGTGGAAAGGTATACAGTGCACAAGCTTATCTCATGCCATTACGGGCAAGACGCATTAAATGCGCTACTTAGGTGTCCACTCGCTTTATCAGGGACGGGAACGAGGCCCGTCTCGTCCGCTGCCGCCCCGTTTGGTTGCGACGCGCGTCCAGGCCAGTGGGGCAAGCAATTGAGCCATGTGGATCCTTGCCTAGGTTAGTGGGTTGGCCGCCGAGCTGGGGCGACATTGGGGCGGCAAGGGCTTGCCGCAGTTCCGCTTCTTTTCCTGGCAAGGTCTTGCCGGGGCCTCCATGAGCGTCCTTGGCAAGAGGCGTGCCAAGGCTTCTGTGAGCGTCCTTGGCTAGAGGCTTGCTGGGGCTTCGGGGTGTCTTCGGCGAGGAGCCTTATTGGGGCCTCGTGGGCATCCTCGGCAATGAGGCTCGTGATCGCCTTGTCTTCTAGTTCTCATCTTAGGAGTCATGGACCCTTGACTTTACAAACATCTGCATGCCATCACGTAGGCGCATCCCGAGCCTTAGTTCCAACATAGTTGATGATGCTGGAGCTCCTAGGCTCAAGGACGGCTGCAATGGAGGCGTTGAGTGAGTTGCCCCGGCAAGGGTTCTTGCCGGTGGCGTGCAGGCCGCCCCGGCAAGAGTCTTGTCGGGGGAGAGCCTGTCTTCTTGCTTGGCCTCCTGGCACCACTGTCTTGGTGCCGCTCTGGTAGCCTTGTGTCTCTGGCTTCCCTCCTCTGCCTTGTTATGCGTGGTCGCAGGCGTGGCTCTGACTGCCCGTACACAAGTAAGGGGTACAAAGGACCGCCCCTTCTTTTGTACACCGACACAAAGGCATGGAACACTTTCCTAGAAAGAAAATCAAATTACATTATGAATCTATTATGGGAGCCACCTATGGATTGCATACCAAAGATGATAATACCTAGATCTATTCTTGTTTTTATGCCTAGCTAGAAGCGTTAAACGATAGCGCTTGTTGAGAGGCAACCCAATTTTATTTTATTTGCTTTATGTTTCTGTTTGGTAATAAATAATTCATCTAGCCTCTGGTTAGGCATGGTTTTGTGTTTTGATTAGTGTTTGTGCCAAGTAGAACCTTTAGGAAAACTTGGGTGAAGTCTTTGCGATATTGCTGTAAAAAAAGAAACTTTTGCGCTCACGAGATTAGCTGCATTTTTTTTACTGGAGAGCGCTTTTAAGTTGACCCTTTTTGTAGATGATTAATAGACAAATTTCTCACATCCACCAATTTATTTCGGAATTTTCAGAGTTACATAAGTATTCGAAAGTTACAGATTGCTACAGATTGTTCTGTTTTTGACAGATTCTGTTTTGCGTGTGTTGTTTGCTTATTTTGATGAATCTAAGGCTAGTATCGGGGGGTATGAACCATAGATAAGTTGGAATACAGTAGGTTTAATACCAATATAAATAAAGAATGAGATCATTACAGTACCTTAAAGTGGTGGTTTGTTTTCTTATACTGATGAAGCACACGAAATTTTCTGTTAAGTTTTGTGTTGTGAAGTTTTCAAGTTTTTGGGTCAAGATTTGATGGATTTTGGAATAAGGAATGGCAAGAGCCTAAGCTTGTGGATTCCCAAGGCACCCCAAGGTAAAATTCAAGGACAACCAAAATCCTAAGCTTGGGGATACCCCGAAAGGCATCCCCTCTTTCGTCTTCGTCCATCTGTAACTTTACTTGAGGCTATATTTTTATTCACCACATGATATGTGTTTTGCTTGGAGCGTCCTGTATGATTTGAGTCTTTGATTGTTATTTTACCACAATCATCCTTGATGTACACACCTTTTGGGAGAGACACACATGAATTGGAATTTATTAGAATACTCTATGTTCTTCACTTATATCTTTTGAGCTAGATAATTTTGCTCTAGTGCTTCACTTATACCTTTTAGAGCACGGTGGTGGTTTTATTTTATAGAAATTATTGATCTCTCATTATTCACACTTATATTATTTTGAGAGTCCTTTAGAATAGCATGGTAATTTTCTTTGGCTAGAAAATTAGTCATAATATGATAGGCTTCCAAGATGGGTATAATAAATACTCTCATATAAAGTGCATTGAATACTATGAGAAGGTCGGTACTTGATGATCGATTTGAGATATGAGGATGGTGATATTAGAGTCATGATAGTAGAGTAGTTGTGAATTTGAGAAATACTTTTGTTGAGGTTTGCATGTCCCACAACATGCAGGTATCGTAACCGTTGTGTGACAAATTTGAAGCATGAGGTATTTCTTTGATTGTCATTCTTTGTCTGGAGGTCAGGATCGCACGATGGTTAACTCATACCAACCCTTCCCCTAGGAGTATGCGTGTAGTACTTTGTTTTGATGACTTGTAGATTTTTGCAATAAGTATGTGAGTTCTTTATGACTAATGTTGAGTCCATGGATTATACCCACCCTTCCACCATTGCTAGCCTCTCTAGTACTGCGCAACTTTCCCCGGTACCATAAACCCACCATATACCTTCCTCAAAACTGCCACCATGCCTACCAATTAAGGCATTTCCATAGCCATTCTGAGATATATTGCCATGCAACTTTCCACCCTTTTGTTTATTATGACACGTTTCATCATTGTCATATTGCCTTGCATGATCATGTAGTTGACATCGTATTTGTGGCAAAGCCACCTTTCATAATTCTTTCATACATGTCACTATTGATTCATTGCACATCCCGGTACACCGCTGGAGGCATTCACATAGAGTCATATTTTGTTCTAAGTATCGAGTTGTAATTCTTGAGTTGTAAGTAAATAAAAGTGTGATGATCTTCATTATTAGAGCATTGTCCCAGTAATGAAAGGATGATGGATACTATGATTCCCCCACAAGTTGGGGTGAGACTCCGGATGAAAAATAAAAAAAGAGAAAAAAGAGGCCATAAAAATGGAGAAAAGGCCCAAATGAAAAAATGAGAGAAAAAGAGAGAAGGGGCAATGCTACTATCCTTTTACCACACTTGTGCTTCAAAGTAGCACCATGATCTTCATGATAGAGAGTCTCCTATGTTGTCACTTTCATATATTAGTGGGAATTTTTCACTATAGAACTTGGCTTGTATATTCCAATAATGGGCTTCCTCAAAGTGCCCTAGGTCTTAGTGAGCAAGCAAGTTGGATGCACACCCACTTAGTTTCCTTTTGAGCTTTCATACACTTATAGCTCTAGTGCATCCGTTGCATGACAATCCCTACTCACTCACATTGATATCTATTGATGGGCATCTCCATAGCCCATTGATACGCCTAGTTGATGTGAGACCGTCTTCCTCTTTTTTTGTCTTCTCCACAACCACCATTCCATTCCACCTATAGTGCTATGTCCATGGCTAACGCTCATGTATTGCGTGAAAGTTGAAAACGTTTGAAAAAATTAAAGTATGAAACAATTGCTCGGCTGAAACCGGGGTTGTGCATTATTTGAGTATTTTGTGTGATGAAGATGGAGCATAACCAAACTATATGATTTTGTAGGGATGAACTTTCTTTGCCCATGTTATTTTGAGAAGACATAATTGCTTTCTTAGTATTCTTGAAGTATTATTATTCTTATGTCAATATTAAACTTTTGTCTTGAATCTTTTGGATCTGAACATTCATGTTACAATAAAGAGAATAACATTGAAAACTATGTTAGGTAGAATTCCACATCAAAAATTATGTTTTTATCATTTACCTACTCGAGGACGAGCAGGAATTAAGCTTGGGGATGCTTGATACGTCTCCAACGCATCTATAGTTTTTTATAGTTCCATTCTATTGTATTATCTGTTTTGGATGTTTAATGAGATTTACTATGCACTTTTATATTATTTTTGGGACTAACCTACTAACCAAAGGCCAAGTGCAAATTGCTGTTTTTTTTTTGCCTATTTCAGTGTTTCGAAGAAAAGGAATATCAAACGGAATCCATACAGAAAGGATCATTTTTGGAACAAACACAATCCACGAGACTTGGAGTTGATATCAAGGAAGCAACGAGGCGGCCACGAGGTAGGAGGGCTCGCCCACCACCCTCGTGGGCCCCTCGTAGCTCCACCGACCTACTTCTTTCGCCTATATATACTCATATACCCTGAAAACATCGAGGAGCACCACAAAACCCTATTTCCACCGCCGCAACCTTCTATACCCATGAGATTCCATCTTGGGGCCTTTTTCGGCGCTCCGCCAGAGGGGGAATCGATCACGGAGGGCTTCTACATCAACACCATAGCATCTCCGATGATGTGTGAGTAGTTTAACACAAACCTTCGGGTCCATAGTTATTAGCTAAATGGCTTCTTCTCTCTCTTTGGATCTCAATACAAAGTTCTCCTCGATCTTCTTGGAGATGTATTCAATGTAATACTTTTTGCGGTGTGTTTGTCGACATCCGATGAATTGTGGGTTTATGATCAAGATTATCTATGAGCAATGCTTGGTTCTTCTCTAAATTCTTATATGCATGATTTGATATCGTTGCAAGTCTTTTCGAATTACCAGTTTGGTTTGGCCTACTAGATTGATCTTTCTTGCAATGGGAGAAGTGTTTAGCTTTGGGTTCAATCTTGCAGTGTCCTTTCCCAGTGACAGCAGGGGCAGCAAGGCACGTATTGTATTGTTGGCATCGAGGATAAAAAGATGGGGTTTGTATCATATTGCTTGCGTTTATCCCTCTACATCATGTCATCTTGCTTAATGCGTTACTCTGTTCTTATGAACTTAATACTATAGATGCATGCTGGATAGCGGTCGATGTGTGGAGTAATAGTAGTGGATGCAGAATCGTTTCGGTCTATTTGTCATGGACGTGATGCCTATATACATGATCATGCCTAGATATTCTCATAACCATGCGCTTTTCTATCAATTGCTCGACTGTAATTTGTTCACCCACCATAAATTATGCTATTTCGAGAGAATCCACTAGTGAAACCTATGGCCCCCGGGTCTATTTTCCATCATATTAATCTCCCGTCAACTAGCTATTTTTATCGTAGTTTATTTCGCAATCTTTACTTTTCAATCTGTGCAACAAAAATACCAAAAATATTTAGCTTATTATTTCCATCCGATCTCACTTTTGCAACTGGCCATGAAGGGATTGACAACCCCTTTATCGCGTTGGTTGCAAGGTTCTTAATTTTTTGTGTAGGTGCTAGGGATTTGTGTGTAGTCTCCTACTAGATTGATACCTTGGTTCTCAAAAACTAAGGGAAATACTTTCGCTACTTTGCTGCATCACCCTTTCATCCTCAAGGGAAAACCAACGCATGCTCAAGAGGTAGCAATGAACATGAGTCATATGGAGATATGATCAGAAAAGGTTTGCCTACAGGTCAAAATTATCTTCATTGGTAATGTCCATATCAATGGACGAGAATGAGATCAGGATCATGAATCAGTCACTATCAATTATGAGAGGAATTGACTTGAGTGGGAGTGCACTTCATATTAAAATTGTTTAAACACAAGTGCAAATAAAATATGAATTATGTCTAAATATATTTGTGTTTATCATTGTAGATCAATGGATTGCAATATGTTCAACTTAGCCCCTACGTTAGAAAAAGAAAAGTTGGTTGTCAATGGTGGAAACTATGCGGATGAGACCCAGAACCTGAGATTTGTTCTCAGGAGTGTAGAAGGAGCAGGTGTTGGATCAGCCCCTAGGTGATCCTCCTCCAAAGGTTCTACTTGTGAGCTACGTTGGGATTTTTCGCCAAACAGGAAGTGTGAAGCAATATAGTAGCGGTCAGTACTTCCTCAATAAGAACCAAAGTTATCAAACCAATAGGAGAACCAAGCAAATCCTAGTGAGTAGTACCTACGTAGACACACAAGAGAAAATACTTGCACCCAACGCGGGCAAGAGGGTTGTCAAACACCTTGAACTCGTTACTTGCAAGGATTAAATCTGATAGTGATAGATAGATAAATTTAGAATTAAGATATAAGTTAATAAATTGTAGCAAAGGTATTTGGTTTTAGTAATATGATTAAAGTAGATCCTTGGAGGCATAGTTTTCACTAGAGGCTTCTCTCTCGAAACACACCATACGGTGGGTAGACAAATTACTGTTGGGCAATTGATAAAAAGCGCCTAGATATGATGTTATTCAGGGCAATGATCACATATATAGGCATCACGTCCGTGATAAGTAGACTGACTCCTGTTTGCATCTACTACTATTACTCCACCAATCGACCGACTCCTGCAAGCATCTATGGTATTAAGTTCATGACAAACAAAGTTACGCTTTAAGAAAGATGGCATGACGTTGACAGAATAAAACCAGGCAATATGATTAAACCCCGTTGTTTTACCCTTAATGGAAACAATACAAATATGTGTCTCGCTGCCCCTTCTGTCACTAGGTGAGGACACCGCAAGATTGAACCCACTACAAAGCACCTCTCCCATCACAGATAAATCAATCTAGTTGGCCAAACCAAACAGATCTATAATAATCATGCATAGTAAAGTTGAGAAAATACTCAATTACATTCAATGAATAATCTGATCATAAACCCACAATTCATCGGATCTCAACAAACACACTGCAAAAGAAGGTTCATTGGATAGAACTCCAAGGAGATCGAGGAGAACATTGTATATAAGATCAAAGAGAGAGAAGAAGCCATCTAGCTAGTAGCTAGGGACCCACAGGTCTATGGTGAACTACTCACACATCATCGGAAGGCCAACAAGGTCGATGTAGAAGCCCTCCGTGATCGATTCCCCCTTCGGCAGAGCACCAGAAAAAGGCCTCTATATGGGATCATGGAAGAACAAAAGTTTGCGGCAACAGAAAAATTGTTTCGGGTGGCTCTTTGGGGGTTTCCCAATATTTGAGAATTTATAGAAGTGGAATTAGGTCAGACGAACCCACGTGGGGCCCACAAGGCATGAGGGCATGCCCTACCCCCTGGGCGCGCCATGTTGCCTTGCCATCTCCTTGTTTCTCGTTTGGTCTCCTCCCGAAGCTTCTAGGGTATCTTTTGTCTAGAAAAAATCGTCAAAAAATTTCATAACGTTTCGACTCCGTTTGGTATAGATTTCCTGGAAAGCCAAAGACAAGCAGAAAAAACAACTAGCAGTAGGCACTGAGTTAGGTTAGTCCCCCGAAGTGATATAAAAATGTATAAAAAGTATCCAAGATTGATAATATAATAGCATGAAACAATCGAAAATTATCGATACGTTGGCGACGTATCAACATCTCCAAGCTTAATTCATGTTCGTCTTTGATAAAAACAGAACTTTTGATGTGGAATGCTACCTAGCATGTTTATCATGTAATCTCTTTATGGTATAACACTGGTACAACTAGGTGCTATACAAACGATTTTTTAACCCCCTTTCCGTGAAGGCATTTGGAACCATCGCCAAGTGAGTGTGGGCGATAGGGGGGTTCTTCCCACATGACCCAGAAACCGTCGAGAGTGGGTGAGCGGCTACTGACGATCGCCATAGAATAAATGTATGAGAAACCGCCCCAGTCCCACACGTTACATGTCAATGTTACATTTCTGATCAGAGAGACATCCCAAACGATTACGTCCCTATAGTCATGTGAAAAAGGTGGACATCAACATTTAATATGCCAATATGTTTTTGATAGATACATTATCGCACACGGTTCAAGAATGTAAAATATGTGCGGTGCCTCTACTAACGCCAACGTGTCCATTTTCATAACTGTGTGCGATTGGTATTCCTATCACACAAGCACACTAGTTTGAAATGTTTGTCGTGTTACCATGAATCGCACATGCATACGAGACGAAACCGTGTGTGCGTCTGCCGGGCATCGCAAACGTTTCACATCAAAGCACCATCTGTTGCCTATAATTTATTATTCGAATTGGAAATTTTGAAATATGAAATGTGCAATTCAAATTCTCAGCACAATGGTTCAACAAAGAATCCATTAATAAAATTGTTAGTACAATAAGTTCAGTAATTATAGAATTAGACATCAATTAACTATGATGAACCACAATATTTACAGGCAGTAAAGGTGAAGAGACAAGTGTAAATCATTTTGACTACCGATGGTATTGAAGAAGCGGAATGCCCATAATGTGCCTTCATGCATGCCATAGGCACGAACAACTTTTGTCCAACCCCTTCTGACGATCGCCCACCTATCCTTCACTGCCTTTAGGAAGACATCTTTAGCATTTATATGGTAGCATGAATTATATACTTTAACCTTAGTTGCCTCCCCTCCGATCATGTAGTTTGCAAGGTAATCATCACTAAATAGCTTCGGAAACCACTGAAAAGAGAAAAATATCAGATACTGGGGTCTAATAGAGTAACTTGTTGTGGGCAAGGGGAAAAGGCAACACATTACTTACCATCTTAAATTTCATTGTTGTCTTGGACAAAGCGTAAATAAAGAGCTTAATTCCCATCACCGGTTTCTTTTGCCTAACAATCTTTCTTAGTTTCCTCACTTGACGATTGTTCATGAATATCTCATTGCCCCATACACAAAAAGGATCTATGTGTGGAACAGTACCGCTCATATATATACCTACAAGCAAGCAGTAAATGTTAGAAGCTAAACTGAGATTTCACAAATGTTGTAAAATACGTCTACCTATGTTCCTAAGTACAAGTATTTTTAGAGATTTCAATGTGAACTACATATGAATGTATATAGAATTATAGATATAGTTTATATTAGAATCTATATGCACTCATTTTACTCCTTATGTAGTCTATATTGGAATCTCAAAAAATACTTGTATTTAGGAATAGATGGTGTATAAGACATGTGATGCAGCTAAACTCGACGACAAACAAAAGCATCGCCCATTGTAGCCTTGAGTAAGTACATGGAAAGACAATGTTAACTACAATAGGGTTAACATCCACCAAAAATAGCAAATGGTAATAAAACGTAGCATATGTAGTGATATCTTCATTGCGAAAGAGTAGGATGGTAGCAAAGGGATGAACTAAAAAATGGAAACAACTGTTAATTGCAACAGGCTAAACAACATCCTAATTCATGTTTTGTAAGTTTGTAGCCATTGAAATACAACTGTTTAAAAATAGATACAACTGTTAATTGCAACATGCTTAATGGCCATTGAAACCGGTACTGATAAAAATGCAATTGGCATAGTTAAACATCACAAGGTAGGTGGTGCCAGAGCACATAATGGCCCATTTGTCTATAAAAAGTTATGGGAAATACCTAAAGCATGTTAGGCATGTTTACTACAACATGCTTAATACATCGACCGTACAAAAGATAGCCCTTTATTGCAACTGGTATTGGTAAGATTGAACAGGTGAGTACATACTTGGTAAGTCCTGAGAGGTAGTTGCTGGGTCACTTCATCTTGGCCAGAGCCCGCCCAAAGTCAGTGGTGGTGTTGGGTGTCGACACCTATGGGATCACTCTAATCCCTTCTACGGTTGATGGGCGCGGGGTTGTGCAAAGAGCGGGTCTAAGAGTCATTAAAAGGATCGTTTACCCAGGTTTGGGCCACGAAGATGCGTAAATACCCTAATCCTGCTTTGATGTGTATTTGAGTGTTCTTGAGCTCTTGAACTAGCTACGGTGCGTGCCTAGTCCAAAAGATTCTAATCCTCCTCTATTATGCCTCGGGCCTCCTTTTATAGTAAAAAGGGGTTGCCATAGTGGCACACAGGAAGTGGAAAGGTAAACAGTGTACAAGCTTATCTCCAGCCATGACGGGACAAGACGCATTAAATGTGCTACTTAGGTGTCCACTTGCTTTATCGGGGACAGTAACGAGGCTCATCCCGTCCGTCGCCGCTCCATCTAGTCGCGACGCGTGTCGAGCACAACGAGGCATGCAGCGCCATGTAGGTTGGCAGGCAGCTGAGATGTCGTGGTGGTAGGGTCTTCACAAAGATCTGCATGCCACCACGCAGGTGCTTGACTGGCTGGACTAGGAACCACGTACTGCCACGTGGGTTCTTGCCTGGGCTAGTGGGTCGGCCGCCGAGATGCAGCGGTGATGGGGCGGCAAGGGCTTGCCGCGGTCTTGCATATGTTCCCAGCAAGGGTCTTTCCGGGGCCTTTGTGAGCGCCCTTGGCAAGAGGCTTGTCGGGGCTTAGGGGGTCTCTTCGGCAAGGAGCCTTGCCATGGCCTCGTGGGCATCCTCACCAAGGAACCTTGTGGTCGTCTTGTCTTTTGGTTTTCATTTAGGATTTGTAGACCCTTAGTCTTCACAAAGATCTGCATGTCATCACGCAGGCGCTTCCCGAGCCTTGGTTCCACCGATGTTGATGGTGTCGGAGCTCCTAGGCTCAAGGGTGGCTGCAATGAAGGCATTGGGTGAGTTGCCCCAGCAAGGGTTCTTGCCGAGGTCGTGCAGGCCACCCCGGCAAGGGTCTTGTCGGAGGAAGCCTATCTTGTTGCTTGGCCTTCTTGTTCCATTGTGTTGGCACTGCTCTGGTAGTCTTGTGCTTCGGTATCCCTCCTCTGCCCTGTTAGGTGTGGACGCAGGCATGGCTTTGACTGCCCGTGCTCAAGTAAGGGGTACAAAGGAGGGCCCCTACTTTTGTACACTGACAGGAGCCCCCGGGCCTGGGCCATACATAAGTGTGACGTGTTGTTGGGCTAGGGCTAGAACGGTGCGCAGGCAGTGGGGGCCGGATTCTTTTTAGTGGAGTAACTTCTCCGGTGGTTGCGCTTCCCCACGACTCGCGTTGAGTGCAGGACGTGGGGGTTGTGTGTGGGGTGACTGTAGCATGCTTGCGTCACCCCATGGTTCCAAATAGTAAAGAGGCGGTTTGTGTCCTCCTCATAAAAAATAGAGGAAGTTGCGGGGGCGCATCTCATTTACTAGGTGGACTTGGGCCACCCCATGATCACAGGGCGCGAAACGGTTGTACCACACGCCATCTGAGTCCTGATCCGCCCGCTACGTGCCCCTCATGCATCAGGGAGGGCAGGCGGCGGATGCAGAGGGTGCGGGCTTTAACGCCGGGGCGGGGGGCCGGGCGCCGCTGACTGGAGTAGGGGGTCGGTCTTGTTTCCTTGCATCTCCGGTGATTGGATTGGTCGATTCGGGCAGTCGACTTCAGGCTTGCTTTGTCTCGCCCTCCTATAAAGAAGGGGGGAGGGACAGTGCTCCCCCCACTCATCCTCTTCTAGTCCGATCCCTTTCATTCCCATGTCACGGCGAGAGAGCGTTGTCGTGGCCGTGCCCCTGTGGAGGCGACCAGGTTTCCTCTCATCAAAGGGCGGCATCGGTCAAAGAAGAGGCAGACGCCCAAGATGAGGGCCATGCTAGAGGTAGAGGCACTGCCCGGGGTCGTGGTCGGCGAGGCGGTCGAGGCAGAGGCGGGCGAGGATGGGGGACACCCGCGCCGTCATCATCTCCGTCTCCATCTCATTTGTTGTATGCCCGTGCCTCACCATGTGGCCATGTCAGGGACACCGCGTTGGAGTTCATTCTGCAACTGCGCGAGCCGCCACGCAGTCGCCTTTGTCTTCCTAAAGCGTTTGCGAGGGTGTTGGTGGTCGACCGGCCATCGAGGTGGAGGCTTCACATGAAGGGGTGTTGTAATGGTGCCGCATGGGCGAACACCAAGTTCCCTGCCGCTCATGTAATGCTTCTCCATCGGGGGTGGAAGACCTTCGCGCGTGCCCACTGCTTTACGAAGGGGAACGTCCTTTGCGTCAAGGTCTGCTCTCCGTCAAGGTCTTCGGGCGCTCGAGACACATGCTAGGGTGTTGTGCGGAGAGCTCGACCAAGGACGAAAGCTGCTCCTCGAGTGATAGTGACGGGGAGGACAGCAACAGCGACGACGAGGGCAGCATGCGGGAGGATGACGGGTCCGACTAGGTGTCGGACACACCGTCCCTGGGCGACGCCGGCAGCACCATTATCTGCATCGCCAGCTCCCTGAGCTTCTCGGGGTCATCTCCTTGGGTGGCTGGCGTTGGGAGGCTAGAGAAGATGAAGGAGGTGGGCGGCGGCCGTCAAGTCGGAGTACGTGGGCATCAAATGCCTTCACTGCGTATTGCCGGCCCGCTGCCACATCCTTTGGCTCTTCTCCAGCCCTCTTTGGGATGGCCACCGGGATGTTCTCCTCGATCTTTATGCTGCTCGTGCTTCGCCTAGGCGCCCCCTTTGCCCTTTTGCCATCTTGTTCCATTTCCTGAGGAGAGGGACAAGAAAGGGATTACGGGCACCTTATCTCTTTTCAGCTTTTAAGCCTACGGGCCTTTGTAAGATTTAAATCTTGTAATCCCCTTGATCATGAATGCATCACATACGAATTGTACTTGTTTACAACGTATTAATGGAGAGAAGGGTGTTTGCCGGGTTTCTTTTGTGCGTGGGTAGGGGCCACACCAAGGAACGAATCCTTGTTATCTTAAGATAAACATCGTACCCCGGCAACAGGCCTTGCCGTCTTCCTGCTCTATAGCTCGACCACATTCACGCCCTTGGTGGAAGTAGGAGCAGAGTAGGATTAGGCCCTTCGCCTGCTCCTTTCCCGTCACACTACTACCGAGTTCTGGTCCAAAATAAAATTTGTTGGACGCGGGAAAAAGGAGCATGATGGTATAAGAGTGAGCGAAGTCTCATACGTTCAAGTTTCATACGCAAGTAAGGTGGGGGGGATGAAAGGCTTATCTGATTTTTTTAGCCTTCGACAACCTTGTCTTGCCGTGGTCGGATCCTCGGATCTGCAGCCCCCGGCAACCTTATTTCGCCGGGGTTAGACCGTCGGCATGTCCTCTTTCTTACGAACAGCTCAGCAGAAGTGTCCATGCATGCTGTGAACAAAAGAGGATGGAAAGGAACAGAGAGACGCACACTCGACCTCTATGCTAGGGGTTAGCCGCCGCCATGCACTATCAACCCTAACAGAGAAAGAGACTCAACCTAGTATGCATGCTAAAACATAGGGCGCCAACGCTTCATTCATTTATGCTTAGGGTCTGCGCCTAGCTTTGTACGAAGGGTTGCATGCCTTGCCGGCAAGGCTTGTACGGAAGGGTGGTTTGCCGGGGAGCCCGACAACCGTGCCTTACGAGTAAAACTTGTGAAGATGTTCGATGTTCCAGGAGTTGCTCACTGGAATACCATCTTCGGTCTCCAGGTGGACTGCGCCAGGCCTGGTGACTCGTATTACTCGATAAGGGCCTTCGCACTTCGGCGTCAACTTGTTGGAATTCTTGGCCGACTGAACACGCCAAAGAACAAGGTCGCCTTCCTCAAAGCTTCGGGCATGAACCTTGCGGCTATGGTAGCGGCGCAAGGCTTGCTGGTAGCGTGCTGCTCGCACAGCCGCCCGAAGACGATCTTCCTCGAGGAGCGTTACGTCATCTTGCCGCAGTTGCTCTTGCTCAAGCTCATCATAAGCGAGCACTCGGGGTGACCCGTATGTGAGTTCCGTGGGGAGAACTGCTTCCTCCCCGTAAACGAGGGAGAAGGGTGTCTGGTCGGTGGTTCGATTTGGTGTCGTTCTTATTGACCAAAGAACCACCGGCAATTCATCAATCCTGCACCTTCCGCACTTGTGCAGCCTGTCAAAAGTCCTTGTCCGGAGGCCTCGCAGTACTTCAACATTTGCCCTCTCTGCCTGGCCGTTGCTTCGAGGATGCGCAACAGAAGCAAAACAGACCTTGCTGCCGAGGTCTTGAATGTACTGCATGACGGTGCGGCTTATGAACTATGTGCCGTTGTCAGTGATGACGCTGTTTGGTACACCAAAATGGCAGACTAGGCCCTTAAAGAACTTGACGACTGATTGTGATGTCACCTTTCTCACTTCTTCCACCTCTGGCCACTTTGTGCACTTGTCGATTGCAATGTACAAGTACTCAAAGCCCCCGACGTCATGGGGAAAGGGGCCTAGTATGTCGATCCCCCTGACCAAGAATGGCCAGGAAAGAGGGATTGTTTGGAGAGCTTGAGCTGGTTGATGAAGCTTCTTTGAATGGAACTAACACGCTTCACACTTGGTTACTAGTGCTGTTGCATCCTGGAGGGCAGTGGGCCAGAAGAAACCTTGTCGGAATGCCTTGCCGGCAAGGGCCCTTGACCCTATGTGGGAGCCACATATGCCTCCGTGTATCTCTGCCAACAGCTCCAGTCCTTCCTCCCGGGGAATGCACTTCAATTTCACACCATTCAGCCTTTTTCTGTACAAGACGTCATCGACGAACTGATACATGGCAGACCGACGGGCTAATTTCTCCGCTTCTTCCTGCTCCTCAGGAAGCTCCCCTGCTTGGAGAAATCAGACGGTATGATGTGCCCATGCTGGAGCCTGGGGCTCGACGGTAAGGACTAAAGTCATCTCCTCTGCCATAGGAGCAACTGTCTCCACGGCCAGGGCTTCACGCCCTGCCGGAGTCCGTTGCCCTATGGCAGGCTCAGCATCCCCGATAACATCTTTACCGGCGGCCCCTGGGAGCTTGGTAGGAAAGTACTTGCTGGGGCCTGATTTATTTCGCTTGTTCTGCTTTGTTGATGGTTCAACGAATGGTTGAGTTGATCGAAGCACAAAATTACCTAGTTCCACATGTAGTTTGAGGGTGGCGCGCTTTGACAAGTAATCGGCGATGTCGTTCTCCGCTCGGGGAACATGCTCTGCTTGTATACCGTCAAAACGCTCCTCCAGCTTCCTCACTTCATCTACGTAGGCCTCCATCAATGGGCTATGGTAATCCTTGTTAACTTGCTTGACGACAAGCTGCAAAGCACCCCTGATGATGAGCTTCTTGATTCCGAGGTCTTCCGCGATCCTGTGACCGGCAAGCAGTCCCTCGTACTCGGTAGTGTTGTTCGTTGACATCTCCCTGGGGAAGTACATCTGGACCACATACTTGAGGTGTTCTCCGGTGGGCGCAACGAGTAACACACCAGCACTGACGCCTTGCAGCGAGAAAGTTCCGTCAAAGTACATAATCCAGTCGTGACTTGTTTCCTTGCCGGGGAGAGTGGTCTCCTATATCTCTTTGTCGAACGGTGAGGTCCATTGTGCAACGAACTCCGCCAAGACTCTGCTCTGAATCGTCGAAGTGCTTTCAAACTTCAAACCAAAGCTCGACAGTTCCAAAGCCCATTCCACCATCGTCTCGGTCGCATCTGGGTTATGCAATGTCCGCTGCAACGGGAGGCGGGTGACGACGGTAATTTCATGTGCTTGGAAGTAATGACGCAGCTTCCTCGAGGCCATAAGGAGGTCGAAGAGCAATTTCTGCACACTGGAGTACCTTGACCTAGGCCCCTGCAAGAGGGAGCTGACAAAGTAAACCGGGTGCTGCATCATCTTCTTCTTTTGCACTACTTCATTCGGTTGCGTCGCTTCTACCCCAATGGCGTCAGCTTTTGTCGTTGCTATTACTTCCGCACTGACCTTTCTCTGGGCTACTAGCGCAGCACTGACCACTTGATTCGCCGCCGCTAGATATAGCAGCAACGACTCTTGGGGTTTGGGCGCGACCAGTATTGGCGTAGAGGAGAGGTGTTTCTTCAAATCTTGTAGTGCTACTTCGGCTTCTGGGGTCCGCTCCATTGGGCCCACCTTTTTCAAGATTTTGGAAAATGGAAGGGCGCGCTTGGCAGATTTGGAGATGAATCTGCCCATGGCGGCAACGCAGCCAGCAAGCCGACGCACATCTTTGATCTTCTGGATTCGCCTCGATCCCACACTGTGACACGAAGAAACCGATAAGCTTTCCGGACGGAACGCCGAAGACACACTTCTCAGGGTTCAGCTTGAGGTTGATCATGTGCAAATTCACAAACGTCTCTTCTAAATCCTATATGAGCATTGCCTCGTCCTTGGTTTTGACCACTATGTCATCCAAATAGGCTTCCATATTTCTATGTAGCTGAGGCTCAAAACCAATTTGGACCGTTCTTGCGAATGTTGAGCCAGCACTCTTCAACCCGAAAGGCATTCATATGAAACAATACGAACCACATGGGGTGTTGAATGTTGTCTTCTCTTCATCCTTTCTCGTCATGAAGATTTGATGGTATTGTGAGTAAGCGTCAAGGAATGATAATAGGTCACACACGGCCGTGGAGTCTACAATCTGGTCAATGCCCGACAACAGGAAAGGGTCCTTTGGGAAGGCCTTATTGATGTTTGTGTAATCAATACACAGCCTCCACTTCCCATTAGCCTTGCGCACCACCACCAGATTGGCCAACCACATTGGATGGAGTACTCCTCTCACCAAGCCTGCCGCCTCCAACTTCCTGATTTCCACTGTGATGAACTCTTGCCATTCCAGAGCTCGCTTCCTGACCTTCTGCTTGATGGGCTGCGCGTGAGGGCAGACAACAAGATGTTGCTCAATCACCTCCCTGGGAACGTTGGGGATGTCGAATGCTTGCCACGCAAACACGTCGACATTTGCCCACAGGAAGGTGACGAGTGCGCCCTCCTATTTGCTGTCCAGGGTGGAGCTTATGGTGAAAGCCCCTCCCGTGCTATCCTCCTTGACGGACACCTTCTTGGTTTCTGGTGGTGCAGCTCTAGATTTCTTTCTCTTGCCGGTGGAGCTCTCTGGCACGTCCTCGACGGGAGCACGGCGCTCCGAAGAGGTGCGCTTGCCGGAGTGGGTGCGAGATGTCTTACCGGTCTTCCTCGCTCCTGGGGCTTCGGCGGCAGGAGCAAGTGCCTTGGCGGCAGTCGCTGCAACTGCCTCCCGATAAAGTTGATCGGCGTAGATCAGCATCCTTCTTATCGGAGGGGCCGGTGATGATGGTCTTTGTCCTAGGAATCTTCAGTGTGTTCTAGGCGTAATGTGATGCTGCCAGGAACTTGGCTAACGCTAGGCGGCCGAAGATCCCGTTGTAAGGCAAGGGGATCTCGGCAGCATAAAAAACAACCCTCTCTGTCCTATAGTTCACGTTGCCTACGAATGTCACGGGCAGAGTGACTTTACCGTTCGGCTCACTCCTTCCTGGGTTGACCTCTTGAAACGTGCCTGTCTGTTCGAGGTATCCATCAAGAATCTGCAGCCTTTTAACCACAGCGGGCGAGATCGAGTTCAGACCGGCACCGCCATCAACCAACATTTTCGGCACTATGAGGTTTCGTATTGTTGGTGAAACCAACAATGGCAAACACCCGACCGCAGTTGTGCGATCAGGGTGATCCTTGGTGTCAAAAATGATAGGTGTGCCAGACCACTTCAGCAGCTTCTAGGCATCGAATGATGGTTCTGCTGCTGTGATCTCACGCGCCCACTGCTTCAGCTAGCGGTGAGAGGTGTGCAGAGAGGCCCCACCGTCGACGCACATGGCCTCCATAGCTTTCTGCAACTCTTGCTCGCCGGACTCGTCATCCTCATCATGATCATCATCTTCTTGCTTCTTGTCGCGACCTCGGGCGGGCCTTTCTTGTTGGTTATCTTTGCCGCGGCGGCCCGGTGGGCTGCCACGCTTCTTGCCGGATCCCTCATCACCATCTTGGCCCTTCTCCTTGTCCCGTCTTTCATATTCGGCTTTCTGCTTCTCTGCGAGCTACTCGACTTGCTGGCAGTTTTGGAGGTTATGGCCCTTGGTGCGGTAGATCTTGCAGTACTACTTGTCGGAGCCTCCTGGCTTGTAGGCAGCTGCCAAGGCCCGGCAGGCGACACACCCAACAACTTCCTTGCCGAGGTCATCTGCCTTGGTCTTCTTGGCAGCGCCGGCATCGCCGGATCCCTCGACGGCAAGCACGGCCTTGCCCTTGTATTTCCTGTTGCGACATCGGCCCTTCTTCGCCGGGGCGACGGCATCTTCTTCTGAGGAATTGGTTTCCACACTAGCGTCTTCGCCAGGGTACTTCCTTCCCTCTTCGGCCCGAGCGCATCTGTCGGCCAGAACATGGAGTTCAGCCAAATCCTTGACCTTATTCATTGCCAGCTCTTTGCGCATCTTGCAGTTACGCACATTCTGATGGAATGCGCTGATGACGGCGGCGGGATGAATATCTGGGATGTTGTACTGCACTTGGCTGAATCTCTGTATGTACCTACGCAGGTTTTCACCTTCTTTCTGGCAAATGACATGCAAATCGCTTACCTGGCCATGAGCCTGGTGGCCTCCCGTAAAGGTGCCAAAAAACTCATGGCACAGATCCGACTAGGAAGAAATAGAATCTACTGGCAAGTGCATCAACCATGACATGACATTGGGTCTAAGCGCCAACTTGAAGTAATTGGCAAGCTCCTTGTCGTCACGTGTTCCGGCGGCCTGCATCGCGATGGTCTAGATGCTGAGGAATTTTGATGGGTGAGTCTTGCCATTGTACTTCTCACCGACGTCAGGCTTGATTGTGCGGTGAGTGGGCCACTGGAACTGCTGCAGCTTATGGGTAAAGGATGGACAACCTACCTCGTAAGGTAAGCCTCCAGGGCCTCCCGGTGCTGGGTGGTCCGTAGTGGGCCCTGCCCGCCTATCTGACTGATGGCGTGGTTCACGTCGGCGCTCGATGGTAGTTCAAGCGTCTTCATGGGCTCGCTTCCGAAGAACCTGGCACTGATTGCGGTCGGTCCGCAGGTCGGACGACGCTATGGAAATGTTATCACAAGCGTCGTCCCGACGGACCGGTGCCTGCGGTAACTGGCGAGGAGGATGAGAATGCACCATGGCTGAAGTGCCTCTGGTCCTTCCACCACTAGCGTGCGGTGGCTCGACAGAGCGTTGGCCTGACACTACTAGAAAAACGGCTATAGCTAATCTGGACATTAATGGCGCACCATGTATCTGGTGCGCCACTGCTATATAGCAATGGCGCACTAGATACAGGTGCTCCATTAGTGGCCACATTACTAATGGCGCACCTGGCGTGTGATGCGCCATTACTGGTTTTGTCATGGCCCCACACCCCTTCCCAGACTTAGCAGTGGCGCACCAGGGTATAGTGCGCCATTACTAGTTTAAGTAGTAATGGCGCACCGCACACACGATGCGCCACTACTAACATTTTTTTCGATTTTTTTTCAAAACTAGTAATGGCGCACTTTGCATCCGTGCGCCATTAATATGTCAAACTTAGTAATGGCACACATATACAATGTGCGCCATTACTAACTTTGACTAAGGTTTGACCAAGTCATAAACATAGTAATGGCGCACTTTGTGAAGGTGCGCCATTACTAACCCGAAAATTTCACCAAAATGCACCCCCCCGTGGACCGCCTTTTCAGTTTTAAAAAAATAAAAGAAAATGATGGAAATGTCAAAAAAAATAAAAGAAAATAAGTTTCCCATGTGATATGTGGTCTAGTTGTTGGGAAAATTTACAAATATGAATTTCGACTTTATTTGCAAAATCTCTATGGAATTTAGTAAACTGGGTATAACTTTTGCATACGAACTCGGATTAAAAAGTTTTTTATATGAAAAAACATCTACTCGAAAAGTTACATCCGAAATCCAAACTTAGTAATGGTGCACCATTTGCTAGGTGCGCCACTAGCAACATAAAAAAAAATATTTCAAAATTTTTATTTTGGAAAAAATGTTCAAAATATGATACGTAATATGACCGGGAAGTTTGAAATATTTTTTAAACATTTCATCACACTCATGAACATGAACAAAGTCCTAGACATCAACAAGGTTTATAGGATTTATATGATAGATATATCAACAAGTGCATGTTAAGTGAGCTGGTGCTGGGGTTGGACAGAACTGAGAAGTTAAGCGTGCTCGGGCTGGAGTAATGTGACGATTGGTGACCTTCCGCGAAGTTTGACCACGAAGTGCGATTTGACTTGAGATTAAGCTTATTGACCTGACATTAAGAAAAAAACGAAAAAAATATCCTGATTTTTTTTGAAAAAACATTGTGAGTAATGGTGCACTTCTATGTGGTGCGCCATTACTAAGTCAGATAGTAATGGCGCACTTCTAGACATAGTACTGGCGCACCATAGGCGCATTACTATATGCGATAGTAATGGCGCACCAAATGTGTGCCATTACTAAAAACTACTAGTGGCGTGATAATACTGGCGCAGCTATAGTGCGCCATTAATAGCCACAACATGTGCGCCACTAATAGCCTTTTTCTAGTAGTGTGAGGGCCCCGCTGGCCACGGCTGGTCTTTGTTGGCGATGTCGACGAGGCTCCGGATGGTGGCTCTCCACTCGTCGAGCTTCTCCACAACAGGAGGGAAGTCGAGGAGCAACCGCGTGGGCGGCGACGAAAGCTGCGTGGACTGTGATGTGCTCCGACTTGTAACCACGTTAGAAGGAGCTCTATCACGGCCCTGCGACTGTACGCCGTTTTTGCTAGCACCTCGGTGAGCATATTGGTCTTCTATGTCCCGCAAATGATGTGCATGGCTCTTTCCCCGGCGGCGCCCGGGGTCACCAGCGTGGCGACGCTGCTCATCGCGCACGACCTGGGAGGAGCGCGTTGTGGGCACCCGCATGGGCATCTTGGAAATGGCCGCGCCGCCCGTTTGTGGCGCGACGCCGCTCTTGGAGGGACCAGCGCCGCCTGCGGGGGGCCCGGCTCTACCTTTGGGTTTTCAAAACTACGCCCCCTACCTGGCGTGCCAAAGATGTCGGGTGTCGACACCTATGGGATCACTGGAATCCCTTCTACGGTTGACGGGCACGGAGTTGTGCAAAGAGCGGGTCTAGGAGTCAGCACAAGGATCGTTTACCCAGGTTCGGGCCATGAAGATGCGTAATACCCTAGTCCTGCTTTGATGTGTATTTGAGTGTTCTTGAGCTCTTAAACTAGGTAGGGTGTGTGCCTAGTCCAGAAGATCCAAATCCTCCTCAAGTATGTCTCGCGCCTCCTTTTATAGTAAAAAGGGGTTGCCACAGTGGCACACAGGAGGTGAAAAGATATAGAGTGCACAAGCTTATTTCCTGCCATTACGGGACAAGACTCATTAAATGCGCTACTTAGGTGTCCACTTGCTTTATCGGGGACGTTAACGATGCCCGTCCCATCCGCCGCTGCTCCGTCTGGTCGCGACGCGCGTCCAGGCCAACAAGGCATGCAGCGCCATGTAGGTTTGCAGGTAGTTGAGATGGCGTGGTGGTAGGGTCTTCATGAAGATCTACATGCCACCACGTAGGTGCTTGTCTGGCTGGACCAGGAACCACGTACTGCCACGTGGGTTCTTGCCTTGGCTAGTGGGTTGGCCTCCGAGTTGGGACGATGATGGGGCGGCAAGGGCTTGCCGCGGTCTTGCATCTGTTCCCGGCAAGGGTCTTTCCAGGGCCTCGTGGGCATCCTCGGCAAGGAACCTTGTGACCGTCTTGTCTTCTGGTTCTCATCTAGGATTCGTAGACCCTTTGTCTACACAAAGATCTGCATGCCATCACGCAGGCGCTTCCCGAGCCTTGGTTCCAACGTTGTTGATGGTGTCGGAACTCCTAGGCTCACGGGTGGCTGCAATGAAGGTGTTGGGTGAGTTGCCCCGGCAAGGGTTCTTGCCGGGGTCGTGCAGGCCGCCCCGGCAAGGGTCTTGTCAGGGGAAGCCTATCTTGTTGCTTGGCCTTCTTGCGCCACTGTCTTGGCGCTGCTCTGGTAGTCTTGTGCTTCGGTTTCCCTCTTCTGCCCTATTAGGTGTTTCCGCAGGCGTGGCTCTCACTTCCCTTGCACAAGTAAGGGGTACAAAGGAGGTCCCCTACTTTTGTACACCGACAGACGATGGAGGCGAGCTGTTCCTCCGGGTTGAAGTGTGGATTGGTGCCACTTACATGTGTACATACAGGAAACCAGTAAACAGTAGAAGTTAAACTGCAATTGCACAAACAATGCGAAATACTGTAAGACATGGGATGCAGCTAACCTCGATGGCAAACAACAACATCGGCCGTTATGACCCTGCGTAAGTACATGGACATGTATGTTAAGTACAACAAGGTTAGCATGCACCAAAAATAGTAAATGGGCATCATCTCTAGTGATATCCCGAGTCATATATTTTAAGTTTGTTGCTGGTATTCGTGAAATTGAGCTAGACAGTTAATACTTGAACATCACACAGTGTGCAATACTGAAATAAACAAGGCACGATCATGCTTAATAAATCGACCGTACAAAACATAGCCATTGCAAGTGGTATTGGTAAGATTTAGCTGGTCAGATCATACATGTTAAGTCCCGGGGGGTAGTCGCTAGGGCACTTCATCTGGGTCAGAGCCTGCACCATGTCGTCGGCGGCGCAGGCGAGGTGCTCCTCCGGGTCAACAGGCACATCAGCCTTCGCGCCATGGACCGCCATAAGCTCGCACTACAAAAAAAGACACATCATTGACATTTTGGTCCGAACGAAACCTTTTTCAGTCATACTTATGACACTTCAATGACAATAATTGTGACAAAACACGGTATCATCATAGATGTGGTGGGTTCCTACTTCTATGACAAAAACTCATGATAGAAAATGGGCTTTTCGTCCTGGTCGGGCCGGAGACGCAGCTGCATGACATTCTTTGGGCTGTCCATGACGGAAAAAACCGAGGTAGAAGCAAGGGCGAGGAAAATATTGGGGTGTTCCTGGTTACGGTGGGTGGTCGGGGCCGAGCGATGCGCGTTTCTCTCGTACACGCACGCGCGTGTATGCAAGGCATTGGGATCTAACTGAACCCGAGCGAGGCGTTGGGCTCTAACTGAACCCAAGCGATTGCACTGCAGGCTACGCGTTACTGAACCCGAGCGATCGATCGATGGCTGTTAACTGAACCCGATCGAGCGACTCCTTCGCTACTGCTGCTAAATGAAGCCGATCGATGCTGCCTCTACATGAACAGTGAGCGTTGCTAGGGGGTTTGGATGAACAGTTCCCGGTGGGGGTGGCTGAGCAGGACCCCGCGGTGTTGCCTCTGCATGAACAGGACCCCGTTCAAACGAGCCGGTTGGGGCTGCATGAACAGGACCCCGTGGAGGGCTGCATGATCAGGACCACCCTGTGGAGGGCTGCATGAACAGTAGACGGTGGAAGGCTAGATGAATAGTAGCCCGTGGGTGGTGGTTGAACAGGAGCCCATGGAGAGGGCTGGTTGAACAGTAGCCGGTGGAGTAGCGCGTGGTGGAGGCTGAACAGTCACAGGTGGAGGCTGGAAGAGGTCGATGGTGGATGAACAGTAGCCCGTGGAGGCTGGAGGGGGTCGATGGTGGTGATGAACAGTATCCCGTGGAGTCCAGTTTTGCGGTACGCCACATACCTCCCGATGAACAGGACCCCCATTTCGACCGTAGAGCTCCAAAACAAGTCCGTTTCCTCCATTTTGCGGTACGCCACAGCCCTCCCGATCAACAGGACCACCGTTTCAACCATAGCGCGCGTCCGTTTCCTCTGTTTTGTGGTACGCCACACCCCTCCCGATCAACAGGACCCCCGTTTCGACCGTAGGAGGTCCGTTTCCTCCGTTTTGTGGTACGCCAGACCCCTCCCGATGAACAGGATCCCGTTTCAAATGTGGCCGGTCGAACACAAGGCCGTTTCCTCCGTTCTGTGGTACGCCATGCCTCATTTCCATCGGCTCTTCCATCCAAGCCCTCCCGATGAACACGACGATGCATTCCGTTCCGACCCAGCCGGTTGGCTCCCCATGAACACGACGACGACACTATTTCTCCGTTCCGACCCAGCCATGTACACGAGCCTTGGCCGTACATATGCGCGAGTAGGCGTTCGAGACCCTACCCGTATGTACGTACATGGACGTATTTTATTTCTTGCCCACTTGCCGCTCTACGTACGTGTACATGCTACGTGCGCGCCTCTACTACGACACGTGCGCGCCTCTACATCGACCAGTATGTACGTACACGTTCGCGACCAGAATGAAAACGCTACGTACGCTTCGACCAGGTGGATCCCGATTGTTAGGCACTTCCTTGCGTGCGAAGATGTAGCTGGTGGGTCCCAACAGTCAGGGGGCGAATCGTTATTTTTTTTGCCCGGACGCACTTCCTTGCGTGCGAAGATGTAGCTGGTGGGTCCCAGCAGTCAGGGGGAAACATTTTTTTCACGAAATACAATGGCCCGTCTGGTAGTTCCCCGCTGGCAGTTGGAGGAATAATTATTTTGCGCGTAATAAGGAGGCACTTCCTTGCTGCGGCCGTGCACCCAACTGTCAGCCTCTCCATGCACAGTCCATGTCCGATGGAAGCCGTTCCTTAAACACATTGACCATGCCGCGCCGAGAGAACCAACGCGGTGGACGATGTCGAGGCCTAGGAAGGGGATGACACGGAGCCGGCGAAGACGCGACAGTGGATGCCCACGCGTAGAGGAGTATTCACTGGTTCGCTGCGGTGTGAGGCTGCCGTCGCCGCAGAATAACAGGGGGTGTGGGTGAGTAGAGGGATGGCCTGGCCAGCGGTCAGAATAGTAGGGGCCGGTGAGGCCTCCGTAGCAGCACAGCCGGCCACGGGAGGCAGGAGCATGCGGCACGACCGGCGCTGCTTTGGGCGGTTGGAGCAACAAGACCAGAGGTTGAAGAAGCACTATGGCCGTTGGACGGACATCGTACGGTCACTGGAGCTAGAATCATTCATATTGACTAAGTTGACAAAGCACTCCATCCCCGTCAACTTAGTAGGCCCACAAGTCAGCCTCCCACCAAGGTGGGTCCCAACCAGCAGGGGGAGAATTCAATTTTTTGTGCGTAATAAGGAGGCACTTCCGGTGGGTCCGAGCTAATAGCGGGGGGAACGTTTTTTCGGGAAAAATGGTGGCCCGTCCGCTGGGTCGCAGCAGTTAGGGGGAAACGGTTTTTTTTTGCAAAATACGGTGGCCCATCCGGTGGGTCCCTCTTGTCAGGTGGAGGAATAATTTTTTTTCCGCGTAATAAGGAGGCACTTCCATGCAGCCGTCATGGACCCAGCTGTCGGCCTCTCCACGTCCAGTCCACGTCCGATGGAAGCCGTTCCTTGACTACGTTGACCAGGCCGCGCCGAGAGCACCAGGGCGGTGGACGACGGCGAGGCCTAGGAAGGGGATGATGCGGAGCCGGGGAAGACGCGGCAGTGGATGCCCATGCGTAGAGGAGTACGAGGGTTCACTAGTTTCCTGCGGTGTGAGGCTGCCGTCGCCGCAGAATAACAGGGGGTGTGGGTGAGTAGAGGGATGGCCTGGCCAGCGGTGGGAGTAGTAGGGGGCGGTGAGGCCTCCGCGGCATCACAGCCGGCCACGGGAGGCAGGAGCACGCGGCACGACCGGTGCTGCTTTGGGCAACTGGAGCAAGAAGACCAGAGGTTGAAGAAGCACTACGGCCGTTGGATGGACATCGTACGGTCAATGCAGCTAGAATCGTTTATATTGACTAAGTTGACAAAGCACTCCGTCCCCGTCAACTTAGTAGGCTCACAAGTCAGCCTCCCACCAAGGTGGGTCCCAACCAGTAGGGGGAGTAGTCATTTATTTGTGCGTAATAAGGAGGCACTTCCTTGGGTGCGAAGATATAGCTGGTGGGTCCAAGCTGTCAGCGGCGGTAACGTTTTTTTCGCGAAATATGGAGGCCCTTTCGGTGGGTTCCACATGTCAAGTGGAGGAATCATTATTTTGCGCGTAATAAGGAGGCATTTCCTTGCGTGCGGCCGTGGACCCAGCTGTCAGCCTCTCGACGTATAGTCCACTTCAGATGCATGTCGGTCGTTGACCACGTTGACCAGGCCGCGCCGAGAGCACCAAGGCGGTGGACGACGGCGAGGCCTAGGAAGGGAACGACACGGAGGCAATGAAGACTCAGCAGTTGATTCCCACGCGGAGGGGAATACGACTATACGAGGGTTCACTGGTTCGTCTGCCGTCGCCAGAGAATAACAGCATGTGTGGGTGAGTAGAGGGATGGCTAGGCCAGCGATGGGAGTACGGTGGGGGCGTTGAGGCCTGCGTGGCAGCACAGCCGGCCGCAGGGAGGAGGGAGCAGGTAGTCCCGCCGACGCTTGTTTGAGCGGCTGGAGCAGGAAGAGTAGAGATTGAAGAAGCACGACGGCCGTTGGATGGACATCCAACAGTCACTGCTTGTGCGTCAACCTTTTTTTTTAGGAAAGCCTCAAATCTGTGGAAAACATCATACAACCAATCTGCCATTATTTCTAATAATTTACATCCCATATTCTAATTCTTAAGGTTTTTTGGAGCCCATATTCTTTTTGTTAGTATTACATCCCATATTGTGGACACGGTTAAAAAATTATACGAAATTTTGCATATTTCGGTGCGGTCCGAACTGTTTTTAATCCCGAAATTTCGAGTCATTCAAACTGATTTTAGAAATAAATGTATATCAATATAAAATCCAACAAATTGTCCACGCATAAAAATCAATGCAATTTAAAATCTCGAAATGAAAAAAAGAAATTTGAAACTAATTGCCGGTTTGATGTGTTTTAAAAATCTACAGCCCATTTCTCATTACTGATAGGCCATTTTCTCGGCCAGCCGAATGAACATCTCCTCGTCTTGAAAGATTTGCAGCCCAACAGGCCTGACAAAGCGACTTACTTGGCAAATCACAAAAAAACTAGGCTGTGGCCGTGGACCTAGCTGTCAGCCTCTCCACGTACGACACTCTTCCGACGGAAGTCGGCCGTTGACCATATTGACCTCGCAGCGCCGTGAGCACCAAGGCAGTGGACGACGGCGAGGCCTAGGAAGGGGACGGCGCGGAGCCGGGGAAGACGCGGCAGTGGATGCCCATGCGGAGAGGAGTAGGAGAGTTCACTAGTTCGGCTGCGGTGTGAGGCTACCGTCGCCGCAGAATAACAGGGGGTGTGGGTGATTGGAGGGATGGCCTGGCCAGCGGTGGGAGTAGTATGCGGGCGGTGAGGCCTCCGCGGCAGCACAGCCAGCCACGAGAGGCAAGAGCAGGCGGCACGACCGGCACTGCTTTGGGTGGCTAGAGCAAGAAGACCAGAGGTTGAAGAAGCACTACGACTATTGGATGGACATCATACGGTCACTAGAGCTAGAATCGTTCATATTTACTAAGTTGACAAAGCACTCCGTCCCCATCAACTTAGTGGGCCCACAAGTCAGCCGCCCACTATGGTGGGTCCTAACTAGCAGGGAGTCGCAGACGGAGAAGTGTACGAGGGTTAACTGGTTCTGGTGCGGTGTGGTTCGGCAGTCGGTGGAGAAGAACAGGAGGTGTGGAGGGGTGGAGGGATGGCCTGGCAAATGGTGGAGTAGCGCTTCACAGCGAAGCATGCTAAGCAGAGCTGCTAGCAGCAGGAGGCGTGAGCAGGTGGTCCCAGCGGCGCTGGAGGAAGAAGACGAGAGATTGAAGATGGATGCCGGTCGTTGGATGTAAATCCAACGGCTAACGATGTCAGAATGATTTGTTGACTAAGTTGACAACGACTTGGATTGGCTTTGGCCTATTGGCCCACATTTCAGCCTCCTAAAATGTTGCACGTATTCAACCCATTTTTTCAGAATTTCCAGTCTTTTTTTTGCGGGGTAAAATTTATAGTCCATTTGATCTTTTTTTTTGAATTACAGTCCATTAGCGGGGCTGGGCGAACAAATAATGTAGCATCCATGCGGCTCATTTATGTTTTTCCTAAAAAATTACAGGCCATTTGCACTTTCTCGAAATACTCGATTTTGCTGGGCTGATTCTAATTATAATGTTGGGGTGGGCGCATCAATGTTATCAAAAAATAAACATGGGCTGAGCATTTTGTTATATATATATATATATATATATATATATATATATATATATATATATAGAGAGAGAGAGAGAGAGAGATATAGATATATTTAAATAATAAGTGATTTATTATTACATTGGTCCTTAAATCTTACCAAGCTTTTCTACACAATTACCAGGATTTTCGTTGCCAAAACAAATAGAGGATTTTATTGTTAAGATATTATTTTTATAAGTTAACAAGATGTGGGATATTGTTTTCTTACATATGTAAGTATCTATTAAATATATGATGACAATAACAATAATATATAATAACATACAAAATAATTTAAATATATATAATATAGTTAGAAGGGAAACATAAGTTGGACCAGGCGTTCCTATTCTTATATAGAAAAATAGAACAGACCTCTGCGTTTTCTTCAAAGAAAAATAAAAAAATTGGGCTGTCGATGTTTCAGGAAAAATAAAACCTCGGATGGGAGGTCCATAGGCCGGTCGGTACATGACGGCCCTCAAGAAAATACAAACAGGCCTATGGACCTCCCATCCAAGGTCGTCGGCTGCGCATGTTAAAAAAGAAAGCCTAGACGGGGCAGCCCAAAACCCAGCTGATACTTGCTGCCCCAGTGATAATAAATGATACCTGCCAGCTCCCCGGCTTCATTGTGAATTTATCTCCTATAATAACTACATTGAAGCACCTAAAAATGTAAGTATGTTGACAAACCCGTGGGCCCCAACGTCAGTATAGCATTAGGAGGAAGTATTTTTTCGATGAGGCACTTGCTTGCGTACGGGCATAGACCTTGTGGATCCCGACTGTCCGCCTCTCCACATACAGTCCTCTCCAAATTCCTCTCGTTTGTTCAGCATGTTCACAATGGCAGACAGCGACGTCGCGAGATCCGACCACCTAACGAAGTGCCTTATTCATAACGAAACAATTGAACTAGCCCAGTGGCCGAGTGACACTACCCGACAACTGTTCCGCCCGGGATTGATTCCACTTGTGCAGAGAAAATATCTCCAAATTTTTTGCCTCTGCCTTTATTGACATGTGGATCCAAATTGTCATCTACGCACACCACGTCCTACACTTGCCAAAACTTCGTCCCTCGTTTTCTCTGTTTCTCCCACACTCAACATTGTGTGGCCATTTTGAAAATAGCATATGTTTTTGACTGTGCATCATATGAAGATGTGCTATGCATGAATGTTGATCAGAATGATGTTAACTGGCTGGTAGTTCCAGTTTCGACCATGAATAAAACTTCCAGCATGATGTTAACACTGTTTGAAAAGGTCGTGTTAATATAAATGCTCTGGCACTGAAAGTTGTAGCTTCTTATCTGAAACTGAACTTGGAGTTTCTTATCCGAAACTGAAACTTGCAGTTTCTTCTCCGAGAATCACATTGTCTGCACTTTTATACTCCTATGAAACTACATTTTTTAAGTGCAGAGGAAATATCTCCAAATTTTTTGCCTCTGCCTTTATTGACATGTGGGTCCCAATTGTCATCTACGCACACCACGTCCTACACTTGCCAAAACTTCGTCCCTTGTTTTCTCTGTTTTCCGCACACTCGACATTGTGTGGGCATTTTGGAAATAGCATATCTTTTTGACTGTGCATCATATGAAGATGTGCTATGCATGAATGTTGATCAGCATGGTGTTAACTAGCTGGTAGTTCCAGTTTCGACCATGAATAATACTTCCAGCATGATGTTAACACTGTTTGAAAAGGCCGTGTTAATATTAATGCTCTGCCTCTGAAAGTTGCAGTTTCTTATGTGAAACTGAACTTGGAGTTTCTTATCTGAAACTAAAACTTGTAGTTTCTTCTCTAAGAATCACATTGTCTGCACTTTTATACTCATATGAAACTACATTTTTTATGTGCTAAAAATAGTTCTCTACAATTCATAAAATACTTCATATGCTCAATACTGCAAATCTGAGATTCAAAATACATTCATATCTGAAAGTACTCTCAAAATGCACAACACAAAACACAATTCACAACCTGCAAATACGAACAACCCTAAGCTCCTCCTGACAATTCACAACCTGCCCGACTATTGGTCTGGGGGGGGGGGCGGGGAATCCCTCCTGTTCCTCGGCGGTAGACAGCCGCCCCGTGAGACGATGTGAACGGCGAGGGAGAGGATGGCGATTAAGCGTCCTCGGGCCAACTGTTTTTCTCCTCTTGTAGTTGGGTTTGGTCGACGAAGACTCCACCGGCTCGCTCTGGCATGACACCCTCACAAACGGCACCCTGTAGATGCTCGATCCTTCAATATCTGGTGGATGCTCCATCTGGGATCGATACTCCATAATGAGCGCCACACATCCCAATGATGGTGGTGGATGCCAATGCTTAGATGGAGTAGGGTTGGTGTCGGTAATTTTTACTTGGCACCTCTAACTCTGCATATATGCCGGTTCCATCCGTACATTTGTGCAGTTCCACCAAAATGCAGTTGAATAACCCTGTTTGCACAGATAATGAAAAGGTGTGATTAGATTATATTGGCACTAGTTGATGAAACATACACTAATAAACTAAAGATAATATTACATCATACTGGAAATCGACCCAAGTCTCCCCGATACACCTTCTGCCAGTGATGAACATCAGTGTACAACGGTAGTACAAGGAGGGTCCTTGAGACATTCAAATCTCTATTTTTGTGCAGATAACGTAAAATTAAGCACCCCAGTTTGCAGAAACGCTTAAACATTAGCAATGGGAGTAGTTGATGAAACATACATTAACAAAGAGAAGCACTTTCTTTATCTACATTGAAAATGAAATGATAGAGAGGACACTCGCTCTATTTTCAGTTTTTAACCGTATTATTACTTCATTTTATCAGTGACACTAGGGTCGAGCAGGTGGCAAACGAGGTGTACCGTGCGTCGCAAGGATGAAGGACGGGGGTGCTTAGACTGGGATGTTGGAGCTGGCTCTTTCTGTCCCTATCTCCCCCCTGATGTTTCTGTGGTAGAATTTGGGTTGTAATCCAAACTTGGTCGAGCTGGTGCTGCGTCCCCGTACCTGCCTAGCTTATGTGGCGAACTTGTCTCCTGCTAGTACTCAATCCGTTCTAGTAGTAGTTGCATAACTGCCCGTTTACACTGAGATGTTGTCGGATAATGGTTCTCTATGGTTGGGTTTCTTTAATGAAATCGGAGGGAACCCCCTCTTTCGATATATAAAAAAAACAGTGGCACTAGCGGTGCCAAAACATTGACTCGAATTAATAGTGCCACTAGATTAAGGCACAAAATAATAACACTACTGCTTTATCATGGCAGTGCCAAAACAGTAGCACAAGAGCAGGATCAACATGCAGGATCTTTGGAAAATGGTCAGACCAAAAAGGGACATACCTCATGATGGGAACCATATCGGCAGTCAACGCCATCGTAGAAGGGATGACATGAGTCACCAACATGGATGATCCAATTCATGGGACCTTTTGGTGGAGTTCACCTAAAATGAAGCAATGTCCCATGAGCTAGCAGCTTCTTCTTCTTGTTCTTCTTTTAAGAAAAGGGCTCCAGCCCCGGTTCCATTTCCATCAGAAAACGAAAAGAGGCAACTTATCTTAATGGGAAATTTAGCAGAATGTGAAAAAAAGCGCCATTGATTCATATTACTGGAGGCATTACATGGAAAACACCATTGGTTTAACGTGTCCTTACTTTTAACAGTGTGACTGCTACATTTTACCAGTGGCATTACATAAGAGCGGCTCGGGGCAACAAACATCAGAAGAGGATATCTGGGTTGGTCCCATTTTTTCGGTATATAGCCACCTTATACTGTGTGAGGCTAGCAAATCTAGTGCTGGACTTACTCTGTTGACTTGTCCCCCAGTACCCACTGTCTTTCCTTTTTCAACCAATATATCGGGTTTATATTGAGTTTGTACTGCGTTCCCTTTATTTCCCTATTAGACCTAGAGACCAGTTGGATAGCCAGTCTCTGCTACTTTTCGCCCACATTATTTCCTCTTTCGACCAAGTCCTAGATTCAGGTAACAAATCTTCCCCCACCCCCAGCCCCTTTCTTCCTTGTTTGAACCAAGTACTACTAGATTCGTGTGCATGAACTAGTTTTACCGCTTAGCAGTAAAAAAATAGGTGGTTTTCAAACAGCCGATCGATCCTATCTACATGAGGGGGCCGAAGAAATAGTAAAAAAGATACAAATGCAGCGACTTTAGGAGCTCGGGAAGTAGATCAAGGCCGGTTTCGAAGGAAGTTATACCTGAGGGTCGCCGGGATGTCGCTAGGTGGGCGGCAGGAGGCCGGATCTGCCCACACCACGGCAGCGAGCAAGAAGGGGTGGGAGGCCCTCCCTTGCCAGCGATGCTTGGGAGATAGCGGCAAGGCACGCTGATCGGGACACGCCAGCAGTGGGTAAGAGCCATTGCCGAGGACGACCGCGTGAGCGTTGCACCTTCTCACCTTCCCCGGCGGAGAGGATTCGGCTGGATCTGTGACCAGAGGTGAGTAGAGAGAGAGAGAGAGTGTGGCCACTGCTGTCATGTTTAGATCTGGAGAAGACGAGACAGTGTGAAGAGATCAACACTAGCAAGCAAGAGCGGAGGCTCCTGACTATATTGTGGAGTACTTGTTTTCTTTTGTCTATCGGCCGGAGCCGGCTTGACCTTGGCAATGACTATCGAGAAGTCTTCATGCACGTGCCCCGGAGGCGCAGTTGTCATCATTTTGATCTGAAGCACCGGATTATAACATATAACACGAAAAAATGCCAAATGACAAGAAATCATAACCTCAAAGGAGACAAGATGAATCCTGACGGACAAACTAGCCGAGGATCAAAGCTCAAATTAAAGATAAACTTGTAGAAAAGGGGTCCGTCGATAGATGTCCTAATTAACATAGCCGGCTTGACCTAGATGGCAGCCGAGTAGTCTTCGTGCATGTGCCGCCAATGACTAGCCCAACTCAGTTATCACTATTTAACCCTCGGAGTGATCCGAAGCACATGACACCTAATTTTGCAAGATGACAAGAAACCTTTTTTAGATTTCTCACCAGAACTACAACCATGTACAACATAGCCTCCACGATATGTAAACGACAGCCAATCCAGGCATGTCTGCTGGAGTCTGGTCACATGCATGGACGAACTGATCTTCCATGTCTTGCAGGGATTGTCCAGGTACCAAAGTATGTACTTCTATTAACTCACCCGACTTGCGGGGCCGGGGAGTGTGCCTATGGTCGGTTCTCAATTGGGGTGCCACATGTGTGTGCAAACGCAATATGATGCGCGTTCCATTTGGAGAGCGGTGTGCCATACCGACCGACCGTCTGGGGTGCGACGCGAACGCGATGGACGTGCGGTATACTTCGTACATGTGTACCGCCGTTTTCTTGAGGCTTTGCTCCATGGCACAATCCATGGATACAAATTAGTATACTGTACTATTTAAAAGTCGAGGGCGGGGCTTTTCCCACGCGGTAGGCGGGGCAGTGCCGCCTAGTCGGTTCGACAGAGATGCGAGAAGATGAGGGAGTAGGCTGGTGCAAAGGTAGGGTTGTGTGATTTGACAGTAAGTTACTGCTGGACAAGTGGGGCTCGGTGATTTGACTTGCCATTATCATTTTAACTGCCAAGCCGGATTCCTGACCACCTCCATACATGTGCCTCTCCCGATGCTCCTACATGTAGAGGCTGGCTCTTGCTTGAGAGCCCACTCCTCCACTTTTTCCTCGCCTCTTTCCCCCACATATGCAAACCCTAAACCCTAAACCCCACATATGCAAAAATTCCATGTAAAGCGGGCTTATAGCCCACTATTGTACTTGATCCTACAGGTGCTAAGCCTGCCACATAGGCATAAAGTCTGATGTGCTAAGTTAATTAAGAAGAGAGAGACTAGCTTGGTGATCCCAGGAAGAAACGGTGATAAGCACGTGTACCTAGATGAAGCAAACTTAGCAACAAAAAACTAAGCACCTATGCATTGGGGACTTGAGTTGCTAAGCCATTTAATGCCCATAGCACCTCATCTAAGCACCATTTCATTGGAAGAGGTCACTCCTTGGCAGATGCAATAAATACTACGAAGAAAGAGATAGAGAGAAGTAAACAAAAAAATACTCTTATAGCCAACCTTATAGCTAACCTTGATGACAATATATGACATGCCCACATCAGATAGCCTAACGCACCGTGTTAAATCTCTAAGGGTGCGACCGCGCGAGCGAGGCGACGGTCGTGGTAGGCGCGACCATGATACGGGCTGCTGGCAGCCCTTGGATCTGAGATCGAACGGTCGCATGCTAAGTTGCTGAAAATTTGTAGAATAACCCTCCAGGATAGGATATTCACCCATAGGTCTAGAATCATGCCATGCAACTGTTCGAACTCAGATCCAAGGGCTCTCGGAATCCCGTATCATGGGAGAATCGAAAGCTTCGTATCACCTATAATTTTGCCGATGCTTGACATGACATCGAAAGCCATTTAATTGGACGTCGAGTAGACATGACATCTAATTGGCCCCCCAATGTACTGTGCATGAATCCATTTATCCACCAGGCAAGCCACTACCCTTCCATTCGCACATGCCCCCCACTCGACATTATTACAATCGATACACCGCTCCTAGTTGTCCCGTCCTTTCACATTATGGCAGTTCCACTAATCCTAACCCTCCTCCCAAATCCATGGCGTCCGAAATCTCCATGGTCCGCGGTGAGTACAAGCTTAGAACCATCACCGGCGATGAGTTCGACGTCATGTACTCCCATTCCTCCGCAATGGTGAAAGAATGCCTTGCTCGCTTCAAACGCATGTTCGAAAACTCAAATGATGAGTGGGTCGCTGGGCTAGATGTTGAGTAGACCACAGTCCTGGGAAGCGAGAAGAAACTAAAGGAGGCAGAGAAAAAGAAGCCCGCCGTGATCTAGGTTTGCGTGCATGACTTATGCTTGGTCTACCACATATGCCATGCCGACGTTGAGTGTGAGGAATTTAAGAACTTCCTCAAGGGCGGCTGAGTCAAATTCTTTACTGTGGACTTTAGGAATGACAAGGAAATCCTAGGTCAGATAGGCCTCGTTGTAGGCCAGCCCTTCGATCTCCAGAAGGAGCGCCTAGTGTCCTCCTCTCAGCCTTCAATGCTGACCCTGGCAGGAGCCATGGTTCATCCTACGTACGGTGAACTAAAGAAACCTCCGCACACATTTCATCGTGCATGTCAGTGGACTGTACTAGATATATACCACATCCACTACGCTGCAATGGATGGCTACCTTTGTTTCAATATCTACAAGTGTTGGATGAAGAGCAAGAGCCAAGTGTGTGGTTCAAGCAAAGAAGTATCGCCCAAGAGGAAGAGGGACAAGGACGAAGTCGAGGACGTGGACGAGGACTCCGAGTAAGGTGGCAGTGTCGTTGCTCATGGTGCTTCTAATGCAGTGTCTATTGGATTAGTTGCTTAGTTTAATTTCTGGTGTGCGTAGTTTTATTTGAGGGGTGTGTTGTGCTGAGCCCCCAGCAGAACTATGTTATGTTTCTTCTCGTTATATTTTGTACATTTCATCTTTTAGTCGGTATAGTACTACCACTCATTTCTTGACATTTTATACGTACAATATATATATATATATATATATATATATATATATATATATATATATATATATATATATATATATATATATATATATATATATATGGCCAACATCATATAGCCAGCAGTTTAGTTGTCAATGAATTTCAGGGTGCTTAGTTTTGTCAAAGAATTCCAGGGTGCTGAGTTTTATTTGAGGGGTGTGTTGTGCTCGACACCATTAACTTATCATTGTGAGAATCTGCTTATTTTTGTCATGTAACATGGTCAACGGGTTTGACGTGAAAATAACAATGTCTAATGGCATTTCTGAGCAAACATCTAACTTAACGATGGCATTTTTTTAGATATCTAATTGCATTTTGAGCAGGCATCTCATGGATCGATGGCATTTTTTGAGTAGTTGTACCTTCTAATGGCAAAACTGAGTTGTGATACACAACTAGTGGCATAAATAATAAAAACCCAAGAATTAAGTAGGGCTAATTTCTTTATTTCTTTATTCCTTTATACCTTTGTGTGCGAAACAATATACGCTGCCTCCCGCCAGATTTTCTTTGCAGAGGCAACATAGAACTATATGAGTGACCGGTTAAAATTTTGGAATTATTCCGGGTTCGTTTGGCCTTTTTTATACATTAATTGAGTTTCTGGTCATTTAATGTGCATAACTCAAATTTGAACTACAAGCACATGCTCCCGTGCACCAAAGTTGACTGAAAAATCATATGTGTGTCCTCGGGTGAATTTCTAGGTACCATGCAAGAAATGGGAATGAAATTCAAACATCTGGGCATCATGGTTCGGCCGAGAACATTGAGAAGCTTGGTTTTAAAATTCTTGTAAATCCAGAACACGCCTGAAAATCATGAAACTTGGCATGGTGTCATGTCATGGTACTACCATGCTGTGATAAAAAAATTGCAGAGTAGGAACAAGTTTTGGTATAAGTTTCTTGCAAACCAGAGCTTCTCTCAAGAAGGCTCGTGGTTCTGAGAGGGAACATGTCACCTTTGTGTGCATAATTCAAATTTTAAATACAAGCACATGCTCCTGTGCACCAAAGCTGGTTGAAAAATCACATGTGTGTCCTCGGTTAAATTTCTAGGTCCCATGCTAGAAATGGGAATGAAATTCAAACATCTGGGCATCATGGATCGGCTGGAAACATTGAGAAACTTGGTTTTTTAATTCCTGTAAATCCGAGACACGCATGAAAATCATGAAACTTGGCTTGGTGCCATGACATGGCACCAACATGCTGTGGTAATTTTGCTCTCCGATTTGCGAAGGCACGCACATTAACAATCCACAAAGTCATTTTGGAACAAGTGCTGTCACGTTACAATCGGAAACACAATTATTATTGAAACCGTGGGCGTTCTATTTACCATTTATGTGCCGCCATGCGTACCCTTTTTTTATTAGCTAGGAGGCGCCGTCCAGGGTAGCTATTTGAGAATGGGAGGCGTGCGATCAGACCCCTGCGCGTGCTTATCGAGAGGAGAGCCCTTTGACCTCCATCTGCCGTCCACCTCTCCCCCAAGGTCTCCATTAGTGGTGCCCGAGCCTCTGTTTAATGGCGTGGCAATGTCTCAGTCGACTGAGATTTAAGAGGGAAAAAGGGAAATCTGAAAAGAAATTTTTGCATGGATCTTGATGTAAGATCCGACGGACCTATATAGCATCTACTGCGACTTATAGTAAGACTGATGAATATATATAAGGATGACGAGAGTGGATAATAATTGTCTTACATAATTAGGAAGATAATTAGAAAAGCCACATGCGGCTACCCCCGAACTACAAAAGGGCAAAAGAAGAAGGAAGACGCATACAACGATCTGGCTCGCTGATCTCTACTTTCTTTATGTGCTGCATGTCGTGGAGACTAGTTCTCGCGGCGGGCGATGATCTCTTTCATCAGTTTCATGTCCTTAACATGCTGCTTGGCAGCATCCATGGATTCCTCCACTAGATTCTTGCGCTCGATGCGGAGCATGGCATTCTCGCCCATAAGTTTCATGATGATGACGCCTGTCCTCTGCAACACGGAAGTGGTCTCCTCCTCCTGATTCGCCCTTCCGGCGATCTTCACCCTCAGCAGGTCGCGCTCGCCCCGGAGCTTCGCATTGCTCTCCCCAAGTTGCCGGATGACGCCGGTAGCCTTGTCCTGCATCCTCGCCCAACCGGAGATCTGATCCATCTGGCTATGGACTATAGCATGCATGCGCCTATAAGAGTCCTCGCCTGCCCACTAGAAATTTTCCCAAGACGCCGCGGCACGGCAGGACGTCCCTGCTGCTTTGGCGGCACAGCGGGACATCTCTGCTGCTTCCGCGGCGTGGCCGGACAAGTCTGCTACATCAATGGCACGGCGGGACCTCTGTGCTGCTTCGACGGCGCGGCGGGACCTCTATGCTGCTACTGCTGCGCGGCTGGACATGTCGGCTACATTCGCAGCGAGGCGGGACATCTCTCGTGGTTCCTCTTCCATGCTCACCTCTCCCTGGTGGAAATCTCTCGACCCAGAACTCACGCTGGCTACGGCCTGATTGACTTGATTGTTTTTTGTGGATGAGGAGTTGAGGAGTAGTGTGCAGTCATCTTATAACCGAGTACTACTAATACGCTCCTAGGTGGGAAACCGTTTAGGTTGTGATCGGTGTGAATAGGTTTGCAATTAAATATAGCGTGGTAGTAGTAGTAATTTGGAATGTGACAAGACGCACTCAAAATTTATTAAAAAGCTAGAGGGCGGGGCAATCTAGCTTGGTCCTTTTCATGAGGGGCGAGGGGCCTTTGTGATTTGATGGTTCATTACTTCTGGAAGGCGGGGCCTTGTGATTTGACTGCTCGTATAAATGTGCCGACGACCTGAGGAGGAGCAAAGGATCATGCAGTATACTCAAGTTTTCCAGTGGAGTACGACGGAGGAGCACAAAACACGGCAGCCCAGTGCCATATCCTCTACTCTCTACTCTTATGATATATTACTAGCAAGAGGCATTGTTCTATTGGCGATAAAGAATGATCTACCCCTCCGTCTCATAATATAAGAGTGTTTTAGACACTGCACTAGTGTAAAAAATGTTCTTATATTATGGGACACAGGGAGTAATTTGCTAGTCATCTCATTTTTAGCATTGTTCTATTCATGCCTCGCAGAGAAGGTGACACGTGCGGCGAAACACCCGAAGCAAAATAAGAAACACAGGAGCAAAAGAAGAAGGAGGATTATCACCCCCAAAAAAGAAGGAGGACGCACACACAAGTCTGGGGCACTGCTCTCACTACATGAAGGGTTGCTAGCCGCGGAGTCGTAACTACTTCTTCATCGCCTCCACGACCTCCATCTCCTTGCGCCTCTTCTCCGCCATCTTCATCATTGTGTCCATGACGCGGGATTTCTCGACGCGGGCCTTCATCATCTGTTCCACGGCCGCATTATGTACCTTTACAGCAGCCGGGTGCTCGATGCGTAGCTTCGCCAACTCCTCCTTCAGTTCCATGACGAGGGCCTACAACATCTTCATCGAGGAACTACTATTCTCATGCAGCTTCTTCCAGCCGGCGTTCTCTTCCTTCAGCAGGTCGAGCTTGTGGCAGAGCTTCACTTTGTCCTCCTGAAGTTGCAGGATTTCGTCGGTCGCCTTCTTCTCTAAGGCAATGCTCTTCTTCAGCAGCATCACCAAGCCGGCGGTCAACTCCCCCTGCTCATTGAGCTCAGCGTGCATGTCATCGAGGCTCTCCTTCAACAGCTCCACCAAGCTATGGATGAACTCCTTCTGCTTATTGAGGTGCTTATTGAGCTGATCGGGCATGCCATCGAGGGAGGAAGACTCCAGCGCCGCCAGCTCGGCATGTTCGCCTCCGCGTCTAGGGCGCTCCTGGGAGCCATCGCCTTCCCGTGAGAGATCTTTCGAGGTCTCTGCGTGGCGGCGAGCCCTCTATTTTTTTTCCGCAGCCATGGTTACCACTCGGTTGTTACGAGTAGTTCTCGACCTAGAGCTGTGCACATCGGCCATGGCAATGTCGGACGAAGAAGGAGGACTTATGAGGAGGAAGGTAGAGTAATTTTCGGTTAGGTAGTTCCTCTTTTTATAACCTAAATACTAGCACTAGTACTAAAACCTGCATGGAACACATTCAGGTTTGGTACGTACTGGTAGGTGTGAGCAGGCTTGCACTTAATAGTAGCACTAGTACTTTCGAATGTGATGGGAACAAGGTAAAAATATTAATTGATGGTTTTTGGTTTCGAGGCCCGAAACGGCTCCCGATGAGTTTAGTGGAAAATAAATTTCAAGTAGACTACGCTGCTCAGATGCGTAAATATTATGTTACTGCCAAAAATTGGCACAAAATACGAAGGAGACCAATGGAAGTACTACTAGCAACCCTTGATTTAACTACTCACATGCGCAGTGGAGTGGTAATGTCTTTCTTCCGCCCTCACGTCCACTCAATTTGCATGCGCTGTATTAATTGACCATCAATGAAGTGAAGGACTTTACACGCGTCAAATTATCACATGGGGTGGATCTTGGTAAAAAATTGCGCCCGCCCGTGTACCCGCGTGTGCGTGCGAGGGAATGAGTGCGTGCGTGGCGTACGTGCACATCTTCGCTTCGTGCATGTACCGCCAGTGCGGCTCAGGTAGGACGAGTACATTCTTCTGGAACCAGCAGCACGTCACTGTGATCAATCCACACAAGGATGTCGCGACAACGCCTCCACATGTGCCACGTGGCTTCATGAACTGTAAGGGAGATACTGTGTAGCGTGCCATTGTATTTTGCACATACTCGAAGTACTAGTAAGGTACACGTGCATTGCACGCGTCAGATTTTGCAACCAAATTACGAATAAATACCACACAGTAGCATGTAGGCTCTGAGTCATATATGCCTGATGTAGACCTTCGTTTAATTCTTATAGTTCATATCATTCAAAATCAATTAGTTTTTATAAAAAACCTAGGGCCTCTTTGATTCATAGGATTTCCAAAACGCGGGAATATCACCAAGTTTGAGTTTATCCCTCCACATCATGTCATCTTGCTTAAGTCGTTACTCTGTTCTTATGAACTCAATACACTAGATGCATGCTGGATAGCGTTCGATGTGTGGAGTAATAGTAGTAGATGCAGAATCATTTCGGTCTACTTGTCTCGGACGTGATGCTTATATATAATGATCATGCCTAGATAGTCTCATAATTATTCCCTTTTCTATCAATTGCTCGGCAGTAATTTGTTTACCCAACGTAGAATATCACTATCATGAGAGAAGCCACTAGAGAATACTATGGCCCCCGGGTCTATTCTCAACATATCAATCTACACCTACTTTACTTTTTCCGCTTTTACTTTTTGTTCTTACAATCAAAAATACCAAAAATATCAAACTATCATCTCTATCAGATCTCACTTTTGTAAGTGACCGTAAAGGGATTGACAACCCCTTATCGCGTTGGCTGCGAAGTTCTTATTTGTTTGTGCAGGTGCGAGGGACTCACGTGTGGTCTCCTACTAGATTGATACCTTGGTTCTCACAAACTGAGGGAAATACTTATGCTAATGTGCTGCATCTCCCTTTCCTCTTCGAGGGAATACAACGCAAGCTCGAGAAGTAGCAGGTGTTGAAGAAGAAATTTTCCTAAATGTTGAAGATTGACATGAACATGTTCAAATCAATCTGGGGCCTAATGTTGGGGATATAACTATTATGTATAAACCGCCCAGGAGGGGCAGGGTTATATTAGTACTGAACTACCCCTATTGAAGCCCATGAAGACAAGGTGTATGGCGTGTTACTATAGAGAAATAAAAGGCCCAGGGCCCAAAAGCGGATTAGGGCTCGTAGACATAAACCACCATATGGTGTGTAACTTGTATTGTAAGATAGGAAAGGTAGAAACCGAGCTGGACACGTTTATCAGCCGGCCTCGGGATTCTGTAAACCGGCCGGGCATCATCCTGTGTATATAAAGGGACGAACCGGCGGCGGTTCAGGGATAGAAAACAACAGCTTGAGACTTAGGCAAAGCGGACTCGCTCCCTGGTCATCGAAACCCTAGCAATACCACAACAACTAGAGTAGGCTTTTACCTTCACCGCAAGTGGCCGAACTAGTATAAAAACTCCCTCTGTCCTTAGTCCGCTTTAACCCCTTTAAGCGAACCTGTCGCGATGGCTCCATGACTAAGTCCTTATGTTAGGACATCTGCCGTGACAAAACCACGACATGTCCCGTCCTAGAAGGGCGTGGTATCCGCTGTGGAAGGGCAGAATGTGAAAGAGTAGTTCCTCTGATCTTTAGTTGTCGGGTGAGCCGAACACTACATCGAGCTTACTGCTTCCCGAACACCGGGCCTCGCGGCTTGGTATAATTCCCCTAAAGGTTGTGTTGGTGTACTCAATGCGGGATTTTTCGACCTGCATTTTTGCAAGCGTTTCCTCATATATGAGGTTTAGTCCGCTTCCTCCGTCCATAAGTACTTTATTGAGGCAAAACCATCTACTATTGGGTCCAGTACAAGAGCTGCTGATGCTCGGATCGGTCGGACTAGTGGTGCATCTTCGGCAGAAAAACTGATTGTCGTGTCGCTCCATGGGCTTGCAGAGCTAATTTGGTAAACCTCAACAAGTTCGCGGTTTGCCCTCTTGCGATGGTTATTTGAGGAGAACGTCTCGAAGACAGTGAAGACATTGGTATCATTCTCCCTTGGTGCGGTGGTGGCAAGAATTGCTATACCGCTTTTTGCTACCTGCCGGAGTACCCAGCATGTTGTAAGGCGATGGTTTGGGATATTATCCGGGGTTGCGTGTATTTGGCAAGGTGTATCAAGTAGTTTGTCCAGTACGGACCTGTGTCTTGATTTAGGCTTGTTCTTCTTGCCGATGGGAATGCTATCGACTGACCAACTAGGGTAAGTCCGTTTAGCTTTGGTAACATACTGTCCGAAGATGGACCGTTCCAGAGGTGTATTCTAGGCTTTCCAAGTATTTTCCATTGCACAGTACTTCCGTACTAACTGCGATAGTTCTGTGAAACTCAGAACACAACGTCGGTTGAGGGCGTTCAAGACTCCCTCGTCCGTGCAATTGCGGTGAAATCAAGAGACCGCTTTGTCATCGCAGCAGTCCCTGATCTTGTTTTTGACAAGTAAGAATCTGGCCCAGAAGTGGTTGACCATTTCCCCAGGCTGCAGTTGTATGTTCGTGAGATCATCTATGTCCGGGATTCCAGATTTACTTGAACAGTTTTTCCCAGGGTGGGTGGGTGTTGGTAATTTTAAATCCTGACCCGGAGTGATATTCGGGGTTTTAACAACCTCCGTTGGTAATAATCCGGACTTGATGGGGTCTAATTGCCATTTGGGTCCGGTGTCGGTCCCAGAGCTCAAGGAACATGGTGCGTCTCCTGATAAGGAGGTGTTCGGCTCGATGGGTTCGGAGATCCGGACTGTGGCGGTCTTTATCTCGAGAGGAGAAGTCTGTATGGCTTCGTCCTCAACTGCTGCTACTAGATGAGTAACCGAAGAAGGTTCGATCTCAACATGGCCGGATTTAAGTCTCATCCGATCTCCTGGCGATGAGAGCCCCAGGGTGAGAGTTCTGCCAAAGTCGCATCATCAGATTAACCGGAATCGGCGTAAAGGTGATGCTCAATGGCCGCATGGGATGTGGCCGGCTCTAGGGCCATGCGGGCGCATATGGTGAACCCGCCGAGCTAGAGAACCTGGCCGATAGCCAGGTTGTTTCCGAGGCTAATCTCGCCGTTGATGACGAGGCTTGCCATCGATCGCTCATTGTGAGCGCACAGCGGAGCTCTCAATGAAAGCAGCATTGTCGGTGTTAAAGCCGGCAGATCTCGGGTAGGGGGGCCCAAGCTGTGCGTCTGAATATCGATGGTAACAGGAGGCAGGGGACACGATGTTTACCCAGGTTCAGGCCCTCTCGATCGAGGTAAAGCCCTACTTCCTGCTATATTAATATGGATGAATATGTGTACAAGAGTTGATCTACCACGAGATCGTAATGGCTAAACCCTAAGTCTAACCAATGGGGATATTGTAATGGCGACGATCCCTCTACAGACCAAACTCTTTGTCTTATATACACGCCTGAGGAGACCTAGGGTTACAAGGATGACTTGGGGAGGAAGTAATTGACACATCCGGACTCAAAACCTGCCTTTCTACGTACATAGGAGTCGTGACCGAATACGGGGTAAGGTCTTCTGCTTCTTCTTTATGCGGCCCACCAGTGCGGCCCAGCTTCATTGACCTAGATGCGTGAGGACCCCTGAATACAGGACTCCCTCATCGGCCTCCGAGAGTCGGATGCTCGACAGGCGGCGGGGACACGTGTCTCTCCCTGTGAGGGGGGG
>LR738714.1:220243818-220268987 GCA_902687465.1 Secale cereale
TACTCGCCCCGCCGTTCCACTTCCCATGGGCGGCCGTCTTCGTCACGCTCGATGGAGATGCGGGTGCGCCGACTGCGGCTAGCAGCCAGCTCTTGGTCTTGCCGACCATGAGTGCGGCCTGTTGGAGTCCTGGAGGTCGCTCCTTGCTCGCGGCAGGGAGGACGATTCTCAGCTCGCGCGTCGACTTCTAACACGAGGCAGAGAGCTTCTTGCTGCTCGGCGGCTGCATCGAGTAGTTGCTGGACGCGCGCCGTCATGCAGCGAAGCTCGTTTCCTTCCTGATGGTCCAGCTCTTCCGCCGCTGCCTGGGCGGCGCGTAGGCTTTCCAATGGAGAGGCATAAAGTGGGCGTGTAGCCCCCAGCATGCTGGCGAGGGTAGCGCCACGTTGCCGGACCGTGCCGGCTCGGCTAGGCTCGCTAGCAATCGGCATGCCGCCTACAACACGGTCGATCTTGCGCTGATAGGCTTCGGTGAGGCGCCTCATGGCCGCCAGCTTGTTGGCGTTGTCGAGGAGCAAGACGCGGACTGTTTCCAGCGTCGCGCCATTGGTTCCCGTAGCGATGGGAGTGGACATGTCCCGCATGGCCGCCTGCAATGGGTCCTGGCTAGCTCCGTTTCAGGGCTCGTCGTGGCTTGTGGCTAGCACTTCCGTGATGGTACTAATGCTGATGCTGCTGACCGCCGGGGGGGGAGTGGGTCGTCGACAGACACCACGTGCTCGGGGAAGGCGTTGGCGGATGCCGTGTCGGAGTTGATGAGCATCTCAACAGGCGGGTCCGTGGAGCCAACAGACTCCAGGTCGGAGGCGAGCTCGTCGAGGATGTAGAGTCTGCCGAGGAGCTTGACGAGGCAGCTTTCTGAGCTGGCCGCTCCTGCATCCGAAGCAGGCTCGTCGGAGAGGCGGATCCCTCCGAGGACATCGGTGAGGTTGCTCGCAGCGTAGACGACTTCTACGCCGCGAAGTTCTTCGGCCTCGACGCCATCGGGCGTACCGAGCTGGCTGCGCTCGCCTGGAAGGAACAGAGTTCCCGTCCAGAACGTGTTTCCGAACGACGGTGCACCTTGCTCCCCGGTGGGTGCCAAATGTCGGGGGTTTGGTGCGACATATGCCAAAGGATGGCTAATCATGAATGGGGACAAGAGAACATTGCCGGGCCCTGGAAGCGAGATGAGGCGATACTTCGGATGCCTGTGGGATTTACCCAGGTTCGGGGCTCTCCGTGGAGATAACACCCCTAATCCTGCTCTGCGGGGAGCCCGCGTCATGACTATCGTCAATATGGTAGCTACAAGGTTGCTCCTTGAGCTGTGTTAGCTAGAGGAGGAAGGAGGGCAAGGCTAGCTCCATCTCCTCCTTCTAGGAATGTGTGTGGTTGCTAGGGTTTCCAACCCCTTGTATGGGGAAACCTGGGGGGGGGTTATATAGGCCTACCCCAGGGGTACAATGGTAATCTGGCCAGGTGCGGGACCCGGCCATCAGCTCTCTGGACGCCGGATTCTCCGCCGACTGCTGGGCCCCGGTGGGTCCTGCCGGCTGCTGGACACATGTTCGTTAAGTAGGGCCCACCGTCTGCGGGCCAGGTTGAGTGCCTTTCACTGTTGCCTCGCCTCAGATGATGGAGGATTTCCGGGGAGGGCATGGCTACAGTCCCATCGCTTGGTGGGCGCACACTGTTGCCAGGGATTCATCGTTTAATTGTTGTTTCTTATTTTAGATAAAAGAAAAAGATAGTTCAAAGCACTAAATTTAAATAAAAACACCCACATCGTTGTAGTTCTATTTCATCATGCGTGAGAGTCCAAAATGAATAGTTCTTGAAAAGTGCACGTCCACAAGTGCGCTAAAAATGCCCATAGAATGTTCATGTACAAATAAAGTTTGTACATGAATAAAATTCAGATTGTCTCATGTAAAAAAAATATCAAATACAAAAAATGGTTAGATGTGTGTGAAAAAATGTTTAGTTTTTATTTTCCCCATACATAACAAAAAAGAAAAGTCAGAAGTTCAAATTTAATAAAATGAGTAGTTCAAACTTTACTTATTCTCTAAAATCAAGAAGTCCAAATTTTAAAAATGGAGTGGTATGATGTTTATAAAAACTCTGATTTTACTCTTTACAAAAGTCCTCCAAAAAGTTTCGTTGTTAAAGTGATTCGATGTTTATTACAAGACTAGAATTTTTTTCTGCTACTAAGACATAAAACCAAGAAGTTCAAATTAAAAAGATGGAGAAGTTCAATGATTATAGAAACTATGGTTTTCCTTGTTATTTAAGAATGGAAACAAGAGGTTCAAAACAAAGTAAAACAATAGTTCAATGTATAAAAAAATGGAAAATCCGGATCTGTTGATGGGAAGAATATAAGAAGTTCAGACAAAAATAACAAAATAGTACGAAAATAAGAGAGCACTTTGTAAAAGAATATTTCACAGTTTCTAATAAAAATTTAAGAAGTTTGAATTTTTAACATAGAGCAGTTCAAGAAAATTGTGAGAGAAAGTTCAAGTCCTCGGATGAAGAAAGTTCAAAAATTCTTGTGAGAGACGTTCGTCGTGTATTTGCATGTTCAAAACACACACACAAAATGTCGTTTTTGATGTTTTAAACTAATTCTATTAATCCATTATGAAATTGAAATAAAATGATCTATCTGGAAAAGTTTCTCCTATTCAACAACTTTACAATGGTATATCCTATGCTCTATTTTAAACTAAACGGTTAAAAAATCCGCCTGTGTTATTCAAAACAAATTTAACCGTATTAGATAAAGTTACATCTTTTCGACATGTTTCTAAAAAAGGTATATCATTTGTGTAACTCCAATGAATGGTTGAGAAACTACGAACAAAAATATGTGACAGAAGTTCAAATTGAAAACAGTGGGAAGTTCAACTACTACACCGAATGCGTTTCAGATGAGAGTAAAAATTTTAGAGCGGTTCGATGTCTATAAATAACTCTGATTATTTACGTTACTAAAGTGAAATAGAGAGAAGGTCAAATTAATAATAACCGAAAGTTCACGTACTACATGTTATGTGTTTCATACGGGGAAAAAGAACAAAAAACTAAAGTCTAAATTTTTTGTTGCTAGAAGTTCATGTGCTCCGCCCTCGGAAGTTCGAAATTCTTGAGGGAGAGGTTCACCGTGTGTTTACATGTTCAAAAAACAAAAAAAAATGTTTTTCCGTTTTAAAATATTTCTCTCAATCCACAAAGAAATTCAGTTATTATTTGGGAGCAATTTGATTTCAAAAAGAAAAAAAAATCAAATTATAAAAATGGAAAATTTTCATGTACTACATGGTATGTGTTTAATATGAGAAAAATGAATTAAAAGGCAAGGTCCAATTTTGTTATTGTTATAAGTTCAAGTCCTCGGTCGGAGAAAGTTAACAAAATTATTGTGAGAGAGGTTTGTACAAAAGGAATATCATTTGTGTAACACTTACGAATGGATGAAAAATTTACAAATGAGAATACATCACAGAAGTTCAACGTGTAAATAGGAGGAAGTTCAACTACTACATTGAATGAATTTCAGATGAAAAACTTCTAAAATCACCGCGAGTATGAAAAAATGATCAACACAGAAAAGTTGCGTGTTTACAGCAGCTTTCCATCGGTATATCACTTGCTCAATTACGGTGAGTGGATGAAGAGCTAGGAGGTAAAAAAAGCACATGAAAAACAAAGTTAAGTTCAAGCAGAACTGCCACAGATGTTCTAGTACTTCATGCGATGCATTTTCCACGAATCTGTTTCACGATAAAGCTAGAACGAATGATCCCACCATTTTCTAAATTATTTGAAAATGGCTGAGAATCAGAGAAAACCGTCAACATGAAAAAGTTTCACATTTTCCGTAGCTTTTCAACGGTATATTATTTACCCCATTCCTATAAAGTTTGTGTAAATCACTGTGAAAATGCGTTTTTAGACATTTTCTAAATTGACTTAAAACCGTAAAGAATTGAGAGAAATAATATGTACCAAAAAGTTTCGCATTGGTTCAAGCTTTGCAATGCCATATCGTTTGCTGCATTCGGACGCACGGTTAAAAAATGAGCTTGAAAATACGAACTCAGTGGTACTTGTAGCATTTTCTAAATTACTCTCAAACTATCCAAAATTGGGAAAACTTTCAACATGAAAAAACAGCGCATTTTCATAAGCTTTCCAAGGCCATATCATTTGCCTCAATTGGATTAGCCGTTTAGAAATGGCATAAAAAATATGAACTTGGCTGTTCATTTGCGAAATTTTACATTTTTCCAAATTACTCTTTCAACCGTAGGGAATTAGAGAAAACTTTTAACATATGGAAGGAGCGGTTTTGCAGCAGCTTTCCAACGCCATATTATTTGCCTCATTCCGACAAATGGTTTAGAAATGCGATGAAAAATACGATTCACGTCTTTTGTGTGAAGAAAAAACGGTTTTCAAAACTGCTCTTAAACCGCTTACATTTTGCCAAAAACTTAAGTTGGATCATGATATTGGTGTCCATAGCTTTCCAATGGTATATCGCAAGCCCCGTTTGGGCAATTTTGGCAGAAGTTCAAGCTAGTTCCGAGGGAAGTTCAACATACTACTAGCGGGCAGGTCACGTCGTGATCAGAATATTATTCTCATCCCATGATCAGAATAGTGTATTTGGATCACAGCTGCCCTATATAGGACCCGATGAAATATTCCCGAACTCCCGAGACACAAAAAAGTAAAACATGGCTTGCCCATCAAATCCCTCCGACCGCCCCATTCCCCAGGATACGACCTTCCCGCACCCTCCCCCAACCTCCCGCAGCACCTCTGCATGACCACCTGCCGCCGCCGGCCACCTAGCTCCGACGCACCTCCCGCCGCCGGTCCCTCGGCCACAGCACGCCACCCACCACCGCCACCCCTGGCCAAACGCGCCTCCCGCTTCCTTCCCCTACCCTAACGACCCCTCCTGTTGCCGGCCTCCCCAACCCAGCGCCCCACCCTCTGTTGATCGCCGGAGCCGTGACACCCACCTTTGAACGCTGTCGGCCATCGGAGACACCGCCGGTGGCCACGCCCCCACGCCACCTCATCTCATCGGCGCATCCCTTCGAGCTCCTGCCTCCAGCCGTTGTCGGATGCGGGCTACGCGATTGGATCTCAGTACCTCGTGCCTCCAGGAGCATGGATCCCTTTCCACTCACCTGTTCCAGATAGAGGAAGGGGATTCCCACGCGCCCCAACATCGGTCGCACCACTCCTCGATGCCCACGTGGCTCATGCTCGTGCGCCCCTATCTGCACTTCCTTCCTTTGCTCATTGTCCCATGCGCTTGGCTGCCCAACCTTGGTAGTCCCACTCCAGCACGCCCTCCAGCAGCCACAACATCGTTCAACTCCATGTGCGGTCCTGCAGGTCCGCCTACTACCCATATGTGTGGCTGCAACAAGCTGCAGCGAGCACTGCTCCTCTGCTCTCTCCTGAACTGCAGATGCATCATTGTTTGGACCATGGAGGAATTTTTTCTGGGAGGCATTCCATGGAGAGAGAGAGATGCTGCAACCATTTCTTCTTCTAGATATTTGCAAGTTGTCTCCTTTCTGTTCTTGTAGCATAACCGCGAAGCTGAAGAAAAGTTCAAGAAGTTGAGATTTCACGGACAGTAACTTAATCACTTCTGGTAGTGTGCTGGCGCAAAATGCGTGTGTGCATTGTTTTTCTCATTCTTCAAAAAAATGAGTGCGTTTATGTTGATTTAACAAGATACCAATGCAAATATAGTGTTACTATGCAAACCTAATGTGGCATACATGTTTTGTTGATGTCAATTTTCCCTGTTTTTGTCAACTTTTCTTGCAGAAGGTCAAAATCACCGGTGAATAAAAGCTCAAATTAAGAAAAGAGCAAGAAGTCTCAATTGTTAAAAATTTGTTCAAACAAAGTTGATAAGAAACAGATTTTACTTGTTTTGCAAAAGAATTTGGAGAAGTATGAATTAAAAAATGGAGCAATTCATTTATTTTGTAAAAATGATTTTCCGCATTTTCAAAACAAGAAACCTGGAAGATCGGAGACAAAAAACAGAGCAGTTCGTTCTTCGTTAAAGAAAATATAGGCTTTTTCCAGTTACTAAACAATAAAACCAAGAAGTTAAAATTTTAAAATACAGAGTTGTTAAAAAAAGATAAAAAAAAACAAAAACGAATTTCACACATTTAAAAAAAACTAGAAGTTCAAATTTAAAAATAACGAAGCGGTCTGATATTTATTACAAAACTCGTATTTCTTTAGTTACTAAAGATTAAACCAGGAAGATCAAATTAAAATAATAAGGTAGTTCAATGTTTGTATACCAAGAAGGAAAAAGCATCACCTAGAAAATGTTAACTCTTGTAGTTCATATTTAATAAATTGGGAAGTTCAAAGAAAATATTATGGGTGTACAAAAATAATGCATAAAAACAGATTTTCTCCATTTCTTGCAAAAAAAACGGAAGTTCAAATTTATATAGCGAAGTGGTTCAATGTGTATTTACAAAACTAGGATTTTCATCGTAACTAATCGAAAATAAAAAAATATATTTCCTAGTTTCTAACAGAAACTTAGAGGTTCATAACGAAAAACTTCGATGTTATATTCAAAATAACGAAGAACTTCGATGTTTCTGGTTACTAAAGAATAAGACCAATAAGTTATATTCCTAGTTTCCGGTTACTAAAGAATAAGACCAATAAGTTATATTCGAATAACGAAGAACTTTGATGTTTGTAGCAAAACTCTAGTTTTGAAATTTCTAAAAACACACACAAAGAAGTTCATATAAAAAATTTAGAGTGGTTCGATGTCTATAAAAACTCAGATTTTTTCCGTTACTAAAGTGAAACAAAAAGAAATTCAATCTCATAACTGCCAGAAGTTCGCGTACTACATGGTGTGTGTTTCATATGAGAAAAAAGAATAAAAAAATTGAAGTATAAAACATTAGTTGCAAGAAGTGCAGGTGCTCGGCACAGGAAAAGTTTGGAACTTCTTGTGAGAGAGGTAGTCGGCACGATGTATCATTTGTGCAACTCCCGATGAACGACAAAGAAATTATGAAAAAAAATGTGATAGAAGTTCAAACTGAAAACAACGGGAAGTTGAACTACTACACGGAATGCATCTCGGATGAGAATAAAACAAATAAAAAACTATAATCCTAAAAGGTTTGTTGCAAGAAGTTCACGTGCTCCTCCCGGTGCAATTCAAGATCCATAGTGCGAGACGCCCGATCTTCAATTACATGTTAAAAAACAAGCAAAAAACGATGTTGTTTTTGCCATTTTTAATACTGCTCTAAAAAAGAAATGAATTTGTAACGTCTGTCTACATGAAAAAGTTGCTCCTATTCATAAGCTTTCCAAATGTATGTTATATGCTACATTCCGATAAATGGTTTAAAAGTTTGATGTATACCGTTAAAACACACATTTTTACGCATTCAAACAAATCTTTTGAACCGTCGCGAGCATGAAAACTGATCAACACGGGAAAGTTGCATGTTTTCAACAGCGTTCCATCGGTATATCATTTGCTCAATTCTGTTAAGTTGTTTGGGAGTTACGAACAAAAAACAACACGTCAAAAACAGAGTGAAGTTCAAAGAGACATGCCCGAGAAGTTCAACTACTTCACGCAGTGCATTTCCATTCGCGATGAAGGTAGAAATCATGATCTCGTCATTTTCTAATTTACTTCAAAACGAGAGGAATATCATTTGTGTAAGTTCAAGTCCTCCATCGGAGAAAGTTAAAAAAATATTGTGAGAGAGGTTTGTACAAAAGGAATATTATTTGTGTAACACTGACGTATGGATGAGAATATTACAAATGAAAATACGCCACAGAAGTTCAACGTGAAAACAACAGGAAGTTCAAGCACTACACTAATTGAATTTCAGATGAAAAACTTTTTAAACCGCCGCGAGTATGAAAAAATGATCAAAACGAGAAACTTGCGTTTTACAACAACTTTCCATCGGTATATCACTTGCTCAATTCCGGTGAGTGGATGGAGAGCAACGAGAAAAAAAAGCACGTGAAAAACAAAGTGAAGTTCAAGTAGACATGCCGAGAAGTTTACATTCTTCACGCGATGCATTTTCGACTCATTTCTTTCGCGACAAAGGTAGAATGAATGATCTCACCATTTTCGAAATTACTTAAAAACGGCTAGGAATCAGAGAAAACTGTCAACACGAAAACGTTTCGCATTTTCCGTAGCTTTTCAATGGTATATTAGTTTTTCCCATTCTAATTAACTTTGTAGAAATTACGGCAAAAATACTTTTTCAGCCATTTTCAAAATTGACTTAAAACCATAAGGAATTAGGAGAAACAATACTTACCAAAAAGTTTCGCATTTCCTCAAGCTTTCCAACTCATCATTTGCTGCATTCGAACGCACTGTTAAAAAATTAGCTCGAAAATACGAACTCGGTGGAACTTGTACCGTTTGCTAAATTACTCTTAAACAGTTCAAATTTAGAAAAAACTTTCAACATGAAAATGCGGCGCGTTTTCATAAGCTTTCCAACGCCATATCGTTTGCCTCAATTGGATTACCGTTTAGAAATGGCATTAAAATACCAACTCGGTTGTTCATAGCAATACACCACTATGGATCCGCTCCCATCTCCCTACGAGAAGGCCATCCATAGCACTCACGCTTATCTTGCACATTTTAGAGTATCCACTTTCACTTGTCTATGAACTGCATAGGCAACCCAGTAGTCCATTACCATGGACGAGGCTATTCGAATAGATCATATTAAACCTGCAGGGGTGTACTTCTTCACACACGCTCTCTGCACTTACCGCCATGTACACGTCATGTATCTCGGCAACCTTCAAGCAGAAACCTAGAGATGGTGTCGGCCATGACCTGACTAACCACACAAGTCTCTAGTAACGGTTTATCGCCTATTCGGGTTCCATCCGCAAGGGTTTCTCTCACGGCCCCAAACAATGTGTGCAGGGTTCCCGAGACACCAAACGGGCGAATCGGTACACCGGGACACGGTGTATGTACCGCATCATAGCCCACCCCTAGGATTAGCGCTACGCACGGCGTCTAACACATATCCTACAAACACCAGAAACTAGTTGCAACTCCTGGACAGAGATCGAGGCAGCTAATAAGTCGAGAGAGTCAATTAAGGATCCCAATGTGTGGTAGTAACTGTCTTGGATCACAAACACATAACTCAGTTTCTGAGGACGGCTTCAATGAGACAACCCACCATTTACTCCTACATGGCCTCTCATCGCTACCTTTACCAAAACATGTTCACACACTTAGTTTTCAATAGTACGACATGATGACCACATTCCAATTCATCCCCGATGAATCAGACCTGACACAACTCTAAGCAATAGCAGACATAACAAGCAAGCATGGATGAGTAGGCACAACATGGCTCAAACAACTCCTACTCATGCTAGTGGGTTTCAACTATTTACTATGGGAATGACAGGTCATGCAGAGGAAAGGGGTTCAGCAACCGCAGCAAATAGCATTTGAATCGTTGTTGTCCTAATGCAGTAAAAGAGAGCAAGAGCGAGGAGTGGTATTGTATCAGAATGTTCAATGAGGGTTGCTTGCCTGAAACTTTTGAAGATAGTAAAACTCTTCATTGGTGTCAATGATCACATTGTCGAAAACATCGGCTATCGGGAAGGAACAACCACTTGCAAAAAAGGAGGAGCACAATCAATGCAATGCAACAATATGATGCATGATCATGACGTGGCAATATGCTGTTGATTGAGCTAATGCAACTAGCAACAATTTAAATGAAGTTGGTTTGAACCCTAGGTTCAAATTCAAACTCCATATAAGACATTTCATATGCCATTTAATCCAATTGTAATATACATCAACTTTAAGTTGTTCAAACATGCATGAGAATGCCATAAACATATTCCTCATATTTTTTTTGATAATTTTTCATATTTAAATTATTTCATTTGGAGTTATAGATTAATTTCTATGGATTTGTGAAGTTTTAAACATTTTCTAAAATTTCCTGAATTATTTTAAATCCATAAAATCATTTACTGCGTCAGCACTGCGTCATGCTTGTGTTAGCAAGTCAACAACGTTGACCAGGTCAAACCTGACTAGTGGGGCCCACCGGTCAGTGACATACTGGACAAACCCAGTCAAATCCAGCGGTAACTGGGTTTGACCAGCTGTGGGGCCTGCTGTCAGCGGCAGTGAGGTGGCTGATTAGGGGGGATTAGCGCTAATGATGGCTAGGTAGGATGCTCTTGCGGTTAGACGATGACGACCAACAACAGCGGCGATAGCTGACCGAAGTGGTGCTAGAGGCAGCGACTGAGCGCGCTGTGGGCACCAGAAGGGAGCCCTTGCTCGCGCGCATACAGGGGAGGCACGCCGGAGGGCGCGGGTGGCCAGAGCTCGCCAGAAATGAGCTCGCGGCGGCGGCCAATGCTCGGGGTCGATGCTACGGAGGGCCAGGCGGCTTGCTCGGGGCACCTACATGCTCTACGCGGCGCAGGGAGCGAGCCAGGCACGACGTCCGGGCCATTGGATGAACAGGGGCATGTCGGCGGCTAGTACATGCGGCGAGGCTTGCGGGCGAGCGTGGTGCGGCAGCTATGGCGTGCGGCAGAGCGAACGGAGAGGGGGAGAAGGAGCAGGAGCTCACGACGGTTGCGACGAAGCGAACATCGAGCTCGAGGAGGGGCTGATGCAGTCGGTGTGGCGAGGGGGATCTCCGGCGACGGGCGGTCGGGGACGAGCTCGGTGAGGGCAGTGGAGCGTCTCTGGCGGTGTGCGGCTCGTCGAGGAGGTCGAGGGAGTCGAGGCGGAGCTCATGGACGCGTCAGCGAGGCAAAAGGTGGATGGTGGCTACGGCAACGACGAGTGGCGGCGATGGCAGGGCTCGACTGTGGGGAGAACATCGAGATGGAGGAGGGGATGGACACGGGGGAGAGTGAGAGAGAGGCCAGGGGTGTGCGTGGTGTCTCTAGGGCCGTCTAGGCCATCGGGTGGTGAAGCAGGCAGGGTGGAGGTGGCTGGCGTGTGGTCGCGTGCGTCGGGCACGCGATCGGCGTCCGACTGGCGCTGGGTTCAGGACGACTGGCAAGTCGCCAGGTGGGCTGGGCCTCTTCTGCCAGGTAAGGTGTCATGAGAGGTTTCTCTCCTCTCTGACTTTCTATTTTGTTTTCTCTTTTCTTTTCTTTTTGCAGTTTGTTTGTGATTTAGTTTTAACACCAAGTCAATTTTAAACTTCATGAAAGTAATTGTGTTAACTAAGTGGACTTATACAAAGCCACACAACAATTTTCAGAATTATTGAACATATATTTATTATATAATAAATATAAATCCAACTCAAATAGTTATTGAATTAATTCCAAATGCCCAAAATAAATATTTTTCTGATACTCCAAAAATATTGCTTTGAATTTTACCTCTTGCCAATATTTTTACAGCTTAATAGGAACAATTTCTTGGGTTTATTTGAAGCAATTTTTAATGTTGATCATTTTTAGAAATGATTTTCGAGGCTTTCCACTTTCCCTGGTTCACCCTTTTTAAATTTAAACATAATGCGTGATGATTGATGCAAGGACAAGCACTGACAAGCTAGGGATGTGACAAAATGAAGGAGTGGCTTATGAATAAATAGATTAAGAAGAGGAGGAAGAGGATGAAGAACATGATGAAAGAATGCCCACAAGACCACCAAACAAAAGACAGAAAATACAATGGAATGTTGTTGTACAGAAAAAATTCAGAACGACACCAAATAAAAAAAACAAGGAAGGAGCACGGAAGGGTGCAATTCATAGCGCTGGAAAACAGAAGCCGCCAACAGCCATCGTGCGAGGGGCACGGAAGGATGCAGTTCACACCACTGCAAAACAGAAGTCGCCAACAACCATCGCGCGAGGGGCAAAGAAGAATGCAGTTCACAGAACTGGAAAACATAAGCCGCCATCAGCCATCACGCGAGGGGCAAAGAAGGATGCAGTTCACGGCTCTGGAAAACAAAAGCCGCCATCAGCCATCACACGAGGAGCAAAGAAGGATGTAGTTCACAGCGCTAGAAAACAAAAGCCGCTGTCAACCATCATGCAAGGGGTTACGAACAGAATGGTGCAAAGACAAGAACCAGCAACAACGCCACGAAAAACAAAGGGAAGTGCAACATTTGACACACTCCAGTCACCGCGAAGAAGCAACAGGTTAACAAACCAAAAATATGCAGTTCAACAAATTAATCATATATATAGCAGTTGGCATATTTGCATGACTTACGTATCAGTTTAAATTTTGTGCAAACACGAATTTCCCACTGACTATGAGTTCTTGAACTAAACCATACGAGAGAAATGATTTATAGAGTAAACCATATATATATAACAATCTGGGGTAAACATTGACACATTTTTATCCACATCCCATAAATAAATGTAGTTAGCTCATACACAACACAAAGTTCTGAATTATTGTCCAATCAGTCCACATCACAAAGATTACTTACTATAATCGCGTCAAAAGATCAAGCATTCGATACATAAAAGTACTTATTACAATCAGCCTCATAACCTCAACCAATTACGTCAAACGTGATTCTAACCATACGATCTTCGAGTTCAAAGAAGTTGAGTACAACAACTTGCTGGGACTTCAGGCCACTATCAATGACAAATTCCTTCCAACCTTTCTACAAATACAGCCGTCCATCAACACCTACACGGTACTTAGCTGGTTTCAGGTATCCATTGCCAAGAACAACTTGAAGAATTCCCTTCTTATTAAGCCGGAGATACCTAACAGCTCGTTGGGGGATTTGCTGCAAAAAATAATAAAACTGTTTGAGGACGATACAAGCAGTACAATTCTTATACTGTGCACGGAGCAGCAAAAACCTATGCACAATACAGACGAGAGCTAGATGAAGTGCACAACACTCCAACAAGCAGTATAGATAAAACACATGCTAATATGCAGTACGGGCTGTACAAAACATGCAAATATGCAGTACGCTTCTAACTATCATTCAGTTATTGAGAATAGATGCATGTAGTACACACCATACTACTAGGAAATTGTGAAAACTAGTAGTGCTCATCTACTTTCTAAGCAGTTCACATATTGTAACCATGCAAACTAAAAAAAATAAAAATAAAAAGGTATAAGTACGCAGTGCAGTACACTTCAATAAACCAAAAATACTATAAGTTCACACTAGTATGAAATTATACAAAAAAAAGACACAAGGAAAAAACCAGATCAAGCGAAAATTACCATCTTGTAGTGAGTCTCCACGTTTGTGGTTAGACAAAAGGATTTGTGCGGCCAAGGCCGCGACGAAGCAGGGCGGAATAGAACGCGGCAACGTTGGCCCATATCCAATCCTTCCGTGAATACTGTTCCATATACAAGCTGTTCTGCTAGCCCAGCTCGGCACAAGACCTTGCCCTTGGCGAACACGACGGGCCTGCGAGCAAGCTGAGCAATCGCAGTGCCTCAACGCACCACTACCATGGCCGCAGCAGGAGAGATTCGCATAGGGGCCTGGATCCATCACAACAGAAACTTAGAAAATGAAAATAGATAAAGATATATTTGAGGAAGGAGAGAAGTCGCGGCTAGAGAAGAAATGGAATGCAAAGGAAAAGTTGGCCTACATTTATAGAAGATGAATGCAAAAGGTCTAGACACGCAAAAAATAAAAGTGAAAAATTAAAATGAGGCTTAATGAAACTTATGTCACCAAGAATGAAGGACAATCAATGAAGGCTTATGTTACTAAAGAAAAAGGACCAAAAGAAAAGGTGTACTTTGACTGCATCTCTTCTGACCCACTAACCGCAGCTCATTAAATATTTATACTTCTAAAAAAATTATAATATGCAGACCATTCTAAAAGAAAAGTGAATGCATTTCAAGAATGTAATATTACGCAATTCAAAATGTGTGTGCATGAAAAGTGCATTACATGCTTAAAATGAAGCAGAACAGATGCTCTTTCGTGCAGTGCGCAACGCATAGACGTAGTGCACGTAATGCAGTCCCTAAATGCAAGCAATGCAGTCCGCAACGTTGGTACAAGTAGTCAAAACATTGGCACGAAACTAGGATGCATGAAGTGCAAAATATGTGCACCTACGTACAGGAATTGGACGAATGTAGTGCACACAGAACTAACAAGTCAGTGCACACCAAAACATTATAAAAAGAACACGTAAAAGTAAAACACTAAAAAAACTCGACCATGATTGTCGGTGTACTAAAGTTTGGGCCCTTTAGCACCCCATACTTGTGCACGTGCAGTCGTAGCCGCGCCCGCGGCAAGGCCCGACGGGGGCGATCGAGGGCAGATTCAAGGTGAGGAGCAGCGACCAAGCCAGAGAGCAGAAGACGAGTTGGACCCCCGGCAAGATTCTTGCCGGGACAGCTCGCGAGACCCCGGCAAGATCCTTGCCAGGACAACTTGCAGAGCAACAACAAAAGCACCGCCCTCGGGTTGAGAGCTCTGACACCATCGACAACTTTAAGGCCGAGATCCAGGGGTATGCATGTAGTGCCGTGCAGATCTCTGTGAAGGCCAAAAGACGAGCTACCTTGCAAGATCCTTGCCAGAGGCGTCTGTGAGCCCCCGGCAAGATCCTTGCCGGGGACGTCGGCAAGGTCGCGGTAAGGCTCCGCCACCCCATCACCGCTCCAGCACAGTAGCCGGCCTGCCAGCTTAGCAGGCGCCGGCGTGGTGGCATGGAGATCTTCGCGAAGATCCTGCCACCTCTCCAGCACATCAGCTGGCTAGCCAACTTGGCGCTGCATGCCTCGTCGGCAGGGACGCGTGTCAAGATGGAGCGAGGCGGCGACGGACGGGACATGTTCTACTCCCGTCCTCAATAAAGCTAGAGGGCACGTAAGCAACGCATTGAATGCATTTGTCCTAAGACGCCGATGATAAACATAGAAACTATAGTTACTTTACACCTCTTGTATGCCACTGTGGCAGCCCCTTGAACATATAAAAGGAGGCCCATGGCGTACTGGAGGAGGATTGGATCTTTTGAACCTCTCGGCCCAGTTTGCATGCTTAGCAGCGAGCCAAAGCTCAAGAACACATAATATACACTCAAGCAAGACTAGGGTTTTACGCTCCTCAGCGGCCCGAACCTGGGTAAAAATCCGTCGTGTTGATCGTTAGATCTGCTATTTTCTCTACCGCTCTTCCCTGCCAACAGCAGAAGGGATACACGTGATCCCGTAGGTGTCGCCCTGCACCGACATCTTTGGCACGCCAGGTAGGGGTGGAGAGTTCTGCAAAACCAATCTAGCGGTTAGCGCGTCGTTTCCTCGATCACCATGGCTCCCAAGAATAAGGGAATCACGGCCATCGGTTCGTCTCGAGCCGGTATGCCCGCGCCACTCCAAGGGCCTAGCCGTGGTACCTACGAGCGGCGCGACGACTTCCAGGTCTGCCCCGCCGGCGCCCACGCTGCGGTCCTCCTAGGTCACGCGCGACCACCGGTGCCGCGACGTTGGAGACCCCGGGCGCTGCCGCGGGAAGAGCCCCCATCATCGTTCTAGAGATGCGTAGGGCCGGCAAGCACTAATGAGCCGCCAGGGCTCCATATTCCTATTTTTTCTTTCTTTTTCATAAAGGACAGAAGGTTTCATCGCATTCAAGTTTGCCGGGGGACGATAGGGAGTGTGGACGCCAACAGGTGATGCTCGATGAGACATCTTGCAAGGAAGAATACATCGGCATAAAGCTAAGTCGCGAAATTTTGAGAAAATTTCTTTTAAATATCAGGTCATTTTCCTCGAGTGGTCTCGGTTCTTGTATAGGAAAACCTTGTCGGATCTTGGGTTCCGGCAAAACCCTTGTGGTTTGAACTCTGGGGTGCGCACGAAGATCTCTCCTCCCGCCCTAGCTCGTCTACTCACCGATCCTTAGGCCTAGCTCATCAGATCCAAAGAAGAAGGGACACAAGGTTTATACTGGTTTGGGCCACCGTTGTGTGGTGTAATACCCTAATCCAGTGTGGTGTGGTGGATTGCCTTGTATGCTGAGGAAGAACTAGTACATGGAGTGAACTGCCTCCTGAGGAGAGGTGTACTTGTGCTCGGGTGAGCTTGTGAGTGTGTGGCCTTCTATCTGATCAACTCAAGATGAGATGAGATCATCCCTATGGTGGTGGCTAGTCCTATTTATAGTGGCCCGGGTCCTCTTCCCAAATATTGAGTGGGAAGGGATCCCACAACGGCCAAATTTGAAGGGCGACAACTAGTACATGCTATCCCGACAAAAGGTGGTCTTCGCCTGCCAAAGGCTCTCGTGGTGACGCCGCCGTGGGCTCCGCGATGACCTTCGCTCTGTCGTCCTGTCGGTCTTGGTCTTGTTGCACCGATATGGAAACCTTTTCCTGACGCCTCGGGACTCCTCGCCTGTGCCTGCTCCTTTAGCACCAAAGAGGAAACTGGCACTCTGCGCCCGCTGGCGCCCGCCTGAAATTGCGTTATATCGACTAGAGGGGAGGGGGTGAATAGGCGATATTTATGAATTCTTCAATGAGGAATTTGCTGTTGACGAAATTCCTTAGCGAAGAACTACTTGCACCGGAATTAGTACTCAGAAGTAAACATAACAGAATACATGCATGGTCATCGTGAAGAAATGAAGACAAGCACATAGTAAAGAAAGCGTAATCACATGATAACACAGAATGAAGACAAACAGACTGAAGAAATTGAACTGAGGAAATTGAGAAAGTCTTCAGTCAAAGTCTTCAAACAGATATGAACAAGCACACAACACATATATAATGAAATGAAAGAGTTGAGGAAATAGAACCAGTAAGCTTGGTAAAGACAATGATTTGTTAGACTAGTTCCAACTGCTGTATCAGTTGTACATCTGGTTAGGGCGGCTAGGTATTTAAACCTGAGGACACACAGTCTCGAACACCCAGTCAATGACACACAGTCCAAGACACCAAGTCTTCACTGTATACCCCTTGAGCTAAGGTTACACATACCTCGCCCAATCACTCGTGGTAAGTCTTCAGGTGACTTCCGAACCTTCACACACTAGGTCACTCGGTGACCCACAATTCCTCTTGGATGCTCTAGACCATGACGCCTAACCGTCTGGAAGAAGCACAATCTTCAAAGGTAACAAGCGTCGGATCCACGCAGGATCAATCTCTTTAGTGATGCTCAATCACTTTTGGGTTTGTAGGTTTTGGGTTTGGTTTTGGGTTTTTCCTCACTTGATAATTTTCGCTCAAAGTCCTCGGAGGATGGGTTGCTCTTATGACAAGTGTCAGTTTTTCACGGAGCAGCCAACCAGCTAGTGATTGTAGGGGGTGGCTATTTATATCCTAGGGAGCATCCCGACAGGATAAGACATAAATGCCCTTTAATGATATGACCGTTAGGTAGGTAGATATTTTGGGACAGCAGGCGCGTAGCACATCAACGGTCGGAAATTTGAGTATCAAATTCCTCAGGGCTATCATGTTCCTCATTGTGTAGGTAATCCGCACTAGTGAATTCCTAACTCCTCAGTCAGAATAAATTCCTCAGAGACCAGAAGAACTTTGTCTCTGTCACTGAAGAATATGACTGAACTGTATGAGATTTCCAATGGCTTCACTCAAAGGGATTGGTAGGTGTACGATTTTGAGTTGAGCATCACATGGAAATTTTTCCTTAGTATTTCCTCGACCCCCTTTAACAGTACGGTGTTTCCTATGACTCAAGAAACAGAAAATGAAACTATAAAAACAAAAGTCTTCACGCTTCATGTTCCTCAAATGAATACCAAGTCTTCAGGGTCACACCAATTTCTTCACTTTCAAAGTCTTCAGAAAGTCTTTAGAATTCCAAAGTCTTAAGTCGAAGAACTTCATTTTTAGGGGTCAACTTTCTCTGTAAATATAAAACTCCTCATACACTTATAGACCTTTGTACACTCATAAACACTTTAGTCACTTAACCTATAAGTCTTCAATACACCAAAATCACTAAGGGGCACTAGATGCACTTATTATCCCCCCCTTTTGGTGATTGATGACAATATAGGTTAAGTTTTCAACGGGGATAAACATATGAAGTGTAAATACTGATGTTGAGGAGTTTGATTGAAAGATATCGAAGAACTCCCCCTGAAGATGTGCATAGTGAGGAATTTGCTTTTGAAGCAATGCACACTTGAAGAGTAGAATCATGGAGATCTCCCCCTATATCTTGTAATTCATACAGACATTTGACATATAATATGAAGAATTTGAAATGCATGATGAAATATGGTGATTGATGTAATTCAGCATGCGTGCATAGCATTAATGAAGAATAAGCATGCAGAAACACCACAACAAAAGTATCAGGTCACCATAGAGTTTAAGTTTACAACTCGATCCACAAAGTCATCAGAAGAACGAGAGTTGTAACTTAGCAAAAAAACGCCCATATATATAGACCCGCTTGAAGACTAACTCTAATTTCTCCCCCTTTGTCATCAAATGACCAAAAGGATTGAAAATGAGGACTAACGCCCCTGAAGAATCTCAAGATGATGAAGGAGCGCCAGCGTTGTTGGGGTCGATGGTTGAAGTAGGGCCTGCCGTAGTGTCGTCCAAGTGTTCATACTCATCGGTCTCGCGTGATGAAGAATAGGAGCTGGCGACCAAGGGAGGAACCTTGACCTTCTTGTATTTCTTCGGAGGAGGAGCAGACCAGTCAAAGTCATCCTTGAGACCCATTTTCTTCATATCTTCTTTGCCATACAGATGAGACAGAACATCCCAAGTGCGGTTGAGGGTTTCATGAAGGTAGTAATGGTTTTTCTTCACTGCATTATGTGTAGAGGTCATGTTGTGAAGAATTGAACCAAACTGACACTTGACCCATTTGTGGTTGCGATCAACCTTCTGATCTGCTACAGGCTGCCATCAACAACGCATACCGGAATGGTTTAATCGAACTGCCGATCCCCTCTCGCACTGGAATGGACTACCCGGTGGTGCAGTATGCCGACGACACCATCTTGGTCATGCCGGCCGAACTAGCTCAAGCGCGGGCCATGAAGGAAATCTTGATAGACTACGCGGACTCGATCGGTCTAAAGATAAATTTCAACAAATCCATTCTGGTGCCGCTTAATGTAGACGAACGCCTTGTTACGGAACTAGCGCAAATCTGGCAATGCTCAGTTGGGGGGATGCCATTCACCTACCTGGGGCTGCCCATGGGAACAACAAAACCTATGGTTAGCGAGCTCATGCCGCTGGTGGAAAGGGCGGAACGCAGACTCTCCTCTTCACTATGCCTGATGAACTATGGGAGTAAGCTGACGTTGCTCAACTCTCTGATTACTTCCCTCATGATCTATCCCATGTGCACTCTCAAGTTCCCGCTTAAACTGATAGAGCAACTGGACAAGATCCGTCACAGATGCCTTTGGCGCAAAAAAATAGAACAGGGGGAAACATGTAACTCCCTGGCCTCTTGGGATCTCGTGTGTAGGCCTAAGAAACATGGAGGGCTGGGTGTTCTTGATATCAAAATCAAAAATGAAGGGCTTCTCCTCAAGTTTCTTCACTGCTTTTACAACAAAAAAGACACCCCCTGGTGTTCCCTGATCTGGGACACATACTATGAACACCAAGTCCCGCACGCGGCGGATGCCTGCGGCTCGTTTTGGTGGAGGGATGTGATGAAGTTAAACGACAAATACAGAGGAATTACTAGGGTTGTGGTGGGTGATGGCTCATCTGTACTGTTCTGGAAGGACCTATGGCTCGCCGAAACCTTTGAGCTCTCACATCATGGGGCCTTCTCCTACACTACAATGGAAGATGCGTCACAACCATTCAGCAGGGGTTCTATCTGCCCCTCTCTCAACAGGCTAGGGATGAGGTGCTGGAAATGCAAGACCTATCGAGGGACATCACCCCCATGGATGACCTAAATGACTCCTGGACCTGCTTGTGGGGAGATTGATACTCCTCGCGGAAATACTACGTGAACTACTTCAAGGAAATGATAGCGGATGAGGCTTTCAAATGGATCTGGAAGAGCAGATGCACAATGAAAATTAAGGTGTTTGCATGGTTGCTACTGGCGGATCGGGTGAACACCAAAAACATGCTCAAACGGCGCCACTACAATGTTTCTGAGGGGGTAGCATGCGAACTATGTGAGAGTGGAGAGGAAGAAACTATTGAGCATCTCTTCTTTAGCTGTAACTTCAGCAAAGTCTGCTGGGGGAAGCTGGGAATGGACTGGACATACACTGGAGATCGCCTGCAGATCGCACACTCCGGGCGGCGACGCTGGACCAAACCCATGTTCATGGAAATCTTTCTGACGGCGGCCTGGAGCATATGGAAGGAGCGTAACGGCAAGGTGTTTAGGGCGATTCCCCCCTCGGTGGCCTCTTGGCAGGAGAGGTTTAAGAAAGACTTTGGGTTGCTTGTACACCGGGTTAAACCCTCCCTAGAACCGTTTGTAGGAGACTTCCTAAGAACACTAGACTAAAGCTAGACTCTTTTTTTTTACCCAGTTGGACTTGGGGTGCTTGACGTAGTAGTGGGCCCCTGACCATGTCTTCGGTCTAGGGGTCTACGCCATGTCCTGCATGAAAACCCCGACACTATGTAACCTTTGTTGATATATGGGAAGTCAGTAGGATGCTCTCCTACTGTCGTTGATATTTCAAAAAAAAGACCGAGGAGAAGATCATGATCTATCATCACCCTGTGAGCTGTGCCTTGAGGATTTTGCCTGGGAGTGTTGGTGGCAGAGTCATGAGTGGCAGAGTCATCATTGGTGGAATAAGATGCAGCTCTGCGAAACTGACCATCCAATGGACGAGTGCCTTCATCAAAAACAGCAGTGGCCTTGCCCTTGTCATCAGCTGAGGAAAATGTCCCTTTGAGGACTTCAATTGGGGGCAAGTAGCTGCAATGATTGAGAGTGTCAGCTTTGTAGTTCACTGAAGACCTTGTCCTGATGAATCTCATAATCGATGGAGCATAAGGCTTCAGGTTGAAAGGGGACAGTGCTACATTTGCCATTGTCCTCATGAAGAAATCATGAAAGTTGACGGGAACGCCATGGATGATGTTGAAGAGCAGATTTTTCATGATGCCAACGACTTCTTCATCATTCGAGTCGTGGCCCTTGATTGGACTCAATGTCTTCGTCAAAATGCGATAGACAGTCCGTGGCAGAAACAGCAATTCCTTCACGAGGAATTTGGTCCGTGGGGCTTGACCTGGCTTCAAAGGCTTCATAGGCACCTGCATGTAATGATCAGTGAGTTCAGTTTCTTCATATATGCAACGTGCTGCTTCATTTGGAGGACTGAGGGGCAGAGCCTGAAGCAATTCAGAGGCTGGAGCTTTGTAGTGAGTGTTTTCAGACAGCCAGTCCAGCACCCATGAATTCACATCTTCAGAATTGCCAGTGATGTGCAGGGTTGCATAAAATTGGAGAATCAATTCTTCATCCCAATCGCATATATCAGTGCAAAAACCCAATAGTCCAGCGTCGTGAAGAACACTAAGGACTGGCACAAAACATGGCAGAGATTCCATATCCATGTGGGGAATATGCTGACGATCGAAGACTTTGTCTTTGTTGTAAAGCACCGAGGAATAGAAATTTGCCTGACTAGTAGTCCAGAAACGCCTCTTCCTTATGCGAGCAGAGGCATAGGGATTGAAATCAGTGAAGAACACATGCTCGCCGAAGAAATCAGCCTTCTTGAAAGATTGCTTCCTTGAGAAAGGATCCTTTGGCTTGGGTTGAGGATTATCAGTCAATTGCATCACAACCACTGGATTCTCAATCTCAGGTTCTTCAGTCTGAGGAATTTCTGGTTCCTCTCCCGTGGTAGTCTTCATCGATTCAACAGCAGCAGCAGTTTCTTCAACACTAGTGGCTGGAATGTCTTCATGAACAGATTGTGTGGGATGAGTTTCCTCAGAGCCCAATGGATAAGTTGGTGCTGGTGAATGAGGAATTTGTTTTAGCGGCGTGAACAAAGGGGAGTTGGGATGCTGACTATCCCAGAATTCATCATTCATCAAAGGAGTGGCATTCCCAGTGTCCATGTCCGAGTCTTGTTCTTCCAATTCCTCAACGCCGGCCTCTTCAGCAGTAAACTGAGGCATAGGCAAGGAGATGATTGGGGTTGAAGGGATATCATCCACTTCAATTTCTTCATCCGTCTACTCTGAGGAAGCAGCAGAGAGAATGTCTTCATCCGATTCACTTGGAATCACGTACTCTTCATCAAAAGGAATAAGGTCCTTTGATGGCATAGACGAAATTGGAACGACATCAATTGGATTCTCAGCTGAGCTTGTCAAGGGCTTCATTTTCTTCGGAGCTGAAGAATCTGAAGAAGCTGATGCCTTCCTTTTCTTCACAGCAGCACGCTCTGCAACCTTTTTCTTCTTCACATCTAATGCAGGTGGAAGGATTGGAGTTGGAGTAGGCGCAGGAGCAGCACAGGAATCTGGTTCAATTTCTTAAGACACAACTGATGCAGTTGTCCTGACTTCTTCACGTTCTTCAGGCACAACCTGTGGAGCTTCAGTTGGCCTGACATTTTCTTCAGGCGCAACACTAGAGGTTGCCCTGGCAATTTCTTCAGCGGCTGGAGTGGGGTCATCAGCCCTGGGATTTTCTTCAGCAGCCTGATGTTCTTCAGCGGTGCTGGCATGTCCTTCAGCAGACTGAGCAGATGCTTTAGCCTGAGGAATTTCAATGTGTGTCTTACAAGCAACACTTGAAGAAAAACCTTTGGTCAAATTTACAAATCTGACTTTGGCGCCCAACCAGTAAGCACGATACGCTTCAAATTCATCAGTGAGGGTTTTGATTTTACCCTGAATCTTGACTAGTTCTTCAGTTGTCATGTTGACAACATTTTTCTTCAGGAAGCGCTCCTTCTTGTACTGCGCTTTCTTGGTCTGCCTGGCCTGTTCAAACTTCCATTTTTCTTCGCCTATGAAGGCAGTCAGCATATGACTTTGGCCAGGAGTCAAGTTGAAGTCGGGCATAGGAGTGTTTGGGTCCTTATGCCAGAGATCAATGAAATCAAAGATCACCTTAGGATCCAACAACAGTGGTACTTCACTTCCTTTGGCTCTAGCGGCCTTTTCTTGCCTGTCTCTGATGATTTGAACCAGTTCTTCATCATCAGCTTTGTCATCAGACGACACTTGGAAAACAACTTGTTTCTTATGAGGACTTGGGTGAGAGCCTCGTCCAGCAGTTGTCTTCTTCTTCAGCAGCGAGGGACCAGTTGAGGAACTTGGGGCAGCTGAGGAGTTTGCAGAGGCCCCTGAGGCAATGGATATGCTCGCTGTCCTTTGACATGTGGCAAGATGCACTGGAGCAAATGACTTTGTTACATCATCTGAAGACTTTTGCGGAGGAGCTGAGGACTTTGGAGGAGCAGGAGCAGTCTGAGGAATTTGCCGTGAGGGCTTTGAAGAAACTGGCCGTGAGGGCATTGCTGAGGAAGAAGCACTTGGCTTGTGGGCAGGCTTCTTAGCCATGGCCTTTTTAGGCTTGGAAGCAGAACCCTCAGCAGAGGCAGCAGCAGCAGCAGAGTCTTCATTGAATTTCGTCATTGCTTCTTTTGCTTGTCTGGCCAACTTGGCCTAGCGCTTAGCCCATTCTTCAGGAAATTCCTCACCACGTTTAACGCTAGTGGGATCAGCAACTTGGCCATGTGCCAGTGGAGGTCTTGGGCAGGGAGGATTGAGTGCGAATTTCTTCATGTATTTGGGAGTGACATATTTGTACTCCCTCCACTCACGTACCCATCTCCTCTCTATTCTTTGTATGCGCACTTTGCGCTGATTCTTGTCCTCTTTTCCGAACTTTGCCTCATCAGGAGTGCAATAGTCAGCATAGATGTCCTCGGGTATTTCAAAAGCAGTATTGACCTCAGGCCTCTTCCCTCCTTTCTGCGGCTTCTTTCCATCAGCCATTTTCTTCAGATGAGGAATTTGAACAATCGAATTCTCTGAAGAAGTATGCAACTTTTCTTCAAGGAACGCTATAAATGAGTTAAGTTGATGAGAACCTAGTAATTCAGTAGCGGACATGAGTACCTGTGAACAGAGTATAGTTGCGAGGAATTTGGAGAGGTCATATGCGTTCTCAGAAGGTTTTGTAAAAAGAACAAGTTTGAGGAATTTGACCAGATGAGTCTTGAAGAATTTTACTAAGTGTTCTTTGTCTTAGGTTCCAGAGTTGTATAGATTGAAAAATCCACACAATTGAGGAATCTTGAAGAAAATCATAGCTTAGAGAAATCAAATCAAGAATAGATGATATGTGTGGTGTTTAGTGTGTGAAGATTTGATGAAGAAAAACACCTTTTGAGAATTTTGAAGAAAACATTTAAATCAAAGAGGGTAGTAAAAGTAACTTTTAATTACCCTGGATGAAGAACATGATGAACTGTGGGATGGAGAAGTGAAGTTCGTCTGTGAAGATCTTCCATGCCCTAACTTGGCAGAGGAGGATAGCTACGGCAGCGGCGGAGTGAAGAAGTTCGCGACCGGCGCGAGTACGACGGCGACGAGGTCGAGGCAGTGAAGCTCTTCCTCACCGGCGACGATGGAGTAGCGGTGGCGCTAGGGTTGGAGAAGCTTGAGCGGGAGTGTGAGAACGAGCGGAGTAAAAAGTGAAGTGAGGGAAGGGGAGGGGTATTTATAGCTGAGATGAAAAACCGTTCGCCCGAAGAAATTGGACGAACGTGCCCCTGACTCTTCTCATTCCCACGACATGTGTCACCCACGTACTATGTAGTGGTGATCGTGGGTGAATAGATAAGTATTGTCATGGGATGCAGAACGATTTGAGCGGCAAAGCTGAAAATTTTGGAAAGGATAAGTTTTAACATTGCGTTCGCAATTTCTTCAGCTGACAAGGACACAGTGAAGATTTTGAACAAGTTTCAAATAGAACGCATATGAAGAATTTGTGAATGGAATGGGTTGAGTTCAGCATATAGGGGGAAGGGCCCGATCACATTCACTTAGCAGAAAGAGGCAACATGAAGAAATAGCAATAAGTGAATGATGTAGAGGACATAAACTCTGTCTCACACACA
>LR738714.1:220269060-220291523 GCA_902687465.1 Secale cereale
GTGTGTGTGTGTGTGTGTGTGTGTGTGTGTGAGTTTATGTCCTCTAATCAAAAGCCGAGCCCTTGGGGTACCATAATCCAAGTGTTGGTGTGTGAGCTAGATATCGAAGAATATGTTTCACAGCCTTATGGTGTGATTCCTTCGGTGTAGCTTGAAATCGGGCACACATGCAAACACTAAGCATTATATCTGGCCTAGATGCACATAGGTACAATAAAGAACCAATCATGGAGCGGTATACCTTATGATTGAAGTCAATACCATTTTCATCAGTGCACAGAAGTCCATTTGTGGGCATAGGAATTTTTACGCCTTTGAAATCATGCATGCCGAATTTCCTCAGTACATCCTTGAGGTATTTCTCCTGAGATATGACTATGCCATTGTGTTGTTGACGAATTTGAAGACCTAAGAAGAATTTCAACTCTCCCATCATAGACATTTGATATTCTTCACTCATCATATAGGCAAATTCATCACTATAGCGTTGGTCAGTACAGCCAAAGATAATATCATCAACATATATTTGGCACACAAATAATTCACCATCATAAGATTTAGTGAAAAGAGTTGGATCAAGGGAACCGGGTTTGAAGCCTTTCTTCATGAGGAGTTCCTTCAAAGTATCATACCAAGCCCGAGGGGCCTGCTTGAGGCCACGGAGAGCCTTATTGAGTTTGAAGACTTTGTCAGGATTCTTTGGATCTTCAAAACCTGGGGGTTGAGCAACAAATACTTCTTCCTCAAGCTTACCCTTGAGGAATGCAATTTTCACATCCATTTGAAAGAGAATGATATCATGATGGTTAGCATAAACAAGCAATATGCGAATAGCCTCAAGTCTAGCAACAGTTGCAAAAGTTTCATCAAAATCACTTCCTTCAACCTGTGTATAGCCTTGAGGTACAAGTCGTGCCTTATTCCTTACCACAAGGCCATTTTAATCTTGCTTGTTGCGGTAGATCCACTTTGTGCTGATGATATTATGCTTGCGAGGATCTGGACGTTTGACTAGTTCACAGACGTTGTTGAGCTCGAACTGATGTAATTCTTCTTTCATAGCTTGAATCCATTCAGGCTCCAGAAATGCTTCATCTACCTTAGTGGGCTCTGTGATAGAGACAAAAGCAAAGTGCCCACAAAAGTTAGATAAATGTGAAACTTTTGAGCGTGTGAGAGGACCTGGTATATTGATGTCATTGATGATTTTCTCAATCTGCACTTCTTTCGCAACGCGAGGATGAGCTGGTTGTCGTCGAGGAATTTGATCAGCATTTTCTTCAGCACCATTTTCTTCAGTATTTTCCACAGGTGCATTAGCTCGACGATCTTCAGGTTCTGGAAATTCTTCCGTATATTTTTCAGTAGGAATGACATCCTTAGTAGCCTTGAATTTGATAGTTTCCTCAGGCGCTGGTTCATCTATCATAGTAGGCAGGTGCTCTCTTTGCGAGCCATTAGTTTCATCGAACCACACATCTACAGTTTCAACAACTTTGTGAAGAACGTTGTTGAAGACTCTGTAGGTGTGCGAGTCCTTTTCGTAACCAAGCATAAACCCTTCATGTGCTTTTGGTGCAAATTTGAGTTGTGATGAGGATCTCTAATCCAACGTTTAGCACCGAAGACTTTGAAATAACTCACATTGGGTTTCTTGTCAGTGAGGAGTTCATAGGCAGTCTTCTTGAAGAATTTGTGAAGATATACTCTGTTGATGATGTGGCAAGCAGTATCAATTGCATCAATCCAGAAACGACGAGGCGTTTTGTATTCATCAAGCATAGTGCGAGCCATCTCAGCAAGAGTCCTGTTCTTGCGCTCCACGACGCCATTTTGCTGAGGAGTATAAGGAGCAGATAGCTCATGAGTAATACCAAGTTCACCAAGATAGTCGTTGACACCAGAATTCTTGAACTCAAATCCATTGTCACTTCTGATGTGCATGATCTTCACACCAAAGTTGGTTGAAGCCCTCGAGGAAGATAGTTTGAAGACTTCCTGCACTTCATGTTTGTAAGTAACAATGTGTACCCATGTATATCGAGAGTAATCATCAACAATAACAAAGCCATATACAGACGCATCATTTACAACTACAGAATAAAGATTAGGACCAAAAAGATCCATGTGAAGCAATTCAAATGGCCGAGTAGTAGTCATGATAGTCTTTGCTGGATGCTTGGCCTTGGTCATCTTTCCATCTTCACAGGCACCGCATAAGTGATCCTTGAGGAATTTGACATTCTCAATGCCAATGACATGCTTCTTATTCGCAAGCGTGTGCAAATTCCTCATGCCTGCATGACCAAGTTGTCGATGTCATAGCCAGCCTTCTGAAGCTTTTGCTAGTAGACACACAGCTGGTTGAGGTCCTGTAGAGAAATCAACAATATACAAGTCTCCTCTCCTAAAGCCTTCGAAGATTATGGAGTTGTTAGATTCCATGATCAAATAACAACGATGTTTGCCAAAGGCACCAACCATATCCAGATCGCAAAGCATTGAGACAAACATGAGGTTGTATCCTAAGGACTCGACAAGCATGACTTTGTCCATGTGTCGATCCCTAGTGATCGCAACCTTACCTAGAATCAATACCTGAATTTTTCCTTTGTCAGCGAAGATGATGTGCTTCAGATGAGAAGGTGATAAGGGAGCATCCATCAAGAGATTCTTGTCACCAGTCATGTGATTTGTACATCCACTATCGAGGACCCACTCAGTGGCTTTGGGTTGATCATCCTGCAGATGAATTAGTGCAACTTAGAAACTCATATACTTCAATAGTGAAGAATATGACATCAAATCATCAGATCAGTTTCATCAAGCAATGCAACAGATAAAGCAGTATGAGGACGTGAGAAATGAGAGTTCATTTCTTCGTGATTAGCATGCGTCCTTTCAGACATTTTTCAGGTCTCCAGCAAATTCTTTAGACATTTGAGCACGTCTGGAGACCTGACCCTGCAGAAGAGATTAGTTCTTTTTCTTCACCACCCACATTTGAAGGGGTGGCAAAGAGTTCATCACTCTACGAGCTCCATAAGAGAAAGGTGGCATAGACGCCAGTCCATTTCGTTTCACATAAGAGGAGTTAGGACAAGCATATGAATAAGCAGAGTAATTCTTCGAGGACTTATGAACATAATGGTTAGAAGAATAATGCTCATATTCATAGCCCTTAAATCTTCCCTGCGAAACAGAGTTGTTAGAACGATGATGTTCATATGAGGACTTTGATCCTTTTGAGGAATTTGATCCATGTGAGGAATTTGGCCCGTATGAGGATGTTACTCCATCTGAAGATTTTGATCCATATGAAGAATTTGATATGGGGTTCCTATTCCTCACACGAGGTGTCATGAGGAAATTCACTTGAAGAATTTCAAGGTGCCTCTTAGGGACCCAGATTTTCTTCATAGGGGGACCATTCCTGCAGTTAGTTCCAACATGTCTAGCAAATACTTCATCATTCTGATTTTTGAATAGTTTATAGTTAGAGTCAAATTACTCATCAGAAGAATGAGGAGATTCACATGTAAAGCCAGATAAATTGGATGGATCAACTAGAGGTCCCTTTGCAGCAACCCATGAGGTTTTGGGGTACTGCTCAGGCTTCCAATATGAACCATCTACATTAAGTTTCCTCTCAAAGGCAATTCCCTCTTTCCTCAGGTTCCTGTTGAGGATCTACTTTTTAAGCACATCACAAAGAGTCTGATGCCCTTTGAGGCTTTTGTACATGCCTGTCATGTACAATTCCTTTAGCCCTGCATTGTCAGTGATACTAGCAATGTCCTCAGATGAGGAATTAGTGATAGCAGAGGCAGTTGAAGAATTTGTAGCATTAGAAGCATTTGAACATTCAGGTGAAGAATTAGCAGTTTCTCGTTCAATGCATTTCAAGCATGTAGGAATGAATTCTTCCTGAGAAGCACTGATTTTTTGAGCAAGTAATGAATCGCGCCCCTTCTCAAGATCTTCAAGATCTTCATAACTCACTCTTAGCTTTTCAAGATCTTGCTTTCTTTGAAGAAATTCATAAGAAAAGCTTCTCATGATCAAACAAGAGAGTGTTATGATGACTTTGAAGGTTATCACACTTGGACTGAAGTCTTTGAAGATTTTCAGTCAAGATTTTAGATCGATCCATTTCTTCACCCAACATATCATCACTTTTATCTAGCATGTTTTGAACCTTATCAAGAGCCTTTTGTTGTTGCACAGCAATTTTAGCAAGTTTAGAATCTCTGGGCTTAAGGTTTTCATCAGATTCATCCTCACTAGATTCAGAGGAGGGATATTTGAGCACCTTGGCACCCTTTGCCATGAAGCAATAGGTAGGAGCATAGTCATCATTGTCTTCATCAGCCTTGTTGGTGAAATTATTTTCTTTAGTGTTGAACATAGACTTGTTGACGAATGCAGTAGCGAGAGGTAGACTTGCCACACCAGATTCGGATTCCTCAGATTCCTCCTCTTCCTCATGATCCTCATATTCAGCTTCAGAGTCCATTTCCTTGCCAAAGAATGCCCGAGCCTTTTTGGAGTTGTTCTTCTTGTGAAATGAAGACTTTGAGGATTTTGATGATGAAGATTTTGACGATTTCTTCTTCTTCTTTGCATCATCAGAACTGTAATCCTTGTATTTCTTCTTTTCGGATTCCTTTTCCCACTGAGGACAATCTTGAATATAGTGACCATGCTTCTTGCATTTGTGACATAGCCTTTTTTTGTAGTCACTGGATGAGGAATCATTTCTCTTAGTGAACTTTCCAAAGCGACCACGTCTTGAGAACCTTTGGAATTTCTTAACGAGTAATGCTAGCTCCTGGCTCAGTTCTTCAGGATCACCAAGGCTACTACCGGAATCTTCACCTTCAGATTCAGAGATGACCTTGGTCTTCAGGGCACGTGATCTGCCATAGCTCGGACCATAGAGATCTCTCTTTTTAGCAAGCTGGAACTAATGAGTGTTTAGCCTTTCGAGGATATCAGCGGGATCAAGTGATTTGTAATCACCACTCTCTTGAATTATCAAAGACAGAGTATCAAATGAGGAATCAAGCGACCTTAGCAATTTCTTCACCACTTCATGGTCGGTGATGTCAGTGGCACCAAGTGCTTGAAGTTCATTTGAGATGTTAGTAAGACGACTGAAGGTTTGCTGAACATTTTCATTGTCAAGTCTTTTGAAACGGTTGAAGAGATTGCGAAGCACATCAACCCGAGAGTCACGCTGTGTTGAGACTCCTTCGTTGACTTTGGACAGCCTATCCCAGATAAGCTTCGCAGTTTCCAAAGCACTCACTCTTCCATACTGTCCTTTGCTCAGATGGCCATGTCACACCCTTCATTTTGTAACATGTCATTTGCATCAATGAAGCATGAAAATTTGGACCAGCAAATTTTTTTTGGCACCATTTGGCTTTTATTTGGAATTGAGTTTTTCTTCATGTGTTTTTCCTGTGCTCATTAAAGTCAACTATTACCTCTTGCAGAATTCATCTCCATACCCAAAACTTCTGCCCAATGATCATACCAAGTTTTTATAGCGCTATAGTATTTTCTTATAAAATTAATTTGGCCAAAATGTATTTTCAAAACTTAGTATTCCAAAAACCCCTGAATCGAGGTTTGCACTGCAAGTGCTTGATTTAGGGAGAGAAAGTTATTTCAAAAAGTATATTTAAGACCCAGTAGTCATAGGACTCCCAGAAACCACAAAAGTATAATTTTAAAAGTTATTTTCCTATTTTATTTAAAAGCTTTTTCTTAAAGCCAGAAATGGTCTTTAATAGGGAAAAATTATTTAATTATTTCAAAAATATTTGCCAAAATTCAGGGAGACTCATAGGACATATATTGTCCATATATAAGACTTTCAACACTTGGTCATGTTCAAAATAATGGGCTAATCCCTCTAAAACCCTTTCTGGATATTTCAAGCTTTTGAAATATTTACAAAGGAAATATTCTCCAAAAATTCCAGGGAAATTCTATCATGTCATGTATGACATATTTGGTGATCTTGCCAAGCCCCATGCCTTGGGAAGCAAGAAAACATCCTCAAAACCCTTCAAAACCATTATGTCCATATTTGAAGTTTGAGCAACTTTACATTGCCAAAGTTATCCAAATGCCCTCAAACTTGGTGCACATGCTAGAGTGGCCTAATAAGGCCTCTAGACCAAATGGCACAAGCTTTGAAGTAGGGTAACTTAATCTGAATACCCCAAAACCATTTCTGTTCAAATTCAAATTTGAACAACTTTACATTACCAACTTTTTACCCGGAGCTTCAAACTTTGTGAGCATGATCAATACCCCAAATGATGAACCTACACCAAGTGGTGCATCAAGGGGAGATGATTAGCTTGACTCAAACCTGGTGAAGCCATTTCTATTGATTTCTAGGGTTCACCAAAGTTACATTGGCTAGTTTCTTCAAACAAGCCCAAATTTGGTGAAACACCCTATTTCCATATGACATTCAATCCTGTTAAGTGCCATGGCTAGTGGAGATCATTTCCTTGTCCAAAACATGATCAAACACCTTCTGCCATATTACCAAAACCATCGTCTTGGCCTCTTTTACTATTTACGTTTGCCTCAACTTTCTACCACAGCTTCACCTAGTTACATTCTACCCCCAGTAACTTCCCCATGTCCACAGCTCCATGATTGAGGGGTGAAAACCCTAAGTTACCTTGCTAGACAGCCAAATTCTACCCATCTACCAGCTTCACTCCTCCCTCACTGATCACCCAGAGCATCCAAGACCACAGCTAGATAGTTTACTTCGTGCTGGACCCCCCAGACACGGCGGACATGACCAGTGAGCCAACAGCATGCCATGGCATGCAATTAGCATGCTCCAGAGCGCGCTATAGTGCGCACCCGCACTGTAGCTTCGCCCAATCCCTCGCCTCCGACCACCTCGTGCTCCCCCCTCGTGCCAACCGATGCGCCTCGGCGTCCGCGACCTTCCCCGGCGCTGTCCCCCTCCTCCTTCGCCCTCAAGTGGACGCCCTCGCACGCGCGTCGGCCGCCCGCAAGCTCCACTCGTCGGCCTCGCGCGCGCGCAGCTCCAGAGCCTTCCCCCGCTCCCCCTTCCTTCCCTCCGCCCTGGAACTCGTCCAGAAACACCCCAGACGTATCCCCGACGCCTCCCGTGCACTGTGGCGACGAGCAGAGGCTCGCGGGCGCACAGGTCCACGGGACCTCGCCATTCTCCTATAAATAGGGCCCCCGAGCCCCTCCTCTCTTCACCAACAGCATCCTTCCTCTCTCAATCACCTCCCTGAGCCACTCGCCTCTCTCCAGACCCGCCCGAGCTCGAGATCGAGCTCGAGCTCCGCCGCGGCGGCTTCCCGTCGCCAGCCCAGTATAGGCCGCTCTAGCCCTCTCTCTCGCTCGATCTAGGACCACAGCAAGTCACTGATGCGTTTCCCCCTCTTTCCCCTCTCTGCAGCTGCCAGAATCGACCAGAGCAGCAACCTCCCGATGCTCCTCCGCCGCGAGTCCTCGCCGCCGGCGAACCAGGCCCCTCCGGCGAGCCGCACCACCACCACTGGAACGGCGACTCTCTGCTAAACCCGTTCCTGCCCGTAGCTTGCCCCGTCGTGCACCGTATCGACGCTGGTGAGCTCGCCGTCTCTCTGGCTGCAAGGTTGAAGATGACAGGTGGGCCCCGCCTGTCATCCTCACCTCCCTCTCGCTCCCCTCTCTGTCACTGACCGCCGGGCCTCGCCCGTCAGGTTTAAACAACCCTGACGCGCGCGCTGGCGCCCGTGCGGTGGGCTATTCGCCCTGGGCCGTGCACTATGGCCGTTCTGGCCCAGTGGCACAGGGCCTCTTTCTCTTTTTCTTTTCTGTGATTATTTCAAATAATTTCACAGAAATAAATATTTGTCCAAATGAATTAATTCCAACTCCTAAAAACTTGTAAAAATCCAACCTATTTAATGGTGTCACTTTCACACATATCCATGAACCTTTTCTGTTTAGTTCAAATTTAAATTCATATTTGAACAATAAAACTTCTGTTCAAATATTCTTAGACTCCATTCTGCCACTCCAAAACTCAAACTAAGAATTTTTGCCATCTTAGTTTTCCCTCTAGTATTTAACAAAAATAGGTTGACATTTTTCTGAGCACTTTGATTTTTCTGTTTTTATTGTGATCTTATTTTCCCGTTGTTATTTTGCGACGATTAGATACCGTATTTCACGAGGTTGCTGAAGAAGAAGGTGGGGAAGGATTTGAAGACTTTGAAGACCAAGCCAATCCAGGCAAGCAGCCCTTTGACCATGATACACTTGTGTTCTTCGGAACCCGTTTGTTTCCGAATGCATGATGATAAGAGTTACGGTGGTGACCTAGTTTAAAACCACCATATGATGCATGCTTTACTCTTGATCTTGCTATGTGCTAGATGCAATGTAAATGGTTAGTAGTGATGCTTAGTGATGCATGTGTGCCATGAAACCTTCGTGGTTGCATTCTTTTCATAAACCCCATCGGGTGCCCCTAATGCCCGAGGGTGATATTGAGTTAGGTCATCACTTGAGGAAGAAGTAATGTGCCGGTAAAGATCTTGTGCATGGGTGAAATGATGGATTAGATTTATGTGTGAATACCATCCCAACCAAATATGTGCAACCACTCTACCCCTTATGGGACGGGGCGTTATTGATTACTTAGGCTGATACTAGCATGGTGCCCGCATTACTAGTGACGGGAAGACTTGAGGTCTTTCCCGGGATGGGGTCGTGCTTGGATAGACGACCATGATTGTTTTCACAGGGCACCGGACACACCGTTGGTCCCTTCGTGTACGCGTGACATCGAAAATAGGGCAAGTCCCATGATCTATTGTTTGTACTCGAAGGTTGTGCACCAACGAGTGGACTCTATGTTAGCGTCGTCTAAGGAAAGATAATGATCGGGTGCTTCCCACGAGTACTTGAGGTACCGCGGGATCGTGGGTGACACGAAAGCTTCCCGGATCTTGTGGGTAAAGTGCGCAACCTATGCAGAGTGTAAAACTATTCGAATAGTCGTGTCCACGGTCATGGACAGTTGGGTGGTGCTACTTAAACTATGTCCAAAGTTTTACTACATCGGTGAAAGTATGTGTGTGTGATGAGTCAAGGTGGTGACTTGACTCGATGAGTTGAATCCTATTCATGTTGATATCGGTAGCCGGTTCTCAAGGTTACATAAAGTCATTGATGCATATACTTGATGGTAGAATATTTATTCTAGCCCATTGCTAGATTGCTCATTATTGTTCAATTGCATTGTTACTTTGAACCAAATCATGGGTTGCTTGCGAGTACATTCAAAGTACTCATTGGCTTGCCACTGGTTATTTAATTGGCCAGGCATGGAGGAACAGGAGTATGAAGAAGAGTTCTATGGAGACAAACATGCAAACTAGGACGCTATCCAAGTCAGAATGCCTGTAGGGTTAAGGCAGATGGCATGGGTTCTACTTATCATCGAAGACTTCCGCTATTTGAGTTATTTGCTATTCAGCCCGTGAGGCTTTATCTATGTAAGACTTGTCCATAATGGCCATAATTTGTGTAAGACGGTATGTATGGATGTAAGACTCTTGTTATTCAGCTTCTGTGTGTTCAGTGAGCATTGTTCTCTGGGATCACTGTACACGTGCATTCGGTGATCTCGACTCTTAAGTCGGGGTCCCCACAGGCCACAAATGATATTCTTCACTTGAGGATCGAGTTGCTTGAATCTCTTCACACCAGCAGCACTCAGAGACGGTGATACAGAGGGAACACCATTTTCCACAACATACTAGAGATCGTTATCAATTGCCTCAAGATGCATTCACATCTTGTTCTTCCAGTAGGGGTAGTCCATCCCATCGAAGGTAGGACACCCAGCTAAGACCTTGATCATGCCTGCGGTCGACCTAACTAAAACTCCAGGTAGTTAAACCAAAATCACACAGAACAAGGGAGTACCTTGCTCTGATACCAATTAAAAGTGCGTTATATCGACTAGAGGGGGGTGAATAGGCGATTTTTATGAATTCTTCACTAAGGAATTTGCTGTTGAGGAAATTCCTTAGGGATGAACTACTTGCCGCGAAATTACTACTCAGAAGTAAACATAACATAATACAAGCATGGTCATCATGAAGAAATGAAGACAAGTACAGAGTACAGAAAAGCGTAATCACATGATAACACAGAATGAAGACAAACAGACGGGACAAATTGAACTGAGGAAATTGAGAAAGTCCTCAGTCAAAGTCTTCAAACAGATATGAACAAGCACACAACACAGATATGAGGAAATAAAAGAGTTGAGGAAATAGAACCAGTAAGCTTGGTGAAGACAATGATTTGTTAGACCAGTTCCAACTGCTGTCTCAGTTGTACATCTGGTTAGGGCATCTAGGTATTTAAACCTGAGGACACACAATCCCTGACACCCAGTCAAGGACACACAGTCCAAGACTCCAAGTCCTCACCGTATTCCCCTTGAGCTAAGGTCACACAGACCTCGCCCAATCACTCGTGGTAAGTCTTCAGGTGACTTCCGAACCTTCACAGACTAGGTCACTCGACGATCCACAATTCCTCTTGGATGCTCTAGGCCATGACGCCTAACCGTCTGGAAGAAGCACAGTCTTCAAAGGTAACAAGCGTCGGATCCACGCAGGATCAATCTCTTAAGTGATGCTCAATCACTTTTGGGTTTGTAGGTTTTTGGGTTCGGTTTTGGGTTTTTCCTCACTTGATGATTTTCGCTCAAAGTCCTCGGAGGATGGGTTGCTCTTATGACAAGTGTCAGTTTTTTGCGGAGCAGCCACCAGCTAGTGGTTGTAGGGGGCGGCTATTTATAGCCTAGGGAGCATCCCGACATGATAAGACATAAATGCCCTTTAATGATATGACCGTTAGGTAGGTAGACATTTTGGGACAGTAGGCGCGTAGCACAGCAACGGTCGGAAATTTGAGTATCAAATTCCTCAGGGCTATCATGTTCCTCATCGTGTAGGTAATCCGCACTGGTGAATTCCTAACTCCTCAGTCAGAACAAATTCCTCAGAGACGAGAAGAACTTCGTCTCTGTCACTGAAGAAAATGACTGAACTGTATGAGATTTCCAATGGCTTCACTCGAAGGGATTGGCAGGTGTAGGCTTTTCAGTTGAGCATCACATGGAAATTTTTCCTTAGTATTTCCTCGACCCCCTTTAACAGTACGATGTTTCCTATGACTCAAGAAAGAGAAAATGAAACTATAAAAACAAAAGTCTTCACGCTTCATGTTCCTCAAATGAATACCAAGTCTTCAGGGTCACACCAATTTCTTCACTTTCAAAGTCTTCAGAATTCCAAAGTCTTCAGTCGAAGAACTTCATTTTTAGGGGTCGACTTTCTTTGTAAATATCAAACTCCTCATAGACTTATAGACATGTGTACACTCATAAACACATTAGTCACTTAACCTATATGTCTTCAATACACCAAAATCACTTAGGGGCACTAGATGCACTTACACCGCCTGGCCTTGGTCGTCACTGCTCACGGCACGAGGACCTCGCAAGGTGCCCCTTGCCTTGATATCTCCGCTCCTCAGGAGCCAGCCTAGTGAGGCCGCCCCAGGGGAGGTCGTGCGTCGTCTGCCTCGCGAGGCTCGGCCTCTCGCGAGGGTCATGAGTGGTTGCTGAAGAGGTTGGGCCGTACCAGGCCGCCTGATAAGCCACGCCCTGGGCCGCAGGCACGCAAGTCTGGGTACCCCCGTTCCTAGAACACCAATAGTAGCCCTCAGGCCCAAGGTGCGCTCGGGCTTGGCTTCGTGTCGAAGCCAAGGGTCAAGTGCAGAGCGCTTGGCCCCCAAAAGCCTGCGGCCTTGATTGACGTGTGGTGATTGATGGGACGTGGGCGTCCACTTCCCCACGCAGCCTCGGCAACTACATGACTTGACAAGTCCCTGCATGCGCGAAAGATCATCATTACCTGCGATTATGGAGGCCGGCGGTTGGCCTTCTCCTGGCTATAAATAAGATGGCAGGCGAAGCCCTTGCTGCCCATCTTCTCCCTCCGTTCCTCTAGCTTTTTCTTCTACCTTGCCCTTCGTCTGGCCGAGCCGCTCATGCCACCGACTAGGAAGTTTTCGTCCGTGGAGAAGGGGAAGACCCAGCAGGAGGGGCCCGGCTCACCACTTGCCAAGAGGGGACGAGGCCGCCCCCGCAAGCGTGCCGCGACTCTCGACGCGGCAGCTTGCGGGCGTGGGCGGATCTCCACAACGCTCGTAGCCGCCCTCGGTAACCGCGACGATGGTTCCTCGAGTGGTAGGGATCGCAGTGGCCTTGGCGGTCTTGTGAAGGAGGGGAGGCGCTCCAGGGTCGTCAGGCCTCACCGGTCACGCTCCCATTTCGCGGAGGTGATGCTGGAGTTTGTTGTGTGGTCGGAGAGCCCGGTCGGTACCTAGCTGCAGCTCCCGCGCTTCCTAGTCGGCGAACTCCTTGCCGAGAGCTCTGGCAGTTTTTGGCTGCAAGCGGACGGTTGCTACAGCAGGGCTTCATGGGTTGCGGTGGAGGTCTCTGCCACAGGTGCTGTCACCCTCACCCGCGGTTGGCGGGCATTTGCCCGCGCGCGTGGCTTGGGCAGGCGGTGCACCCTTCACTTCAGGTACGATGGTGACTCGACCCTCCTTGTGAGGGTGATTGCGGAAGATGGCCGCCGTGCCGAGTTCTACCCCGAGGACAACACCGGCGGCGAGGTGCTTGGCCTAGGCGATGGTCGTAGTTCATCCAGCTACGGTGGCTTCTTCCTCAACGACAACACTAGCAGTGGTGGCTACGACCAGCCACCGCGCCCTCTTTGAGGGTGGCACTGGGTCGTCTCGTTGTCACGCTCGTGTGAAGCGTGAGGAGGGCTCCGGCTGAGCTCGGGGAGCAGGTCCTCGTGAGCAACCGTGCCTCGAGGGTCGTCACCGCCCGTTCTCGATCTTTCTTTCTTCCTGCCTCATTCAAGCAAACAAGTATGGAGCCATGGAAGGGCATGTAATGAACCGTGGTTTTCATGATGTTTGGCGCCATATTTAGCGTCCCTGGCCATCAGTGCATGATCTATGTATTATGAACTCTTAGGGCGAGGAGACTTATCTCGACGCATTCGGAATAGCCCTCATCTCGTGACGTTTGACCCTTCGTGTGCTACAAAAACTCGTTAGGAGGTTATTATCCTTTACCGCCCAAGGTCCCTAGCATGGGCCGAGCATGGTCGGACGCTCCTTGTCGCGGTACCCGTGGGGCACGGACATAAGGTGGGGGCGTGCCAATCACAAGCCCCAACATGGGCGCCTCATGGAGGCTAAGGGAGGCGCGCCGGGGAGAGCGCCGGGAAACTGCCGCTCTCCCTGGGCAAGGCAAAAAATTGCGGGAAGGACCATAGAGGGAGATTAAACCAAGAAATTCGGGGAACACCAAAACTTTCACAATCCATTAAAAAGAAGGAAGGGGCAAGCCAACTCCAGAAAGCAAATGAACAGCTGCTTCCGGCACCTAATCTAGTCTTCTCACCAGCGCGGAGCTAAGTGTTGCCACTAGGACATGGGAGGGAGCCCCTGAGGCCCGAGGGCGGCTCTCGGGAGACTTCGTGGCATGTACAACCCCACTCATTATTACGTGAGAGTGTCACGAGCGGAGATCTTCACAGGCATGAGCCTTGCTTCACAGGCACTAGGCATTGGCTGCTTAGGCGCAGGGCCTTGTTCCTCGCAGGCACAGAGCCTAGTCTTCTCAGGCGCAGGGCCTTGTTCCTTGTAGGCACGGAGGCTAGTCTTCTCAGGCGCAGGGCCTTGTTCCTCACAGGCACGGAGCCTAGTCTTCTCAGGCGCAGGGCCTTGTTCCTCTCGGGCACGGAGCCTAGTCTTCTCAGGCGCAGGGCCTTCTTCCTCGCAGGCACCGAGCCTAGTCTTCACAGGAGCAGGGCCATGTTCCTCGCACGCACGAAGCCTGGTCTTCTCAGGTGCATGGCCTTGTTCTTCGTAGGCACGAAGTCTAGTCTTCTCAGGCGCATGGCCTTGTTCCTTGCAGGCACGGAGCCTAGTCTTCTCAGGCACAGGGCCTTGTTCCTAGCAGGCACGAAGCCTAGTGTTCTCGGGCGTAGGGCCTTGTTCCTTCCAGGCACGGAGCCTAGTCTTCTTAGGCGTAGGGCCTTATTCCTCGCTGGCACAGATCCTTGTCTTCTCAGGCGCACGGCCTTGTTTCACGGGTAGAACTTCCGGAGGTGCCGGATGTTCCATGCGTTCTGGACGGGGACGCCGTCCCCCATTTCCAGGCGCACGGCACGAGGCCTGGAGACATGGGTGATCTTGAACGGGCTCTCCCACATGGGTGAGAGCTCGTGCAACCGTTCTCTGGAGAGGACTCGCCTTAAAACAAGATCGCCTACCTTGAGCGTCCTGGGGCGGATGCTGCGGCAATGGTACCGCCGCAACACCTGCTGGTATCTTGCAGCTCGGAGTGAAGCATCCCGTCGGCGTTCCTCCCCCAGCACGAGGTCCATCCCTCGCACGGCGCCCTGCTGCGCCACGTCAAACGCTAGGACTCACACGGAGTGGTGCCTGACCTCGTGAGGGAGGAACGCTTCAGCTCCGTAGATGAGGAAGAATGGGGTCTCACCTATTGGCTTGGTGGTAGTGGTGTGGATTGACCATAGCACGGACAGGAGCTCGTCGTGCCAACCCCTTCCGCAGGCTTCAAGCTTCTTCTTGAAGGTCCTGGTATTGAGGCCTCTCAGAACCTCCGCCTTGGCGCGCTCGGCCTGGCCATTGCTTCTGGGGTGTGCTACAGATGCGTGGCAAATCTGCATTCCAAGGTTAGCACAATATGTCTTGAAAAGGTTGCTAGTGAACTATGAGCCGTTGTCGGTAATGATGCGGTTGGGTACCCCGAACCAGTTTATGAGACCCTTGATGAACTTGACTGCAGAGCCGGCTGGGATGGTTCGGACAGCTTCCACCTCTGCCCATTTGGTGAACTTGTCGACGATGATGTAGAGGTATCGGTAGCCCCCGGGCGCTCGAGGGAAAGGCCCCAGGATGTCTAGCCCCCAGACCGCGAACGGCCAGGAGAGCGGGATTGTTTGGAGACCCTGATACGGTTGGTGGTTCTCCTTGGCATGGAACTGGCAAGCCTCGCAAGATTACACCAGCTCGGCGGCATCGTTGAGTGCCGTGGGCCAGTAAAAACCACTGCGGAACGCCTTGCCGACCAAGGTGCGCGATGACGAGTGATGCCCTCAATCCCCGGCGTGGATGTCAGCTAGCAGCTCGACTCCCTACTTCCTGCAAATGCATCGCAAAGAAATATCATTCAGTCATTTCCTGTAAAGCTCACCGTCTTGGATGTAGTATGCTGTAGCCTGTTGGGCCACACGTTCGACATCCTCCTCCTTTTCTGCCAGCGCTCCTTGCACCAAGTATGCCTTGAGTTCATCGGTCCAGCATCAAACTTTATACAAATTCGGCCGGAGATAAGTTTGATGGTAAAAGTACATTGATACATAGAATCAAATGACTATTCATTTTCTATTCCCTCTATCAGGCGGTCTAGTACACAGTCCCGTTGGGACAGCTTAGCAGCTAAACCTACTTGGTCATATACCAAACACAGAGGAATTTCTTGTCCATCAGGCCCTCGAGGTCCCACACTGGCTATTTGATTTGGATCAACACGAGTAAAACGCGTCTTCACCATAGCCCACGCTTCTCGAGCACCCATGCGGCATGCCGAGGCTTTCCATAGTTTAAAGCAGCGCTGAGCCCCTTTGAACATGTCCGCCAAGTCCTCCATAGATTCTGGAGGGGAGTCGCCAGGCCATAGAGCTCTGGCCATACTCTTCATGGCCTTCCGAGCCCGTTCATGGACCCTAGAAAGCTCATGCAGCACATCGCCCTCAAATCCGGACACCCCGTCTTCAGCCTGACCAGTTAATAAACCTGCAGGAAAAGTTTTTATAAGAAACTTAAAAAAAACTACGAGACTATAAGGAGAGCTAGGTATAAGAGACATACTAAACATGCCAGTTTTTAGCCTCTAGTTCTCCTCCAAGGCGCCTGAGAGTTGGGCCTTTACGCCCTTCAGCTTCTGTTCGAGCCAAATATTTATATCCTGCACTTGGTTACTTTTTTCCATCGCCTGCGTTAGTGCATGCTCGCCAGCGGCTTTTTTCTCTTCGGCGAAGTTCTTGTCCGCTAAGGCAGCTCTTAGCTCTCTCTCCAGTTGGTCGGTCGATCATGTTGCTGTATTACACATTAGTATATACATCATAGTAATCAGCAGAACTGTCATAGTTTCCGGACACAATTATTCTTACCAACGGCATCCTTTCCGGATTACTTAGAATTTTTCAGTTCGGCAAGTTGGGTCCAGCACTGCTCAAGTTCCTTGGACAAAGAGTTATTCTTTTCTCGAATGACCTATAAAAATGCAACGATCCTCAAATCAGTTGTACCAACTGCTTTAAGCCTCGGGGGCTACTGGCAAGATAATACTCAAATAACAAAAATTAACCCTCATATCCTTTAAAAGCTGATGAGTGGCTCCGGCGAGTCCGTCTTGAGCGGCTCGGATATACGTATCGGCATAAGTAAGGGCGTTAAACACCTCCGCTGAGAAGCCAGGGTCACGCATGGTTGCTTTCCGACGCCGATGAATCATTGCGACCTCCACTTGAGAATTAGTAGCAGATACATCACCCGAATCCTCCTGAGGAGGACATTCCGGCACCGAATCAACATTCACCCTTGACAGGTCTGGTGCCGGATTGGATGGAACCTGGCCTGTGTTGCTTTCGGAGACAGTCCGACTTGCATTCCTCCTTAAAGGAAAATACAATGCGGAAACATATAATAATAATTTCACCATCCAGCACATGATAAAACCAACGTACCTCTTTAAAGGTCTGCTGGAGATTGTGGTCCTTTTCCTCTTCGGAAGCTCGCCCAACGCGGGCGCCGCCCTCCGGGTTGGCGGCCTACGCATAATTCAGCGTGAGGAGCACCATCCCTGTTTAAACACAATATAATATAGTGGATAAAATGCACATTGGGATTCCTCTCGTTCACGAGATGTACCCTAACTTGCTTACACTAGAAGAAGGAATAAGGCCCGGGTAATCGGCTACTATAGCCACCAAGGTGCCCCCACGGCAGGCTTGATAGAAGACTCCCTCTTCTAACTCTATGCCCACATCTGGATCTTCTTCATATCGAGGGCCCGCTTTTTGGGACGGGTCCTCTGGTTGCGGGGCAGGATTGTTAATCCCACTTACCACCTTCCTCCACTCCTGTCGGGAGCAACCGAATAGAGTCCGGTCAAAAACCTCATACTTAAAAACATCTAAACCGCCAAGGAGAAGGACTTACCCAATCGGGAAGATTGTACATGGAAAGGGCTTCCCAGCATGTTAAACGGATAAAATCCTGCTTCTCTCCTTTATAGAGGCCTTCCAGGATTGCGCCAAGAATGGCAGGGTCATCCAGATCCAGGCACAGGCGGCGCGAGGCATCATCCTGACCGTTATAGTGGTACATTGGAAGACCTCTGGCTTGGAGCGGCTGCACACGTTGCTTCATCGAAATGGCCATCACTTCTATTATAGTTAATCCCGAACTGGCAAGCAACTTGATCTTGTCGGCCAGTCGGCTAACCTCCACGCTCTCCTCCTCCAGGGGACCCCGAGGACGCCAGTTGAAATGCTTCTTTGGAGGAGCACTGGAATACGGGGGAAGTCCTTGCCAAATAGGATCTGGCAAAGCGACATCCTCAATGTAAAACCACTCCGAGGGCCACTCATCGGATGCCTTCTTTGGAGTACCGGGCAGGTAACCTGTTCCGGTTATATGCCATACTTCGGCGCTCCCAACTTCAATTATGGATCATTCCTCCGATCAAGGAATGAGGCAGAAGTACCTCCTCCATAGCTCAAAGTGGGGCTCGCAGCCCAAAAACAGTTCGCATAAAGCGATAAAACCCGCAATGTGCAGGATTGACGCTGGAGTAAGATTGTGCAGTTGGAGGCCATAAAACTCCAGGAGTCCCCTAAGAAAGGGATGGATCAGGAACCCCACACCTCTTAGAAGGTAGGAGACTAAACATACCCGCTCTCCCTTGGAGTGGTTGGGAAAGCACTCCGCCAGGGCTTGGTTGTCAAAGGACGCTAGTCTGGCCCAGACGGGGACTAGATCCTTCAGAGGGAGATACCCCTGCGATTTCAGTGTTCGCAGATGCACATGAGACATGGTGCAGCTTTTCCAATCTCCTGCACTAGGGCCATGAGGGCGAGAGGAGGAGCTCCGGACACTGGCCATATATGAATATTTTTTGCAGGCACTAGGGATTTCTTCCGCGTGGAATGAGATGGAGAAGCGATTGGATCTATTCTCTTATATAGGCATTTTCTCTGAACAGTCAGGGGGTATTTGCAAAAAAGACGCCCAGACGGTTCGCCTTCATTGGACACGTGGAAGTCAAGGCGACGACGGGGAGGAATCGGCAGGTTATAATATTTAAACAAGCCTAACTATCATCCAGAAGGACTCACCTTGCAAGACCGAATACATGAAGCCGGATACAATCTCGTCCTTGAAGGCAAGTCCGGGGACTACCGAGGGAGTCCTGTATTCAGGGGTCCTCACGCATCTAGGTCAATGAAGCTAGGCCGCACTGGTGGGCCGCATAAAGAATAAGTAGAAGACCTTCCCCGTATTCGGTCATGACTCCTATTTACATAGAAAGGCAGGTTTTGAGTCCGGATGTGTCAATTACTTGCTCCCCAAGTCATCCTTGTAACCCTAGGTCTCCTCAGGCGTCTATATAAGCCAAGGAGTTTAGTTTGTAGAGGGACCATCTTCATTACAATATCCCCATTCGTTAGACTTAGGGTTTAGCCATTAGGATCTCGTGGTAGATCAACTCTTGTAAACATATTCATCCATATTAATATAGCAGGAAGTAGGGTTTCACCTCGATCGACAGGGCCTGAACCTGGGTACACATCGTGTCCCTTGCCTCCTGTTACCATCGATCTTCAGACGCATAGCTTGGGCCCCCTTACCCGAGATCTGCCGGTTTTGACCCAACAGCAGCATGCCGCATTGCCGCCTGCTCCGGCTCGTTCCAGGCTCGGCCTCGCAGGGGGGTGGCGAGGGGGAGTCACGACCCCCCTCCCCACCCCCTGCTCGGCCTCGCGCTAATGCACGTAGTGCAGTTGACACGAGCAGTGCAGACATTCTGTTTCCCAACCAATGGACGCACGCAACCCCGGAGCCACACCCCTAAGATAGATAGGGGCCGAAGGGATGTGACGTACTTGCCTCCGCATGTGGCGCTGCGACACGCCGCGTCGCTGCCTGCTTCGTCTCGTTCCAGGCTCGGCCTCGCAGGGGGTGGGGACCCCCTCCCCACCCCCTGCTCGGCCTCGCGCTAACGCACGCAGTGCGCTTGGTTGACAGGCGCAGTGCGGACTTCTGTTTTCCAACCAAATAAATATATGCAGTTCGTGAAAAAAGTTTTATTAAAAAAACGTGTGTGTTAAGATAACGCGCCCGCAAAAATGTCTACCTTCAAAAAAACTGCGGCAAAAAAAGGGGGGCCCCCATCCCCCCACCCTCATGTGCCATGGGTTGTACCAAAGTACACACAAAAAGAAAATTCAGTACGCAGCTCTTGACAATGTAGTGCATTTAGTTTTAATTGTGCTGAAAAGAAGAACTTAGCAATGATGCAGTTCAGTTATAGACATGAATGCAATGCCATTCTGCAAATAAAAGATTTTGCACAGATAAAAAAGATGAAAAAACAAACACCTAACAAACACAACACGGGAGCAAACAAAAGAAAGAAAACACACTTTCATCCACATACACTTATGCAAAAAGCAGACTATACACAGAGGTAGAAAAAGTTGCCTTTTTCATACACATTATCCACCTTATATAGCACACAGTCTGCACCATAATGTGGGGACCCCGACTTAGAAGTCGAGATCACCGAATGCACGTGTACAGTGATCCCAGAGATCAATGCTCACTGAACACATAGAAGCCGAATAACAAGAGCCTTACATCCATACATATCGTCTTACACAAATTATGGCCATTATGGCCAAGTCTTACATAGATAAAGCCTCACGGGCTAAATGGGGAAATAACTCAAATAGCGGAAGTCTTCGATGATAGGTAGAACCCATGCCATCTGCCTTAACCCTACAGACATTCTGACTGGGATAGCGTCCTAGTTCGCATGATCGTCTCCAAAGAACTCTTCTTCAAATTCCCGTTCCTCCATGCTTGGCCAATTAAATAACCAGTGGCAAGCCAATGAGTACTTTGAATGTACTCGCAAGCAACCCATGATGTGGTTCAAAGTAACAATGCAATTGAACAATAATGAGCAATCTAGCAATGGGCTAGAATAAATATTCTACCATCAAGTGTATGCGTCAACGAGTTCACGTAACCTCGAAAACAGGTTACTGATATCAACATGAATATGATTCAACTCCTCAAGTCAAGTCACCACCTTGACTCATCATACACATACTTTCACCGATGAAGTAAAATTCTGGACATAGTTTAAGTAGCACCACCCAACTGTCCATGACCGTGGACACGGCTATTCGAATAGTTTTACACTCTGCAGAGGTTGGGCACTTTACCCACAAGATACGGGAATCTTTCGTGTCACCCACGATCCCGCAGTACCTCAAGTACTCGGGGGAAGCACCCGGTCATTATCTTTCCTTAGACGACACTAACATAGAGTCCACTCGTTGGTACACGACCCTCGAGTACAAACAATAGATCACGGGACTTGCCCTTATTTCAATGTCACGCATACCCGAAGGGACCAACGGTGTGTCCGGTGCCCTGTAAAAACAGTCATGGTCGTCTATCCAAGCACGACCCCGTCCCGGGAAAGACCTCAAGTCTTCCCGTCACTGGTAATGCGGGCACCATGCTAGTATCGACCTAAGTAATCAATAAAGCCCCGTCCCATAAGGGGTAGAGTGGTTGCACATGTTTGGTTGGGACGGTAGTCACACATAAATCTAATCCATTATTTCACCCATGCACAAGATTTTACCGGCACATCACTTCTTCCTCAAGTGATGACCAAACTCAACATCACCCTCGGGCATTAGGGGCACCCGATGGGATTTATGCAAAGATTTCAGCCACGAAGGTTCATATCACACATGCATCACTAAGCATCACTACTAACTATTTGCATGTCATCTAGCACAGAGCAAGATCAAGAGCAAGGCATGCATCATGTGGTGGTTCAACTAGGTCACCATCGTAACTCTATCATCATGCATCGGAAACAAACGGGTTCCGAAGAATAAGTGTATCATGGTCAAAGGGTTGCTTGCCTGGATTGGCTTGGTCTTCAAAGTCTTCAAATCCTTCTCCTTCTCTTTCTTCAGCAACTTCGTCAAATACGGGATCTAATCGTCGCAAAATAACAACGAGAAAATAAGACCACAATGAAAACAGAAAAATCAAAGTGCTCAGAAAAATGTCAACTTATTTTTGTTCAATACTAGAGGGAAAACTAAGATGGAGAAAATTCTTAGTTGGAGTTTTGGAGTTGCAGAATGGAATCAAAGGATTTTAGAACAGGAGTTTTATTGCTCAAATTTGAATTTAAATTTGAACAGAACAGAAAAGTTTCATGGATATGTGTGAAAGTGACACCATTAAATAAGTTGGAATATTACAAGAATTTAGGAGTTGGAATTATTTCATTTGGACTAATATTCATTTCTGTAAAATTAATTGAATTAATCACAGAAAGAATAAAAAGAAATGGCCCAGTGCCACTGGGCCAGAGCGGCCACAGTGCACGGCCCAGGGCATCTAGCCCAGCCGCTCGGGCGCCAGCGCGCGCACGTCTGGGTTTTAAACCTGACAGGCGGGGCCCAGCGGTCAGCGGCAGCGAGGGGAGAGAGGGAGCGGTGAGGATGACAGGCGGGGCCCGCCTGTCATCTTCAACCTCTCGGCCACGGCGACGACGAGCTCACCGGCGGCGAATCCGGGCACGGCGCAGCTAACGGAGGGCAGGGACGGAATCAGCAGCGAGTCGCGGAGGTAGTGGTGGTGGTGCGGCTCGCCGGGGAGGTCGGGTTCATCGGCGGCGAGGTGGGACGGCAGTGGGTCGTCGGGAAGCTGCTGGCTAGCTCGTTTCCGGCAGATGCAGAAGGGGAAAAGGGAGGGGAATGCATCAGTGAGGTGCGGCGGTTCCGAATAGAGCAAAAGGAGGGGCTGAGAGGGCCTGTACCTCGAGATCGTCGGCTGCCCGACGCAGCGGAGCTCCGGTCGATCCCGAGCGCTGGGGCTCTTCGGGGACGAACTAGTGGTGCTGGAGGGCTAAAGGGGATGAGGGGAGGCTGTTGGTGCACAGT